>BCLF01000034.1:1714853-1727135 GCA_001602275.1 Zoysia japonica | reverse complement strand
GCGATGTGCGGCGGGAGGCACCGCGGTCACGGCGGCCACTGCGGCGTGCGTGCCGGTCGACGCGGCAGGATCGGCGCGGCGCGCGGCGGGGAGGACGACCACCGTCGCTGGCATGTGGAGGCAGGTCCAGGGATGCGACGACTGGGAGGGCATGCTCGAGCCGGAGGTGCACCCGGTCCTGCGCAGCGAGGTGGCGCGGTACGGCGAGCTGGTCGACGGCTGCTACAAGGCTTTCGACCTCGACCCGGCATCGCGCCGGTACCTCAACTGCAAGTACGGCAAGCAGCGGATGCTGCGGGAGGTGGGCATGGCCGGCGCCGGGTACGAGGTCACGCGGTACATCTACGCGGCGCCCGACGTCACCGTTCCCACCATGGAGCCGTCCACCAGCGGGCGCGGCCGGTGGATCGGCTACGTCGCGGTGTCCACCGACGAGATGACCCGGCGCCTCGGCAGGCGCGACGTGCTCGTCTCGTTCCGCGGCACCGTGACTCCCGCCGAGTGGATGGCGAACCTCATGAGCTCGCTCGAGCCGGCGCGCTTCGACCCCTGCGAGCCGCGCCCGGACGTCAAGGTCGAGTCGGGGTTCCTCAGCCTCTACACCTCCGCGGACAAGACGTGCCGCTTCGGCGGCGCCGGGAGCTGCCGGGAGCAGCTGCTGCGCGAGGTGTCCCGCCTCATAGACGAGCACGTCTCGCCCAAGAACCACCCCGGCGAGGACGTCAGCGTCACACTCGCCGGCCACAGCATGGGCAGCGCCCTGGCGCTGCTCTTCGCGTACGACCTCGCCGAGCTCGGGCTCAACCTTGGCGCCCCGGTCACCGTGTTCTCCTTCGGTGGGCCGCGGGTCGGGAACGCGGCGTTCAAGGCGCGGTGCGACGAGCTCGGCGTGAAGGCGCTGCGCGTGGCCAACGTCCACGACCCGATCACCAAGCTCCCGGGCATCTTCCTCAACGAGTCCACGACGGGCGTGCTCCGCCCGTGGCGCGCGTCCTGCTACACCCACGTCGGCGTGGAGCTCCCGCTCGACTTCATCAAGGTCGGCGACCTGGCGAGCGTGCACGACCTCGGCACGTACGTCTCATTGCTCAAGAACAGCAACAAACCGCCGACTCATCAGGCACCAGAGGACCGACGCGACCGCAGCGTGCTCGCGAAGGTGATGGAGTTCGTGGGGCGGCAGCGCCCCGGCGCGCTGCCGTGGCAGGACGCCGCTCTGCAGATGGGCGGCCTGGTGCAGACCCTGGGGATAATCTAGCTAATCAACCAGTGGTCACGATTAACAGACCACAAATCCTCTTTCACAATATTTCTTTGGAGGGTTAATGGTCATTTTTTTCGTTGGTTTTATTTCTGTATAGATCAATCGATTAACTAACTAGATCGTCAAAGGAACAAACAAGATAACGAGAGAATTATTTGTTCATTCATTTCGTACTGTTCCCACAGATACACTACACAGACCAGTGGCAAATATGTGTAACCAACGCAGGGCTCGAAACAGAGCAGACAAAACCGCGACAAAAATCCTCTCATCTGTTGGACTACTCATGCAGGAAACCTCCTCTGTGTTCGTGCCTCATAGCTGCCGGGTGCTGATAATACTCTGCACTGTCTCGCGATCTATTTAAAAAAAAATTAGTCGAATAAAAACTGAAACTTGATCTGAATCCAACAACCACTCGGTGTCGTAGTCGCTTATCTCGACGGAGATACGGTTACCATGCTAAAAGCAGGATGTGATGACAAGTCGCCGATGCGTCACCGTATATTTTGTTGCTTGGGGACATAGGGCTTGGACGGTCCCTCGCGGCTTACGAAAATTCTTTATTTATTTTTCTTTCTGGGGGAACAATACCCTGTGTATACAGATTTTTAAAAACTGAAACCATAGGTACATTAGTATTTTAATTTAATAAAACGATGTATCTCATCTACAAAAATTGGTAATATAAAGGCTGTTTGGTTTATGTTCAGCGTTAGGCATTCCAAAATTTGGTGTTATCAAATTAAGGGTAACTTCAAATGTTTGATAGAAAAAATACATTTGGATCGTGACTTTACCAAAGTGATGGTAACGAGTAGAAACTAAGTATTTGGATGGTAGCCTTACCAATATTTGATAACTGTACTTAGTATGACATGTGAGGTCTAAAATTATTATATTTTTTTAATATCAAAACATAATTAAGTAAGATCTTGTTTTATAATTTAATTACAAGGAGTATAATGGTGAAAACGAATCACAAATCGGATATACCATTAAGAAGATATAGTTGTTTAAAGTGTTTTAAACTAAAAGATTTTGAAACTTGTGCAACTAATCTAAAGCTGCCGAGGGCCAACTTTGGCAACGGATTAGGAACGCGAGCGCACGATTTTGGCGCCGCCGTTCTGGCCAGCGTTGGCCACTGAATTTTGATGACGTTACTAAATATTTTTTGGCGTTCCAAACTTTGGCTGAGAAGCAAACAACAACTAAATTTTAATGGCTAACTAATATTTGGTAAGGTATCCGTCGGTTACGATCCAAACACGACTGTAGTGATGTCATGGTCAAGACAGCCAGGGCCCAAGAAGCTGTGCTTCATTACAGGATGATTTGGTTAGCAGCAATCTCGATCGATCCTTCATATTAAGCAGGTACTTATTCAATTCCCATATTCCCTGATCACGCATTATTCCTACTGATCCACGGAGTCCCCACAATCACTTTCAGCTGAGGATTTTCTTCGTCCTACGATTCCAAACTCGCTTTTGACATTTTCTTTTATAAGCATTTGCTGGCAACAAGATCTCGAGAAGCCATAAGAAATGCAGTTCGTGAACCGCCATGAGCTAATCAAAATACGCTCAAATCGCAAACTGGGACATCGCTGCTTGATTGGGGTCAACTGCTCGTCGATCTTCTCACGAACCACGCGGCCTGCCGCCTTTTGTCGCCCCATTTCACAGGAGAATCTCTGTCCTGCACCAACAGGCATCAGGTCCAAAGTGTAATTATTTTCTAAAACCCGTTTCATGCAATACTAAAATAGCTCGTGTGAGTGCTTTATATCGCAAGGGTTTCTTTTCTATTTTACGTTTTGATACGGTCTTGGTGTGCTATGGTCGCGGTTGGTGACTCTGTGGTGTAACATTATGATTTCTGGGGGGTCTCCAACATTTTTTTAATATAAATATGTTATGTTTAATATGATTATTAATTAAGTTTCGAAAACTTCTAAGAAACAAAGGCAGGTATGTGGAACCATGGCTCGTACCGAACTTCCTTATAAGTGACTAGCATGCTCTTCATCTTATGAATGATTAGTAAGCAGAGCAGGAGAAGCCATGACTTTCTATTCGAGTTCTAACAAAGTTTTCCTATATTTGCAACTCCGAAACAAAAAACCAAGGAAAAAGTTAATAATTTTAAGCTGCGACTCAAAAATCAAGTGTCAAGGCATAATTTGCACGAACACATATAAAAGGAGTCTTAAATTTTTGCTACAAAAAGGTTAACCAAAAATAACAAGAAGACGAGGCATAAACGTAGGGTTGGATAAGGCAATTTTTCTTTCAAAAGGTAAAGATCGGTCAACATCTCTCTTGTTTGTTTTTCCTGAACAATTGAAGAAGCAAAATAAAGGTACTGTTTGCTCTTGCTCACAGTGGTCAATTAATACCCCCGTCTCATGTGCTGCCTTTAGATTTTCCATCGGGTGGTTTAGGTTTTCTGGATGGTCCAATCAGTTTCAGAAGAATCTGTAATCCAGCAAGAGATAGTGTCCTTGATCCTGTGAAATGTACACGAATAAATATCTTTTTTGCAATCTTAATAAAAGAAGAGGAAACACGAAGCTAGGCACTAAATATCTAGTTGTCTACCGTATCAGTGCTGCACTAGAAAAATACGATAGCCACTGCTTTAATTGGACCTGTTGGATCAGATAAGGAAATATGACATGACAATAAAACTTTTACATTGATAAGTAACAATTTTTACATTTGAATTTGTGCATTACGAAGGTCGAAGGTATTATATTTGAACTTACTTTCCATATAAAATATAATTTCTCTGTCAAAACACAAATTCCACTTTATATCCTAGTATGAGTCATAAATGTAATTTTTAATGAAAATGTGAGGGCAATCATCCACTGTAAAAAAAAATTAATAATAATCCACAGCTACCTAAAACTGACACAATTCTTGAATTATCGCTAGGACAATCAATCTAGATTTTTGAACTAAAATTCATGTCCTAATGATAATAATTCAAAAAAAGGAGGGAGTAGAAGTATTTTGTACTGACATGTAAGCCCCCTGCACCATACCCCCAAACACTGGACCAATTGCCAGTCACAAAGGCTCCTTTCTTTCATTGTCTACGTGGATTCGACCTGCCAAATGTACATTTGACACAGCAGTGACCTGTACTAAATCGAGATAAATTGATTTACTAGTAAACGACAAACTGGTTGTCAGTATTTAAATCCGTACTTATCAACAGATCCTACGACATGTCAGAGTATTTCCATCTCTTAAGGTGACAGCATGAATATGTATCATACGTTTTAGGAGCCTGATTGAAACGTTTGGGCTTCAAATTTGGCATATATTTTAACTAAAAAAAAAGTACAGCGCGGTTTGGACTCTACGGCAGTGTTTCCATTTGGGATTTCGAATCATTCGGTGGGGTGGGATTCCGTTGCATGCCATGGCAATAGGGGTCTACCACATCTGTGTCACTGAGATTTGAGAAAATACTGGGTGTACGGACAGCAGAAAGGCTTACGCCTGGGGTCAATCATACAGCAGCATATCCAACTGGTAAAACAAATCTGAACTGAACCAGACCATGCGACAAATTTAAAGTAGAACCCACATCCTGTTCGATGCTGAGGATCTCGGAGACATGGCATGACAGCACCATGCCTGACTGAGCTGGAACAAAACCTTGCAATCGCAGCAAGCACTGCAGCAGCGAAGCCCCCCTAAACAATACCATCCTCTCCTCCTGCAGCTGCTTCTGCTCATTGGCCACCTCATACTTTACCTGCTTGGGTTTATACACGACCACTTGTCAGTTCCTCTCCATTTCTTTGGTATTCTACGAGTCACACATCAGGTATCGCCACGGCAGTCTTTCCGAATTTGCGAATAAAAAACCCTCAAATAATTCGACCAGCAGTTCCCGATGCATATCTGAACCAGCAGGACCAGCTTGGATACGCAGGGCAGAGTCATGGGGCAATATTGTTTTGTTAGCCGATGGAGTACAGTTTAACTACGCGGTGTGCCCTCTTTTCTCAGGATCCTCGGCGGTCGATTGCTGAGACCAACGTCGCTGCGTGTGGGCCGGCATGTGATAGGACCACGCGGCAGCGACCGATAGTCCGCAGTCGACGATCTTAATTCTCTATGAACCACTACTTCTACGCGCGGCTTGATGAATGGAAGATGAGCGATCTTAACTGCCTGTCAAATGCAACAATGAATACTTCAACGGAATCGAAAACCAAATGCCAGCTGAAAAATGGCCACAAAAAGGTTGATGGTGCTAACTGTGTCGATTCCGCGCGGCGAGCTGCATCGCTGTCGGATTAAAAATCTCCTAAGGACTTTGAGCACGCCGATGCCAGAAACCACCACGGAGCAGTACTGAGCCGGCCGGTGACGGTGACTCGCACGTCTCTGTTACACAGGTCAGTAGCAGCGGAGGGGGTAGTGAGGGGTGGTCCGTAATCGTACTCCTCCTCCTCCGGCCGGCCGGCGCCGGCGGGTCGGCGTCCGGCGAGCTGACCCGTATGATTGCGCGCGGGGACGTCAGCGTCATCCAATCAGCGTGTTGCGAACGGGCGGACGCGTTCATCGACTGGAAGGGAATCTCAGGCGCATCCTTTTCGGGCCGCGTTGATCTGGATGGCCAACGGAAGGCCAGGTCGACCTGCGACGGCGTAGGTTGCGCGCCATACGACCCCGACGGGGGGCACTGCGACTGTTCGCTCTCTGTTGCGTCGCCATTGGTCGATGCTGGTGTGAGAGCGACCCGCTGCTGCTTCTTCCCTAGCTTGCAGATCGATCGATCGATCGATCGACGACGGACCATCCGTCCATGGCAACCTGCTGCTAGTCCTACCCAGATTGTTGACGATTGCAGCCAGTATTTCCAATGCTACTCGAAAACATGACGATCGAGTAGCGCACGCACGCATGGGTGCGTTTCTCATCTCGCGTTGGAGAGTAGTATCTTTCGGCCATTAATTCAGTCGCATGTGAAAGCGTCGCAGAGTATCCGCCGGAGATATTGAAGAGCGGCGAGCCCATGACGGTACGAGTCCGCTGCAGCCGCAAGCAAAGCGAGGGCATCGATCGTCGTCGACGCGGCCGGACCAAGGTTCTCGTCGGCCGCACGGGCGGGAAGGAGGCCACGTTGCCGTTTAAATCCGGAAAGGGAATTTGAGTGCCCAATGATTAGGAGTACGAGCGACAGACGGGCCGTCTTCCTCCGGACGCCGTTCCTTCGATGAGATACGCCGCAACGACAGCGGCCGGAGGAGACCCACCGCTGGATACGCTCATTACTGCCGCCATGATCAGTGTTACAAGTCAACTTCAGATTCCACGAGATGCTGATGATGAAAGGCCAAACCAGAGAAGGAGGTGCGTAATGTTCTAGAAAATTTGGGCAAAAATAGTTTTGAGTCCACATTGTCAACAAGTTGCTTAATTATCCTACTATATTTGAGTCAACCAAATATCTCATCATGTACGCACGCACGCCTTACCCTTCGGTCGTACACGGCAGTGGTGCATCTCAATTGTGTGCGCGTAGCATTATATATGTACTTGAAGCTACTTGTGCACATATATATTTCTCCCAAATCAAATACGCAAAAAAGCTACGTATCTTTATATTAAAAAAAGAATAAATAAATAAATTGTTGGTTTACGGTGTGAACACCAGAGGTTTCGCGTGTAATCAATCGAAGGTTTCGCGTCCTTGTAGCGGCCTTTTTCAATCAACAGAGGAAACGAAGCACAGAAACGCACCTTTCCGTCGTCAACCAACCCCGATTACCCAAAGAAAAGCGGGCGAGCTGACGGAGAAGCGGCCACGTAAGTACGTAACAAGACCAAGGAGTCACGTCACGCTAGCCTAGATCGATCCGTAATTAATCGTCGTCGTGGTTACGGGGTGCACGTGAGCAGCCGAGGGATATGGCCGTCGTTGGCGCACGTCGAGGAGGGCCATGGCGTCGCCTGACTCGGATTGATTGCATGCTCTCGCCGATCAATTGTTGATGACGCTCGGAGAGGGAGGAGAGAGAGACCCGTAACCCGTCTCCGTCCGTCGTGTACGTAGACGTCGGATTCGTTGAGCTTTTTATCTCATTAACTGGCAGCAGGCCCATTGCGAGGAAAGGTACCAGCGCGTTGGTTTTTTTTTTTGTGTCCATAGAGTTGGGCCCAATGGAAGGGCCTGCGTTTCCGAAGCAGTATAGACAGTATGCATTTGCCATTGCATAACATAAACTTCTGCTCTGAAATGCAAAAAATTGGCGACCTAAATTAAGGAGAAAACAGACGCACAAACGCACAAACCAGAGCACGCGAGATATGTAGCGCGTGCGCTACAAAAGCGGCAAGCGTCAGTACCCTGAAGCTTGAATGGCGACGCGTCAAACAACCAAGAGCAGATCATGGCGGCCGTTGAAGTATCTTTTTGTTTCTCGATCGGAACCTTAGGTACGGTTCGTAACGTTGCCTCTCCTAGATCACGGACTAAAAAAGGCAATCCAAGACGAGGTAAGGGTGTCTGCCTACCTCGTCTGTGATCCTTCTTGCACGGCACATTTTCGCATGTATGCGTGGCAGTAAGCAGTGCATGAAGAAAGGTAGGCGACTCGCTCGGCGACTCTTCCGATGCCCTGATCGATCGTTCGTTAGCTTTTGGCGAACGGTTTTTGTGGTAGAGAAGAAGGATTTAGTTCTGTGGTTTGTGAAATGGATGGACGACGACGAACAATACCTACTGCGGGCTAAATCTTTTTGCTAGCTGTGCATGCCAGGAGTTGGAGGAAAATTCGCTTCCTGCGCTCACTGTCGCCACTCGCCAGCAACTGTAAGCACCAACATGCAGAGGCGAAGCTAGAGCCGCGGGCACCCGAGTGCACACGCATGTGAGTGAGGATAGTAAAAAAACTTTGATTATAGCCATCGTTATGGCCCGTAATAACTAATTGAGATGGGTTAAGTTATACTCCCTCCGCTCTCTAATTGATGTCGCTGTTGACTTTGAAATTTAACTTTAACCATTCGTTTTATTCAATTTTTTTGATAAATTATATATATATTGATATAATTTGATTTATTATTTGAGTTATTTGAATCACAACATAAAATTTTACGCATTCGAGCAAATTTTTTGAATAAAACAAATGATCAAAGTTGAATTTAAAAGTCAACGGCGACATCAATTAAAGAACGGAGGGAGTATACGTTTGTATACAATTTAGCAGTAATATCCGCTATACCCTCGTTTAGCTTCCGCTATTAACCATTTATGATCTTATCCATTAATTTTTTAGATGCTGGCTTTTTCCTAGCTTGTGACAATAACCATTTCATATAATTATAAGGTAACTCAGAAGTAGTGATCTAAATAAATATTTCCAAAATAAGTAACATTATAGTACTAGTTAAAATGGTGAATAAGGACAAATTCATCAAATCATTCACTATGTTCAATCGGTAGTTCAAGGAACAATATTAGTAGATGTCATATTTGACTCTTTGTCTTATTTAAAAAATTTATAAAAATTTATTTTCTTTACTGTGAATTATTTTATCATTAGAGATACTTTAAGCATAACTTGTTTATTTTTATAATTGTAAAATACTTGAATAAGACGATGGAAGGAGTATTTATTAATGTTTCCTTTCTCTTTGTGAAATTGGAGTAAAAGATAGGGTGTAAAAATAGGAAAAATGAGGTTATCCTAAAAACATTTTAGTTCAAAAAATGAAGCAATTTTGCAAAATCCCTCCATTTTTAAAAACTTAGTTCATTTTTTACTTAAGAGATTTAGATGTTAACCTTAGGTGCACCTATTTACATCCGTGGTAAAAATGAAATAGAAAAAGAAATTAGATACACAACAAGCAGACAAAGGAATAAATACACGGAAGAAAATAGGTCACATGTCTCTGATAAAGGACACAAGGAGCCTGATCAACTACTCCTCCTTTCCAAAAAATAATCATTTCTAAATTAGTTAAAATCAAACTTCTTTAACTTTAATCATTGATAATAAATAATTGATGATATTTTCTCATATAGAGTATAAATTATATTATTAGATTATTGGTGAAGGCATAGTGTGACTATGTAGTGCCTGGGATGGGCTTGTTGCTGAGCCTCCACTGCAGTGCCGTGGTGCCCATTTTTCTCTCAACCTTGTGCACCCATGATAAAAAAAAATGACGGTAATAATTGTTTTTTGGTTTCCAGCGTGGTGCCCGTGCACCAGGGAAGGCTCATGTGGCTTCGCCGGTGGGCAACATCACCACCTGGGAGCCAGCGATCCCAAATTTGGTGCTAGGTCGATGCTCAAATCGATCCCTTCATCGCTCTCAGCGACCGGCAACACTAACTTTGCACTGGATCTATGAGCAATCATCCCATGGACTGCCTTCACGCAGCGAAATCATGGATCGATGGAGACATGCGATCCTCCCTGTTCCCATTTTGTACTGGTACTAGCCTAAACGGGCGTCGACCTTCAACTTTCCTTCTCTGATACTCCCACCTTTTGGGACTTACTAGTGTTCGGCAAGATCCCTGTATTGGCAGGTTTGTGTTCGGTCCTGATCACGAGCGAAGATGCAAGAAAAGGAGGCCCCGAAACGGCAGTACCAGGGCCGGAGGAGTACGTCGACGCTCGTGCGGCATGGTGCTGCGCGGAGAGAGCTCCACGTACACCGGCCCACATGGCGGCGTCGCTGTCCGTCGAGAGGTCGAGCTACGTGTCCTGAGGAGCGAAGATGCGCCGCCGAACACGCACCACCGACGATCGCCCGAGCCCGCAGGCGGTTATGGGCTTATCCGCTTGTAGTCCACGAGTTAGGAACCCCTAGGCTGACAGCCCAAATATATAGTAGTAGGTTTAATATGGGCCTGTCATTTGCCGAGCAGAAGCCGAACCCAAGTTGAGATAAGATTTACATGGGCCCTGCCCTTTCTCACCCTAAGATAGTCAGTCAGCCATGGGCTGTTAAATCTTTACGGGCCAAAGAGGCTTCAGAAAAAGAAAATACAGAGCTGGCTTTGAGTTTCAGGTACGAATCCACTAACTTCCTATCGAGTCTTGTTGCTGCACCAGGCACCAGCAGGCAGGGCAACTTGGCCGATCGCTGCCATGTTGAAGCCAGCCGAGACCGAATTTTTTTAGCTGGCTTTCGTGCCAACTTGGCTGTAATTAGCATCTCGATCAGGGGGCTTTGTTTTATTGCTCCGATAATGATGCGCCCACTTGGCCCTTGCAAGCGGGAAGCGGATGCCCCCTGGAAAGCACATGGAAAGCTACGGCCTTCGTGGTGCTGGTGCAAGTAGGACTAGTTTTTCTTCTTCCTCTTGGCCAGGGCAGGCTCCCCTCCTTAGGACTTGGGACAATCAAGCTAGTAACTAGCCGCTTAAATAAATAAACTGCCACATGCATATGCTTTGATATTTTGATGAAGAAACAGGCTGCAGGCTGCAGGCAAGATCAAAATAGTTTAAGAACAGTTAAGAGTGTAACAGACAAACAAGTGGGGATAATGTTTTGGCTCTTCTAGCTGTTGCCGTTAGCATTAGGTGTAGTGTAGCACCTAAGTAAAAGGCAGGCAGGATGAGGCTGCAGTAAGTTACTCCTAACCGTCTTGTAGAAAACTGTCCACCATGCGGGACCACTTGTTTGCGAACCAAGCCCGCGCACGTGATCTCCGCAGGAGACTGGTTACAGTAAGCTATGGTTGGATTGAGCCGATCATTGGTTAATGCAGGAGACAGGCGCGTGGTTTCCTCGGAAAGAAAAGGTTATCAACAGAGAGGCGCGCACAAGCAGCTGTAAACTAAGGGTGGTGGCCATCAGGCCATGAGCCTCGTTCTGCAGCTCAGCGCCGCCTCGGATCGACGAGGCGCCGGCGCCGGCGTGCGCGCGTCCTCCTCCCTCACATGGGAACGGGAAGCGAAGGCAATATCAAAGCGAGGTCTCGTCCCCGTTCCGTGCGCACGACGACGCTTCGTTCGCTCGGCCAGCGGGCCGTGGCGGCCATCAAAAGATCGATGATGAAGTGAACGGGGCTGTTGCTTTGGCACTTCTGAAGCGCACACGCTGGCTACTTTATTCTGCTCACTCTCCTCCTCAAGACTTGTTCGGTTGCAAGAAAATGAGAGAGGATTGAAGTGGAATGAGAGATTGAATCTTCATTTAAAAGTAATAGATTCATTCCTCTTCTAATCCACTTGATTGGAGAGGAACCGAAAAACCTGAGCTCAGGATCGAGACGTCGGAGTTGAAAAACAGAAAGATGTGTTATGACGTGGACACGACAGCAAAGCAGTCCAGTCACCTAATCCTATCGTGACGTAAGGGACGGCGGAAAAATAACAAGAGGCCGAGATTTATACGGGTGAAGCACTAGCGATAATTTTAGTAGCTAGTAGTAACAAAGATCCCTCCTACTATTTTGTTTACAACACGACCTAATTAATACCCATCAGCCCAAACAGAAGAACATTGACCACTGATTCATAACAACACGAAGAAATGATTCATCACCCCATTAAAACACTCTGAATAAACGTGGATTGACCTTTGAGCGGCCGAAGACCATTCCCAACAGATATGTCGGCGCGCGCATGTGGCCGTGATGACTTGGCCCGGTCTCCGGCCACCTGTCTGTACACGCACACTGTTCACAAACTCTCTCTCTCTCTCTCTCTCGTCTCGGCAAGCTCGGGGCCCACTCGCATCCATCCCCCCTGGCCCGGGCTCCCTCCCGCGCCCGCGGCGTGGCTTCCTCCAATCCTCCCCGCGCTAAAAAGCAAGGACCACTGGATGGCAGCACCCCCGGCCGCTCGCGCGTCGCACCACCAGAGACCCAGCTAGTTCACGCGCATTCTCTCTCCGCGACCGATCGCCGCCGCCGCCGCCCGCCGCAATGAACCGCCTGACGCCTTCGCACGGGGCGATGCCGCGGCCGCCGGGGCAGGGGCAGGGGCACGGCCTGGCGCGGTACGGGTCGGCGCCC
>BCLF01000034.1:1702269-1714294 GCA_001602275.1 Zoysia japonica | reverse complement strand
GGTTAAGTTTTCGTGATCCTTCATATCCAAGAGGACCAAGAATTATTAGTACTAAAATTTTATTAAGCCTAGTCAACAATTAGTTTAGACTGATAAGGAAAAATGATGATCAACGTATGATTATGCTGATTTGGGCAGGCAACTGCCAGGAAAGCGTTGAATAGCTCTGACACGTTACTCCACCTGTCACGAACACGACTCGTTATTTTACGCAGGACGTCACACCGCCCAAACACAGAAGCATGCTTATCAAAAAAAAAATAGTATCTTTTTTATTCTCAGCATTAAAATGCAGCCAGTGACATGTGCAACGCACTTGTACCGTAGCGAAGAGTAGGATATTTAAAGAAAAAATTATATATATCCCCCCTTTATCATGCACTGAATCAGCACGATCCGACTTAAAAAAAAAAAAGAATCAGCACGATCCAGTGGATCAAACCAACCGGTTTTGTAGTCCTGTTCACTATTTGCTCTTTCGGTTTTCGGAAAGGCCAGCCTTCCCGTCCCGGTTCGTCTCGCCACGTCAGCACCGTTGGATCTGCTGCCGACGTAGTACGCGTGGCCGGGTTCCTGTCCCCGGGCCCCGCTTGCTGGCGAGCATCTGACTGGCCAGGACCGCGAACCTGCAAGCCGTTTCAGTTACTCGTCAGCCGGTTTTCTTCCGCGCACCAGTGCAGCGAATGGTTGTTGCCGTCAACTGGTGATGCAGACACGCAACGGTGCGTTTTTGTCACGCGTGCCTAAGAGAATGCGCTCGGTTTTTATCTTTTCTAAGGAGGTCATGGTTGCTTGCTAAGCCTACAAGAAGTTTAAATTCTGCTACTCAATTTATATGTTGTTGAGTTTGAAGAGTCAAAGCCAGTCTGCAGCGCGGTGTGTGGAGCATATTGTAAGTTGCTGTAGAGAATAAAGAGGATATAGACATCACCGACCCTAAAATAAAAGTGATTCGAGAACAACTCTTTTCAATACATATATTGGAGTAAAAACAGTTTACTGGGATAAAAGGAAAAAGTACAACTACTGTTACATGCATGTGTTTTTGCAGCTGAATTATTTCTAGTAGTACAAAGCTAGTGCTAATACTATTTCTCTGCACGCTGCAGTGTGTATAAATGCTTTTACTATTGCACAGTACAGTAAAATTCATCGTACTAGGTTACATCCAGGACGAAGCTAGTGCTAGTGTTTCCCTCACCCGGTGGAGGGTGAGAGAGTGGCTGCTGGTACCACCGGGAGGAGGCAGTGCTGCTCGGTCACACGGTTGGCATTGCACTGGAGGAGCCACTGAGTTTTTCTAGCATTAAGATCAAGCTTAAGAAGAGTTTTTAGCATGATTTGATCACGAAGAACCATCACTGACATGTGGGCACAAATCAGTGCACCTGTCTGACGTGTTTAGTTAATCACTCATGTTCTGACCAACTGGTTGCGACGCACAGAACCGATACGATTTCTGATATTCACGCGTGCATGGCAGGAATGTCTGCGACGACCGGGATGGGGAGCTACCCGCACGGAGGCACCGACACGATGGCCCACGGCCACAGCAGGCGGCTGAGCTCGCAGTGGAGTTTCTCGAGGCAGGACCTGCCGCAGATATCGGAGATGGGGATGATACCGGACATCGGGGAGAGCATCATTGCCGGTGGCTGCAACAGCTCCAGTGACGGCGGCGCGCAGTCCTCCTACCTCTCCAGGAACTTCTCGGTCGGCTCCTGGGACGACACCAACTCCATCATGTTCTCGTCACCCGGCAAGAAGGTCAAGGTGGACGCGGCCGATGACATGGTCACCAGCTTCAGCAACATAGATTCCCAGGTCTGTGCATGTCTTTCAGTCTTTGGCTGCCTCTCTGAATGCAATAGGTTCAGTTTTGTGCTGACGATCGAAATATGATAATTCCTTGTGTCTAGTTTGGCCTGTCCAAGTCGTCGTTGGACATGTCCGGAATGGATGATTACCTGCAGCTGCAGCAGGACTCCATCGCTTGCAGAGTCCGCGCGAAGCGCGGGTGCGCTACTCACCCACGAAGCATCGCCGAGAGGGTTGGTTCACTTCACCTCCCACCTCATTTAATTTGCTAAAGCTTTAGCACGAAGCTGAACAAAAGAATGCGCCGTCTTGATGTTGGATGCTGATCAGAATTACTTATCTTGTTTAGGAAAGAAGAACAAGGATTAGCAAGAGGCTGAAGAAGCTGCAAGATCTTGTGCCTAACATGGACAAGGTAATTAATTAAGTTCCTGTAATAGGAGCTGCCATCTAATACCAATGGACTTCCGTGGTAATAATGTGGATATTGCCTGCATTACAAAACTCAAATCCTGCTACCTGTCTTATATACATTTTTTAGAAAATGATGTGGTATGCTTATTAGTCTCTGCTTAAATGTGCAGCAAACAAATACGTCAGAGATGTTGGATACTGCTGTGGAGTACATCAAAGAGCTGCAAAGCCAAGTTGAGGTATGCATGGCTTGCTGCCATTCCTTGCACGTTTCATTTGTCGTTGTTTGTAGAAAAATGTCAATTCAGCTTCTAAATACCATCATTTACTTTTGGCGGCTGAACATGCAAAACACTGCTCTTACTATTCCAAAATGGATCCTCGCAGAAGCTAAAACACGACCAAGCAAACTGCAGTTGCGCGGGCAATCAGAACTGCTGACGCTTCAGAAACAGATGTACTACAAGATTTGTCACCGATATAGTTGTTGAACCCACGTTTTTGCTTCAAGAGGTCACTTCGCATAAGTGCTTCACGTGTCCAGTGTCTTCATGACCGAGCGTCCGTTTTCTCGGCTGTATTGTGGATGATGGCGAATGGATTATTGTAGTTTAATTCATTTCAAGGCAGTGCTTGTGTGTAAAATCCTCCATTTCAACGTGAATGGGATTGCTGTCAATAAAAGTATTTTAGGAATATCTTTGTCTTCTTGTCATCAAGTTCAGTTTGTGGATCACTAGATTTCTGAAGTGTTAAGTCTATAGCTCCACGTCGTAATTAAGGAATATGCTCTGCATATTGTCCAGGACCAAGTCCAAGGAGAATACCATTAAGAACACATTAGGCTTCTTTTGTAGTATCGTAAGAGTAAATTTGCAGTATGCGTTGCTTTGTCTCTCGTTCTTGTCGAGAGCGAGTCCCCCCCTCCCTGCTGTTATCCATGTAACCTACATGGGACTTTATCATGTATGTGCTTTTGAAAGAATGAAAAAGTGAGACTCCCTCTGAATTTCTCAAAAAAAAAAATTTATTACTGCTCATGTATTAATGGCATGTTTGTTTGAGCTAGAGATTTTGAGCACTTCAAAAAGTTAGCTGCTAGCTAGTTAAAAAGCTAGCTGATGTAATTTTGATCTTGGCTTTTGTAATATTTTTTTCTTCTCTGCACACCAAATGAAAAAATAGCACTGAGGAAGCTTTTTAGGTTTTAGTTCATTTACTCAAAAGTTGGTTTTTCAGTATTCTAAAAGCGAGTTTTCATAACAATGTTTGTTTCAACTTATAGGCTATAGCTTTTCACTTGACCTAAGTCTCTCTGGAGGAATTCAAGTATTAACTAAAGCAGTGAAAAAAAAAAGTTTACACTCACTATAAGCTCAATAATGCCTCAGGTCATTCAGTCAGTTTATGATTCTGTCTGAACTTTATTTACACTCAACCTTGGAGACAAACAATAATGTAACATCAAAGCCACGCTGATTTCCACATGTGCTATATTAATTGTCGTATGGGGCAAAATCATGTCCTAGAAGGTTGAGTGGCTGAAACTTATGCAGCTGTCCTATAGAAGAAGCTTAGGTAACGCAATCTCCGTCTATATACACATCTTTCCTGCAATTTTACAGAGGGGGGCATTGGTTCCTCAAAGAAAGACTGAAGTAAAATCAGAAATATAATAGTACATGATCTGATTATTGTCGGATATTTCACAGTACTGTACTTACAGTCTTGATTGTGTTCTTACAAGAGATGTCTGAAGAGCATCATAGTGGCCATAACCGTCATATAGAACACGAATCGGATTGTCCTTGCCATATTCCTGACCATATTCTGCTATGATCCTGGGGCTTTCCGAGCTATTGGTATGCATGTAAACGGTGATGGGCATCCTGCAATTCAGCAAGTCTCACCACTAGATCTAATCAGAAATTAGGAAAGGGTACCTAGCACAGGACAGGTGCCTACCTGAGAACATGGGAGCACATGAGCAGTTCAGGCTCTCCTCCCCAAACATGGGGCTTTCTCATCCGACTTACATACCTCTCGAAATCGCCTTCGAGGAACCTATCCACGATAGTGGAAATTTCAGAGAGTAAATGATCATGTATCTGAGGCAAAAAAATTTGTATATATGAATATGAACTTTTATTTAGCATATATAGGATTTATTAAGGATGAGGATGATAAGTGTATCAGTTTCAGCCTAAAAGGGTGCACAGTTGTTTTATGAGAATCAGATGTGTGTGCATATGGGCAACAGCAATTACTTCTTCCATCTGCAGAATGCGAGTTTTTTTTCTCCTTACTCCTATGGAAAATAAAAATGTGATGGAAACATATGCATTATATAAAAAATGGAAAGAGGAGGAAACCATTCAGTGTCTTCTCTTCTCTTGACGAACTCATCAGCTACCTGTAATACACCAAACATCAGTTTAAGGTTTAACCACCATACAACATGAAGGTCAGCAGGTGTACAAGTACTCACTTTTGCTCTGAGCTCGTCAGCCAGTTCCTTCTGGAGGCTCTCGCTTGGCGACTGCTTTCCTCTTCTTAGGCAGGCACCATATGCAACAGATCTGAACAGGCATCTCCCATCCCCTCTGATTCCTGAAATATCAATCGCAGCTCATCTGGTTAGCAATCCAGAGCATCAATCAATTAGCGGTCAGTATAACTACCCAAAATTAAGCAGATAGAATTGCACAGAAACCCGCTTAAGTAATTGCAGAGAAACTAAAAAAGCAGTAGTTCAGATTAGCTTTGGAGAAGGCCTATTTTGCGTTTATCAATCGTATCATTTTGATGTTTCATAGGACTATAGGAGATGCTCACTGCTGTCATAATTTATACAGGGAATACAGATAGAATGGAAAATGGGTATGAAAGAGCTTGAGAAAGCATCTTGTTACCACCCCATTAGTTTATCAACAAGTATTTTCAAGAAGTAAAACCAATAACTATGTTTCTTTTATAGTTCACGCATACCCTCTTTATTCTCGATGGTACCGGACTAAGAGCCCTTCGCTACGGCCAAAACGAACAACCAATCCTTCTTGATCATTGACCACAGACAAACCGAGGAGCACTCTTTTACTAATTGGACTCAACGATAGAAAGAAAAGAATCATCAACCCGATAAGCAACCGTCACGAAATGGCGTGTGGACATACTGATCGATCGCAGCGGGCCGAGTTCGCGGTCCGACATCCACCGCCCGGCGGAGATCCCCTCCTCCTCCTGCTTCTGCCGCCGCCGGGCGCGAGGGAGAGGACTCAGCAGGTAGGTCAAGCCAGCAAGCAAAGCAGCCTGCAATTACCAGGAGGAAATGGAATGGAATGGAACACGGAAAGCGAGCGGGGCGAGGGAGACGGGGTTGGAATTGGATTCTCTCGCGGCTGCGCACGCCTTTTTCGCTTGCCCTTTTGCGCCGGCTCCGAGCCACTGCGGCATTCCGAGCCTGCCTGCCTGCCTGACCCGCCCTCCTCCCTTTCCCGCCACAAATAATCGCGGCGGCGCGGGTTTGAATCCTCGCAGGTGGCCGGAGACGACCGACGCGTCGTGGGTGCGGGTCCCAGGATCATGTTAGTACGCCGCGGGCAGCCCCCGCATGTGCTTCCCAGTTTCGTCAGGCATCTCTCCTCGAGCCTAATCGTTCAAATTGCAAAGAAAAATGTGAAAATGTCAGAGCAAGCTGCGTCAGTGTCAAGCTCAAGCAGAGAGCTCACCAGGCATGTAAAACACGGGCTCGATGATGCCATGCCAAAGCGTCAGCGAACGTGACAGGCAATTCATGTTGCTTCATGTGTTCAGTTCATTCGTGTCGGCCACTGTGTCAGTGTCAACGTCTTCCTTTGATCTACAGCTCTGGTGACTTGGTGTCAAAATCTTTTCCACAGGCTTATCTCAGTTATCTGCCGTCAAACCAAACCTTACCCTATATTCTCGCTGGAACTAGTGCCTAGCTAATAACTTGATGGCACATCAGCTGTCAGCGATATTTAACACTGGACAAAATGACAAATCTGTTATCAGACCTGATCTGCTCTTTGGTTCAGGCATCTCAAAAGAACCATGCTTCTCTGCAAACAATAAAACCATCTTGAAGAGTGAAGAATGGGAATAAACTGTTGCTTGCAAGAATGGTGGATTGAAGGGTCAAAAGGGGCAGGGAATCAGACAGAGAGAAGAGAGCTGTGCATATCTTGAGAAGGCAAAGAGGAAAATGCCGTACATCACCCACCAAAGGAGGAGGGGGGGGGGGGGGTAGCCCAAGGTTTTGCTTTACCCAGTGAAAACAACACTAAAAAAACAAAGATCAGGAGGAAAACAAGAAGAGATGTACACACCCACTGATCAACTCAACCCAACTCTACTCTACTCGACTAGCACTGGTACAGCGAGAAGCCCCGGATCTTCCAGAGAGAGCTCAGCGTCCTCCCCAGCTTCCTCGACTTCGACTTGCACAGAGGCTTCGACTCACGGTGGCACACAACAGCACCATTACCGGTCTCAGCCAGCTGCTGCTGTTCCCGGGGTTGCTGGGGCGGTGCATCCCGCTGCCTTTGCTCCCGGAATAGCTTGAGGAGCTTCTGTGCCTTCTCCCTTCCCCTCCCCGTGCCGCCTGCTGAGATAGAAACAAGGGAAGGGACCACACCCTCCTGAAGCACATGAGCAATGCATTTGTCGTCGGCCGAGCACATCACGAGGAGGCAGGATACAGCCTGCTCCTGCTCTGTTGGCTCACCAGCGTCCAACAATGTTGCTAACGAGCTGACCAAACCAGGTGCGGACATGATCTCTTTCCTGCCAGCCTGAGTAGCAGCAAGGCTGATGAGAACCGCGAGTACCTTTTCTGTCAAACCAAGGCCCTCAGATGCTGGAGGCTCGGTAAGGAGGCAGTGGAGAGCATCCACAGTGCCTGCGGATAGAAGTGATGGGACACTGGCCGGGTGGTTAGAGAGATTGTACAACGTGTACAGGGCATCATGCTTGCACGAGCTGCCTATTTTGTCATTGGCATCATTGCTGTACAGACGGTCAACAAGGAAAGACACAGCCTGGCTTGACCCAATGACCTCCTTCGCATCAGGGAGACAAGAAAGATTAAGGTAGAGTGCTGTGGCTGGACCAGATAAACGTGGATTCGATATCATCTGCTCAAGAAGTTCAACAACTCCAGCAGATAAAAGGTGCCCCTTGTTCCTGGTACAAAAAAGAAAGAAAGAAAGGATTTGATGAGCAAAATTGTTAGGTGAAATTAGTTCGCTAATTTTAGTCGAATGCTCCCAACTAGTCACCATCGGCAAGTGGAAACAAACTTCATACCTGTTATTGTTGACTGCAAGGTTGAATAGAGCCATGGCACCAATTTCCTGTGCCTTCTCATTTCCTTCATTCACAGCATTCCTCAAAAACTCAACCAGTGCCTCAGCAAACCCATTTGAGCCTAGTTGGATCCTTGCTTCCTCATCATCTTTCAAAAGGTACCTTATCTGCTCCACCAACCTACACTGCTTGTGCATGTTGCTTTTATCATGAAGCAAAAGCAGCAAGTTCCCATAGCTCTCATTTATATCAAAATCATAACAAGAGCTGTCATCAAGAGTTACAGATTCACTGTTTACTGGCTCTTCTTTTCTTGCATTCTCCATTGGCACCACCTGGACATTCTTTACATTGGTAGAATCAAAACTTTCAATTGACACACAACCTGCTGCCTCAGAGTCAGAGAAAGCAAGCCTCCAATTTACATCAAAAGATCCCGGTGGACCATCAGGAACTGGGAAATCGTTCTGTTCACACCAGCTGGCAATCAAAGCCTTTACACAGTAGTTTGGAGTTAACGACAGGTGAGCAAGTTGCTGCTGAGTCTTAGGGCATGTGCTGTGACCATCATTGAACCATTTCTCAATACAAACACGCTCATAAGTCTGGCCAGATGAAATGATGACTGGATCATACATGAGTTGTAAGGAAATTGGGCACCTAAGTTCTTCTGGAGGGATGCACATATTTTCAGACCTTGGACCAATACGTCTGCAATTGAATGAT
Organism: Zoysia japonica; assembly: GCA_001602275.1. NCBI lineage: Eukaryota > Viridiplantae > Streptophyta > Magnoliopsida > Poales > Poaceae > Zoysia > Zoysia japonica. The sequence continues at coordinate 1,706,008 of BCLF01000034.1, read as the reverse complement.
CCAAGCCTAGAATTGAAGGATCCAAACCTCGAATTGAACGACTGAATGTTAGAAAGATGTCTACTGAATGATCGGCCATTGGCATAAGGCCCATATATGTCATCCATGCCTAATACAGTTGGTGAGCATGGACACGATCCCTGAGAATCAGTATCATCACCGGTCTCACTCCTGAAGAATTTTGAGTATTTCCTCATGAGGTTATACAAATATGATACAACAAACTCCTTCCGCTTGTCTTCATCAGAACGAGCCTTCTCAATTAGCTTCTTAAGGGCTCTTCTCTCAGTGAGCGCTGCTCTGGATGATGTAATCCCCAATTTCAGGGCAGCCATATGGAAGACCTCAAGCTCCCCACTATCGGTGGAACCATTAACTCTATTGTTTCTCTGAAGCAAATTGATCACCTCATCACCAGCTTCCCTCTCTGATTGGTCCAATGTAAAAACAATCTCCTCCAACTCGCTAACAATCTCTACTATCTGCAAAACAATAAGTTCAGGGTGTCAGTAAGTACAAAACGTTCAAAAACCTGCAAATTACAAGGGGTAAAATTCGAGGAATTGAGCTCCAAGGTTTTGCCTAGATGGGATTTTTGAGCAATACCTTACAACGAATATCTTCTGTTACTATGCTTTCAACACGTCTTAGACTTTCCTGAAGTTGGCATCTTGATTTCTCAAACTTCAGCTGCATCGTTTCCGCGGTGATCGCCTAGAAGTGAAAAAACATCATCGTTAAGACTTCCAAATTAACATTTTGAGTGCCACTATTGCACAAATCTCCAGAAGCAGTGATGCTCGCTCATTCACCATGGAATTTTTGCTAGTCGTATCTAGAGATTTAGGGCGAAGGGGAACAACTTACTAAGTAGAGTCTGCTACAGTCTGCACAATGTTGAAGAAGACATTTGGCTTTATCTAGGGCTACATGCAGTGAACATAGTGCCTGAATACCAGACTTGCTTCTGGGTCTTGATGCTTCGATGAAAGGAAAAATGGCTGAAAGTTTTGACACAGCAGGAAGAAATACTCTACACATTCCTGCATGCAACTGAATAAAGGAGAATTGCTTCAGAATTTATATCAAATCAATAAATTTTAAAAAATACAGAAGAGAAAAGTAACTCTCATTGATCAACAAACATAGCAGGCTTTAAAAAGGTACTTATAGGCTCACAACAGACTACAGGAACAATGTATACTTTCATTACTAGAAAGAAAAGGCACTGTAAACCTTCAATACCTTGGCGTCATTAGCCAGAAAAGGACCCTCTTCGGCATCCATTGCATCCATTGTTGTGTACTACCTGAGCTCCAACATCTGATTACAAGAATAATAGAAAACAGATAAGATTTGCAAATCCACTCTAAACAATCTCAAGAATCAGATAAAATATAGGGTTTTCCATAGGGCTAACAGGAAGATTAGACTTGGGCATTGGAGGATAGGACAAAGCAAACATGCAGCTATTTTGAGTAGACAAAAGCGATAAGAATGGATAAACTCTACCAGCGAGCCCCAGCTTATTGTTCTCCAAGAAACAAACTACGGCTTTCACTTTCAGAAACAACAGACTGAATGCGACCCTTCCTCTACAAAATCTGAGATTTCCACCTCTTAGAGGCAAGAACTTTTCATCAAATTCATCTCTTCTGAACGAATCCGACACTCAAATGTAGATCGCTTGCTGCATTTGACTCTTCTCATGCCCAAAAAAAAAAAACAAGGAAGAGGTCGGCAGCTTCAGGGATGGACATAGCGTGGGACGTGGGGCTCCTTTGGTCAGCTGTACCGACAGTTTGTTTCGACAACAAAAAATAAATCAATATTTCACGAGGAAGAACTTAGCCTACTACGGACAGATGAACCGGATTTGCAGGGCGTGGCGCCAAGCACACACATATCCAGAGGATGTGAAGGAGGATTTGGATTTTATCTACTCGCGGCCACAAACACGTCAACACATATACGAACTCTAAGGGCATCCATCAACAGCAGGCTAGGATCACTCACCAACAGAACGAGAAACTAATCAACGCCAGGACGGATCTCCACTCCACTACACCGACGGAGGAGCAGCGCTGCGGCGGCGAGAGTGGTCTACGATTCAGCTTATGGCGGGAGTGACTGAGCCAGTGAGAAGGTCCGGCTGCTGTGCGTTGGGAGCCTGAGGTTGGCCTTCAGAGCCCGCCCTGGAGCAAGGCTGGGTGCGCGTGTGGAGCTGGAGGAGCCACGTCACTTCATCTTTGATATCTACCCGTCTCCACGGAGGTCGGATCTCCCTAGCGGAGCAAAGCACGGGGCTCCGGCGGTCACCGGCGGCGGAAGCGGCGGAGAAGCGTGGAGCGGCCGGGGAGGAAAGAGAGAGAGGAGGGGATGGAATAATGGATAGTGGGGGGACGTTGAGTTGAGAGTCGATTTTATTCAGATTTCAGAGACTGGGCCCGGGAAACGGCATTTCTTTTTTTTTTCCCCTATCTTTGGGGCTTTAGTTAATACTGCATTTGGTTTTCTTGTAATGAGGAAAAGATGTGGATCAAAACCCTTCCTTTTCTTAATCATGTTCTCTGGTGGACATCTTATGGCTGGCATATGCATGCGTGTATATATGTTTGAATACAAATAAAAAATTCAACACTAAAACATTTGAAAAGTATATTGTATTTTTCGTCCTCATGTTAACTATATTTTCTTGCTTCAATACCAACCTTGATGTTAACAGTATATCATTCTCAAAATAATATGAAAACAACTGTGTTAGCAGTTCTTAGAAAATTCAAACTAGTTGTGGATAAGTACCAGAAAGGTGCCAGAGATCTTTGTCATTCATTTATAGCAAAAGTAGGAGGAATGCCACTGTTCATGAAGGGATCAATCCATATTTGAGTTCTACTCCACATAGTTGCATCCAAAGACTGAAAGACATGTTAGTAGATGCAAAGCAGGAATAGGATCATAATCAAAACAGGAAGACCCCAGATGCCATGCTTAAGGTTTTAGAAACCGGTGAAAACTGATTGATTTTTGTAGTTTTTGACCAACCCGATTTGGTTCGATATAAAGTTGGGTTCGGTTTTTTTTTTTTGACACTATAGCACATTTGGCTAACCGATCGATTTTTTATCAAACTGTAAACTGGACTGAAGCCGATTTCTAAAACCCTGCCATGCCACGATGTTCCGTTTTGTATCTCTCACTCCTGTCAACGATGAAATTGACGTGTAAACTACTTGGTCAAAAAAATTCAAAATGTCTATGTCTCATCTTTTTTTTTTTGGAAAAAAAAATTCTATAGCAGGGAAGGCAAGATTTAAATCACCTTGTAACTGAACACCTGATGTCCTGGTAGCTCAGTAAACACAACTCATCTGATGTCCTGGTAGTGCGGTAATTTTTCAGCGAAATTAAAATAACCAACTGAAAAGAAAAAAACGAATTATCACGCAGACCAAATCATTCGACGGGGTTCTGGTCGTCAGAGAACGAGTTGAGAGGGCAAGTTTAGCTGATTGGTTGGCCAGCATTCGATCGATGATGGGTTAAAGAAAGGGGAGGAAGGGTATTGACCACGATTTTGTTTCGTGGTGCGGAATTAGCACTCTTTCTGAGTCTTATAACCCTCTTTTGGACCTCATCTTTTGATCTTTTCAAAGTGCTGTGTGGGGTGTTTCTGCGCCAGCAATATGGAACAGGAATATGTACGATGTTCACTAAGCTTGATTTAGAATGGAAATCA
>BCLF01000034.1:1605352-1673973 GCA_001602275.1 Zoysia japonica | reverse complement strand
TGCTTATATGTTATCAATATGATGCAGCTTCATCAGCACCACTAGCTATTTTGTAGCTTGCATTCTTGAACAGTCCTTTTTTCACATGATGCTAACTTCTTGGGCGTGCAATTGCTCCCAGGTTGTTGCTGGTTCATTGCTTGGGTTCACAATAGCTACAGCAGGACAATTGTTCATTTGAAGGTGCAGGAAACTGTAGCATTTGCAGGCACTTAAGAGAAGAAGCTTCTCTGGTGTCTGTCACCGTAGGTATTTATATAAGTTGTGTAACTCTGCTGTAGTGCTGTTGAAGGCTGTACATTTGGTGGCTCACGATTGTATGTTCAGGTGATGCTCACAGGATTGATGTACAGAACGTTGTTTGATAATTTCTTTGTTTTGGCAAATGTAAAATTTGATTGTTACAATGGTTATTTGTGGCCAACTGGCCTGTTCTGGAGTCTGAATTTTTAACATTTAAAGCATACTATGCTTGTTCGACATACTAAGGCCTCATTTGGAACGCGGATTTTCGCAAAAATTTCACAAAAATTTTACAGCAATTAGTTTAATTTCAAAGAAAAAATGCAAAAATAAAAAAAATTCTTTTGTTCCAAAGGGAGCCTAAGGATTGTTCTGACTGTAACTCAACTATCTGAAAAACTGGCGCATATGCCTGCAAGTCTGCGACTTCAAAGCAGAACCCTATATCAAACGTAGATCACGCCAGGAAAATTTGTAACTACACAAGAAAGATGGCTAGCACACACTTATAGCAACAAGGACCAGGATCAGGTGCGGTGGAAGGAGCTACTGCAAGTTAAGCAGTCGCTCAACCATAGCCGTTGCTTGGTGATCTGATGGCTATCGATACAAGCTCGTTCGGTTCTCAGTTTTGGAATTCTTTTTAAACGCTAAATCTTCAGAAATTCAAGAAAATTGCCTTAAATTCTCAAAAAATTTAAAATTGTTCCGTTAAATTCATCGCATCAAGCTCTTTGTGTAGGTGCTCTCCGAGTTATTTTTAAATTTTTTTAAATAAAGTTGTTCCGTTTGTTCAAAAAAATTTCAAAGTTGTTCCATTAGCTTTTTCTCGTCGAGCTTTTCATGTATGTGACCTTTGATTTATTTCTAAAGTTGTTATATTAGTTTTTAAAATTAATACAAGTTGTTCCATTATTTCCTATAGCTGTTCGTTAGTTCCTAAATTTTATTAAATTTATTTTGTTAGTAGAAAAAGTTTTCTAAAGTTGTTTTTTTAGATTTCAAAGTTTTTTAAAATTGTTCCATTAGATTCGTCTTGTCGAGCTCTTTGTGCAGGTGCCCTTCGATATTCCATTAGATTCGTCTTGTCGAGCTCTTTGTGCAAGTGCTTTTCGAGTTATTTCTAAAATTTGCTAAAGTTGTTCGGTTCTCAAATTTCTTTGGAACAAACAAAGCAACTTTAGAAAAATTAGAAAACTAACTGAACAATTTTAGGTGAAGTTCAACTTAGACGAAGCTAACAGAATAAATTCGAGAAATTTTAGAAAGCGAACGGAACAACTTTCAACTTCGGAAAACTTTAGAACTAATGAAATAGCTTTAGTAAACTTTAGTAACTAACGGAACAATTTTAAAAAAATTTAAAAATAATTCAAAGGGCACTTACATAAGAAGCTCGATGAAACAAATCTAACGGAACAGCTTTTGAAAAATTTTGAGAGTTTCAAAATTATTTCAAAACTGAAAACCGAACGAGCTTGTATTGCTGGTCATCGGATCACCCGGCAACGGCTGTGGTTGTGGTTGAGCAACTGCTTAACTTGCGGTCGCTTTTTCCACCGCACCGGATCCTTTGCAGTCCCTTCTTCTACCGCACCGGATCCTGGTCCATAGCAACAACCATAGCAACAAAGATCACACCCGTACGAGTCCTGAAGGTAGCATTATATGCTTTCGAAAGTCTAATCATGCGTTGTTCTTTCACGCTTTCATTTTTTGTAGTCCTTTATGGGTTTAGTCAAACCTAAGTAGTAGTACTCCATTTTAAAATAAGTGTACTTTTAATTTTCAAACTTTTCTCTTTAGCCATTTATTTTATTTAAATTTTTTTTTAAAAATAGTTATTTTATTGTGAATCGATTCATTATTAAAAATACTTTAAACTTGACTTATTTATTTTTGTATTTTTATTTTTTTTTAATAAAACAAATAGTCAAACGTCGATTTTAAAAAGTAAAAAACGAACTCATTTTGAGACGGAGAAAGTAACTTTTACTGGAGTAGTACATAGCGTTATTGGCTACAGCTTATTTTCAGCTTATTCATAGAAATAAGCAGAAGTTGTATCAAACAGTAAATTTATTTTACAGCTTATTACTTCAGCAGCTACTCAAAATGAACTAAACAACAGTTTATTTTTTAACTGTTTTTCACCAACTTAAAAAATAAGGTGTTTTTATTAACTTCCAGCTGTACGGCCCATAGGTGTAAGCATGAAATATTTCTTTAACAGGTTTGCTTCCAAGCTTTATATGAATAATATCTGGATGAGTATGCGGAACGCATCAAAAGCTTTTTCCGCTTAAGAATTTCTGAATCTTCAGTAAGAAAAAGTCCTGGCGTAAAAAGTTCAAGTGCAGCTGTTTTTGAATAATCAAGATTATAGGCACGCTGATATATGCTAGATATGAATAATCAACGTTCACACCTCATGATATATCACGCTTCCAAACTGTGAATTTCTTTTCTCAAAAAATGGTTATTTCACGCACCAGATATCCATAATACACAAGTGGTACAAAAAGGAATGAAAGAATTGAGCTCTACAAGGGGAAGAACATCGTTCTGAGTACAGTCTACATTTTGCACACTACCACATTCTTTCACAAAATAACCGAAGGACTCGGTGCTCCCATTAACCTAACTGGCTACTTGACTGATCCCTCACATCATCAGTTGAAACACACCGATGCTTCCCATGAAGAATCTACGCAATGCTGACATTTACTACAGCTAATATGAGAATTCGTGCCCTCGGAGGGATATATATTTCTTCATCCATATGGCGATGTCCTCGGCACAGGCCTGAGCCTGAGGCGTCTTTAGAAACACATCCATAGTAGCAAACTCATGAACTGTATCCTTGTAGTCGAGAACCGGTGAGTCAACATTTACTTTGCGGAGTTCCTCAGAATAAGCAATTGCTCGATCCCTCATCCAGTCATGTTCAGCAATTACTGTCAAGGTCGGAGGCATGCATTTCAGTGGAGGGCCTCCTCTGCTTGGAGCCAGAGGATTAGCAGCTGGATGGTCCAGGTTGAACTCTTTCTCTGATAAAAATAATCTCCAAGCAAGTATACATGTCGACTTGTCATAGAAGTATGAGTTAGCAAGTCTTAGCTCTGAGTGTGTCGGAACACTCCCTATGAAGAAGGGATACATCAGAACTTGTGCAACAACCTTAACAGGGTCAAATAGCTTGCCATCTTCGACCACCTTCCGAGTGACATAATCAGCAATATTGGCACCGCAGCTTGCGCCCAGTAGAACACATCTGCTCAAAGGAAAAGATACAAGATTCAGTCAAAGTCCAACACTTTGTTAAGTACTACTAGTCTACTTTTAGGTAGGTGGGATTGTTGAGATGGGATATGGTAATTGGCATGCCATGCATGAACATTTACAAGATAATGGTCACAAAGGTGAGACTAGAAAAGTGAAGAGTAACTCAGTCATTCAGAAAAAAGCATGATTGAAGGGATATACTTGGCTCTAGTAAAAGCTCCCATGGAAATGGTGTGCCCTGGTGAAAGCTCCCATGGATATGGCATGTGACATGGTATGCTCTAGTAAAGGCTCCCATGGATATGGTGTGCTCTGGTGAAAGCTCCCATGGATATAGTGCTCCGGTAAAAGCTCCCATGTGACATGGTATGCACTAGTGAAGCTCCCATGTATATGCTGTTATGCATAGAATTGTCATACTAAAGTCTGCAATACATGACCTCTTCATTAGCAATTGTTAAGTTGACTACAATTCCATAATGAGTTAAGTCATAGAAGCATGTGAATAATTTTTTTTTGCTGCTTCTGATTGCAAAAGGTGAAGGGAAAAAAACAGCATTTAAAGTTCCTTCGATTACTTCGAACTTTGGGAATACGAGTACATTGCTTCAAAATGACTATAGCTTTGCCAAAATGATGATCACAAAACAATTTTGTTAAAGAAAAGGCCTTCACAAATGCAGTGAAGCTTAAGACAGCATTAATGTCATGTCAACATTATGTTAAAAAATAAGGGAGATTTGCCTACAGGGCAGAAAAAGCACCTAGTGAATGATATCTGCAGGTTTTAGAGCAGTAACTTTTTAATAATGGGGAATGCATTCTCCTGTGAGCCTTTGTACCCCCATCACGCTTCACATTTACAAACATCTAAAGCTCATGAACATGAGGATCCAGAGAAGTTTGTAAGTTTACCTTGCCGGATCACCATGTGCAGCAATCCACGGTTCGACAGTGGATGCACCGAACGTGTCGATCCCTCCCCCAACCTTGCTCATCATGGCGAGATTTGCCTGTTTGGCTATCCACTTGAGCACCCTGACCCCGTCATCAAACGCGGCAGGGTACCTGCTCTCCGGCGCGAGCCTGTAGCCCACGGCCACGACGATGGCGTCGCAGAGCTTGGCCACCCTCCTGCAGAAGGCGTCGTTGGCCGTGGCGCTGCTGCTCCCGGTGACGAACCCGCCGCCGTGGAACTGTACGACGATGGGCAGCCTCCGCCGCGCTGAAGCCGCGGCACGCGGCGAGGACGCGGCGTGCGGGAGGTACCCCCTGTATGGCGCCGCGGCGGAGGCCGGGGCTGGGTCGCTGGCGCGGCGAGGGTGCGCGACGTGCGCATGCTGCGGCGGCGGAGTGGGGAGGAAGATGCGGACGGACAGCGCGGAGTTAGGGTCGATATGCAGGTCCTTCGACGCGACGCCGTCGGCGGCAGAGAAGGCCGGGTTGGCGGTCGCGGTGGCCTCGTCGGAGCGGCAGGAGACCCCGAACGCGAAGACCGCCGCGTCGGGGTCGGCGGCGCTGGCCAGCGACTGGAGGCGGTGGCGGAAGAGGAGCTTGAAGAAGACGCTGTAGATCTTCACACCGACGCTCGGCATGGCTTGCGCCTCACCTGGATCCGCGCATCACACGGCCGGATCCTCCGCTGGGATCCGGAGCAAGCCGAAGCGCCCCGGCCGCCGCCCTGAGCGACGGGATAAGGATCGGATGGAGATTGATGACGCAGGAGGGGGAGTGGTTGGAGACGGTGAAATCTACGGAATGGCGGCTGATTGGTGCGGTGGCAGCCCGGATGACGACGGCAGCAGCGTCGGATGGGGGTGCCGCGGGAGAAGGAAGATGGCAAGCAAAGCTGCAGGCAGGGAAGGAAGAATCGAGAGGAAGGAAAGGGTGTTGGTGGGTGAGGACGAAGGAAAGGACGAGGAAAGGAGGACGGGATTTTGGGGTATTAGAAACACATGTAGTGTAGGGTCCATTATTATTATTTTATTTTTATATCAAAATATAGATTTCATTTTATAAGATTTAATTGTAAAATATTAATCCACAAACGAAATGTTTATTAGATTTATCTATTAAAAAATGTCAGCATTTGAAGGTAGTTATCCATTGTTTTTTTTTTCCGTGCAAGCACTTACGCACTGACGCGTGGCTATGGCACTCTCGCAGTGGTAGCCAAAACGCGGGCGAGCACTTTGCTCGCCCCTGTTCTTGCCCGCATTCCAGTTTTTTTCCTTGGTAACATGTTGGCTAACTAAATTTTGAAAACAAAGCAAATAGGCACCAAATTATGTGGGCGTTTTTAAATTTTAGAATGGTTTTTATCGGTAAGAAACCAAACGTACCTTGATTGCTTGCTGCTCGTTTGGTTTGGTTTTGACGATGCCGCCGCACGCCGTGGCCGTGACCCTCCCTCCAAGCCTCCGATTCAAACCACCGCCCCCCTAAGTTATTTTCAATTCAAAATTTTGGTTTTCAATTTAAACCTCTAGTTTGATACAGCGTCTCAGTTTTGCAGAATGTACCACTTCGTTTGATGTAGAATTTAGTGTTTAATAGGCACAGGCCTTACCTTCATCTTCACTACTACCTTCGGTCATGTCATGAAATATTGACGCTTTGAATTTGAAATAAAATGATAATCTCAATATGCCTCTAGTTTGATACAGCGTCTCAGTTTTACGGAATGTACCACTCTGTCAGATGTAGAATTTAGTGTTTAATAGGCACAGGCCTTACCTTTATCTTCACTGCTACCTTCGGACGTGAAATATTGACCCTTTGAATTTGAAATAAAATGGTAATCCCAATATGAACATCAATAATAAAAATACGGATGAGGTATTTATTATCTCGCAATGTGACTCTACTCACTTCATCCAATTCTAAATTATTGTTGTACATAGCTCGTACAAACATCTTTGGTTGAAGGTCATACTTCAAATATGGTAGTAGTAGTAGTACTTACTGTTTTCACAAATAGAAACAGTAGGTGAAAAGTCGTCAACCTCGTGCCGTGAAGATATTCAAATTTAAAAGCTCCAATATTTCTCACCACTAAAGCTAAAAAATTTGTTTCGCATAAAAATATCCGCAAGGGCAGGGAAACCGTGAGTGTGACGGACGCATACATGATTCCAGGGGCCGAGTCCACTATTCCCGGCCGCAATTTTTTCTAGAACCAGAAACTATTAGCGTTTCAGTTCGCAGCCAGCAACGTGCCTGACTAAGCAAAATGAACCTTTTCTCATGTGCCAATCAGCAGTTGGGCACGGTAGCCGGGTCCCATTCACACCCGAATTCGCTAGCCAGGCGTCCCTTGCTCAACTGAACCCTTCCACCCTCCGTTGCATCCATCCTGGCGTGTTGCCGCGAAGCGGCAGCGGTCAAAGCCGCACGCCCCGTGTGTTCCTGCGAAAAGCGCGTGATCCCGCTCCAGAACGGTGACGACGCGCTCGTGGTGCCGAAGGCGTGGCCCGGCCGGAACATCCGGTTCGTTAGCGGACGATGAACCGGAACGCTTCAACGGCGTGACGTGTCGTTGTGTCGCGCACGCGGCACGCGCAGACGCGCTGCTGGGGCACGCCGACTGGCAACCACGTCAAACGACGGACCAGCGAGCTCGACTGCGGTTTCCTCCGATTTTTCCCTTGCGAGACCCGACGGCGATCGCGAGCCGTTGTATGTCTCAGCAGCGCGCGGGCGGGCTGGGCTGGACGTGGCTCATGGCCCAGCTCGCCCGGACCTGTCGCGCGCGCCCACTTCTCCGTACGATAGTTGGGCTGCTCTCCCCAATGTGCTGTTAGTTTCACAAGGCCCAGGCTATCAGAGCTCGGGTGGACTGGGCTGGACGTGACGCCAGGCATGCATGATTGATCCCCGTGACCGTCCGGCGGACGCCGCATGGCGCCGCAGCCATTTCGCACGGTCACCCGTCTCACGACACCTCACCTCCGGGAGAGATTCCGTCGATCCACGCGCCTGCAATCCTGAGACTGCGTCCCCGTGCCCGTCCTCCGGCGCGCGTGGCGCGGCAACAGCGATTTGATAGGCAGAGCGTCCATTGAGCACGGTAGGCTCGGCTGCACCCGCGCGGCATCACCGACGCCTACCGGCGCGCATGTGCTCGCTCCATCTCCGAAGCCCGAACCAGAGAGTCGATCGGCTCATCTCAGCTCCTCGAATCCGGCGACGTGTAACTAGCAGCCTGCTGCCGTCCCGGCGCATATACTACTCCAAAAATAAACAGGACGAAGTCGCAAGTCCGTGGACGTCCAGCTGCAGCTGGTAAACTTGGAATACGTACACCATGTGTGTGCCAAATGCTATAGACGGCAACAATGTACTCCAGCAAGCGCTACGTTAAATAAGGCGAAGATAGCAAGCAACCTGATGCCGAGCTGTGAGCAGGCAGGTAGGCATGTTCGTCTAGCTATCTCGTCGTCACCAGCCCATTCACAGCTTGGGTCATTGGCCAAACCTCCGACAACGTACGCACTCGCGTCGCGCGCGATTAAAAATACGGGACCATCCCTCTCAGACATCAGCGTCCCGTGACCAACTAAAATGTGCCGTGACGGCCGGCATTGGGCATTGCGTGGTGATATTGATCAATTTAAACGAATTTCCACCGAATCGCTGTGGCAGATATCAAATCTTTCGCGAAGGCCAAAAGTGTCTTAGGCATCCTTTGGAACGCAGGAATTGCACAGAAATCACATAAGAATTTCACAGAAATTAGTTCAATTTCACAGAATAGAAAAAAAAAAGAAATTTTCCTTTGTTTCAAAGGAGGCCTTAGTGACGGTGTGAATTATATCACATGGTTCTTTGACAGATGACTTTTGTATGTATATTTGACTTTAATAATTTGAGACTTGTATTTTAGAATTGGTATAAGAATTTTTTGTACTTCATTTGTTTTTTACATTGTCGAAGCTAATGTAAACCGATCTAGACTTCTTGCTTGAGTGTCCTGAAAATCGGTCAGCTAACCGATAGAGCCGGCTGTTTTTTGTTTTTTCTACAGAGCAGTGTCGGTTTTCACTGAAAATCGATCGTTCAAAAAAATTGATCCGGACCGATTTCATTAATTTTCACCGGTTCTATAAATCCTGACTGTCGCTGCAACTCTCTTTTATAGTGCTAGCAGCCTGCTACTCCTAGCTTTGATCTTCTGTTTGACGTGAACAACAAATATTTCTTTAAGAAACGAATGTGTAGAAATCCGATAGACAAGAGTATATTTTCTTAACAACGCAGTGGCTGCCATTATAACCCCTGATCATCCTCCTCACCCCGTCGCTCTCTCACTCTCAAGTAACAGGCCAGAAATCTGCAGGGCAGCCAGATGCGTGGATAAGAGGCTAAGAGCCACGGGACCAGGGCAGGGATATCAATAGCGAAAGTAAGAGCGATATATTCAGCGTCATCGCAGTCGGGGGGCAAAGCTATGCTTCTTGAAAATAATCTTTTTCTCGAGATTTATTTTGTTTACATGTGGCTGTCAGCAAAAGCTTGCAGAATATGCCTTGATGATTTTGCGCACAACGTTTTGATTTTACAATCTGGCTTTGTTTCGCTCAAAATATCCGTGCTTGCGCCTGTTTGAAATTTCAGGACGCGTCCTGAACAGCTGAAAACCTCAACCATGGAGGTGGAGAGCGTGGAACTGAATGGCGCGCAGGGTGGATGCGATCGACGGACGTCCAAGAAGGACCGCCGGATTTTCTGGGCCGGCGTCTTCATCCTGGGTAACATACGATAACATAATGATAGATTTCCTTGCGTGATTGCCTCCCCATGTGTGCTCCCGTAATCACCGTGGTTGGTCAGTGACCAACTGCTTCCAGTACTCCGCGTACTTCGGCGTGTCGACGAACCTGGTGAACTACTTCAAGGACCGGCTGCACCAGGGCAGCAAAGCCGCCGCGAACGGCGTCACCAACTGGCAGGGCACGAGCTCCATCACGCCGCTCGTCGCCGCCTTCATCGCCGACGCCTTCCTCGGCAGATACTGGACCATCGTGCTCTTCTTGATCGTCTCCGTCGTGGTGCGTATGCGTATATCATCAAGATAGAAAGTACACGGCGCACGCGCGCGCGGGCAGAGCTAGTAGCTCTGTAGCTCACCTTTTTTCTGGTATCACGTCGCAGGCATACGTGGTTTTGACGGTGAGCGCGGCGGCGGCGCTGCATGCCGCGGCATTCTACGCGGGGCTGTACCTGCTGTCGCTCGGTGGCGCGTTGCAGCCGGTGCTGTCGTCGTTCGGGGCGGACCAGTTCGACGAGTCCGATGAGGGCCAAAGCTCCTTCTTCAACTGGTTCTACCTCTCCATCAACGTGGGTGCCCTCGCCAGCGGCACCGTCGTGGTGTGGGTGCAGTCCAGAGTCAATTGGGGGCTGGGCTACGGCATCCCGGCGCTATTCAGCGTCCTGGCTTTCGCCGCTTTCTTGGCCGGAACCGCCACGTACCGGCGCCACCAGCCACCGGGGGGCAGCCCGCTGACTAGGGTCACGCAGGTGGTCGTCGCCGCGGTCAGGAAGTTCCGCGTCGAGGTGCCGGACGACGCGTCCATGCTGCACGAGTGCGAGGCCGGCGTCGACGGCATGTCCGCGATACAGGGGAGCCGCCGGCTCGCGCACACCGATCAGTTTAGGTATGTTCATTGTACCTATATATTTAACTCGTATAATTGACCAGAGAAATGATACTAGATCCTATAACAGTCACTAGTTTGGCGATACTCCTTTATCTTAGACCTCCAGTTTTAGAGCATTTGAGGTGGCTTTGATTGTGAATTAAAATGAATAATCCCTATAGAACACCTCAACCTATTTTCTTCGAGCCGTAGGCTAAAAATAGTAGCAACTGATGACAAGGGTTTAATATTTCGTTTAAACCGCTAAAACTGGTCGAGACCGGTTTAACGAAAACCGCGAAAATCAGAAAAATCGGTTAAAAACAGCTTTAAATCGAAAATTCAAAATTTGAATGGTTTGCTACAGTAAACCGGCTGGTTTCATCGGTTAGCCGAGCGGTTTTACCAGTTAACCGGCCGGTTTCACGGGTTTTTACTTTTTCAGATTTTAAAATTTGAAACCCACCGGTTTCACCGGTTAGCCGACCAGTTTTACCGGTTTTCGGTATTCCAAATTTTTTCAATTTTTCAAATTTTTTTAAAATTTTTAAAACGAAAACGGGTCGTCCGGTAAAACCGGACAGAACCGGTTTCACCGAAAACCGCAAAAATCGGCTAGTTTTGAGCGGTTTTGTAAACCCTGATGATGACTCATCCAAATTACAAAGTGCCCAGCCATACTTGCATAAACTGTTTTGATAGAGCTTTTTCTCGATAAGCTGAAATAAGCTAAATAGAGTAAGTTAGAAAACTTATCTACATTATGTAGAGTAAGTAGACTACATATATAATATAGAGTAAAATATATTATTTTAATAGTCCCAATCCGTAAAATCAAGCTCTCCGCCGATGGAGACCACCGCAACCCCAATGTAGGTCTATGACAAGAATTGCAGATGCAGCTTCTGATCATGTTAGCCCTTGTGGCATCTTTTGCTGGAATCAAGGACCGAATCATATTGTTTCAGATAACGTAGCTGCTAACCTACTGCAGTTTATCGTATGCTAGGGTTTTAACTGAGTACATTGTTGCCAGGTTCCTGGACAAGGCCGCGGTAGAAACGACGGACGACAAGGCGCGGCCGAGCGGCCCTAGCATGTGGCGGCTGTGCACGGTGACACAGGTGGAAGAGCTCAAGTGCGTGCTACGGCTTCTCCCCGTGTGGACGAGCGGAATAATCTACGCTGCAGCGTACACGCAAATGACCACCACCTTCATCCTCCAGGGTGACACGTTGGACCCACATGTCAGCAGCTTCCGCGTGCCCGCTGCCGTGCTCTCCGTCTTCGACACCATTAGCGTCATGATCTGGGTGCCATTGTACGACCGCGTCATCGTCCCGCTGGCGCGGCGCGTCACGGGCTACGAGCGCGGGTTCACGCAGCTGGCACGCATGGGCGTCGGTCTCGTCGTGCTCACCGTCGCCATGCTCACCGCCGGCACGCTCGAGGTCGAGCGGCGGCGGGTCATCGCACGGCACAGGATGTACGACTCGCACACGGGCACCGACGGGAAGTACCTGCCGATGTCCATCTTCTGGCAGGTGCCACAGTACATGGTGGTGGGCGCGTCGGAGGTGTTCACCTTCATCGGCCAAATGGAGTTCTTCTATGACCAGGCACCCGACGCCATACGGAGCCTATGCTCTGGCCTGCCCATTATGTCATTCGCGCTAGGCAACTATGTGAGCTCAGCGCTCGTGACCGTGGTGGCACGTGCCACGGCGAGGAATGGGCGGGACGGGTGGATCCCCGATAACATCAACCGCGGCCACCTTGACAACTTCTTCTGGCTAATGGCCACGCTCTGCATCAGCAACTTTGGTGTCTACCTGCTCATTGCACGATGGTACAAGTACAAGAAGATCGTCCATCAATTGAACAAGAATTAGCGTGGACCAGGAATGAAAATGGGATAGGAAAATCCCATCTTGACCGGTCCCTAGATATTGTATTAGTCAATTTTTTGTGCCCATTTTCGTTTTCGCAGTCGGTAAGCAGGAATGGTGGAAAAACAAAATCGGGATACATGATTGAAAACTGGCAGGCTGTTTTCCTATATGTTTAGCCAAGATCCAGTTTTTAAACGGGATCATCTTGTTTTTAAACCCATCTAATTATATACGGGAATACGGCCCAAAACATGATTAGCCCAACGTCCACCAAATCAAACCACGTAGTGCACATAAAGTCTCAAATCCACGGTATCCACCCTAGTCAGGAAACCCTACCGTGATCCCGTCGCGGCATCGCCTTCCGGCTTCCTGGCCGCCGCACACCCACGACCACCACCGCCAAGCTGCCGGACCACGACCCCTGCACCACTAAGCTAGCAAAAGGAACTTCTCTCATGTGCCAAGCAGCAGTTGGGCGCGGTTGTCTCCAGCAAGTCCCTCGCTCCGCTGAACCCTTCCACCCTCCATTACATCCATCCCGTCGTCGTGTTGCCGCGAAGCCGCGGCGGTCAAAGCCGCACGCCCCGTGTGTTTGTTCCTGCCATCGCGCGTCCGTCGCTTGATCCCGCTCCGGAACGGTGAAGCGGCGCTCGTGGCACGGAACGCGTGACCCAGCCGGACCATTTCGGTTCGTTAATCGTTAGCGGATGATGAACTGGAACACTTCAACGGCGTGGCGTGTCGTTGTGTCGCGGCACGCGCCGCCGGAGCTCGCCGACGCCGAGTGGCAACCACGTCAAACGACGGATCAGGGAGCCCGACCGATCGATCGCGGTTTCCTGCGATTTTCCCATCCCAGACCCGACGACAATCGGCGAGCCGCCGAGCAGTAGTATCAACCGCGCGGGGTGAGAACGAGCTGTAGCTCGGTCGGCAAGTCGTGCGGCTGGCATGCTGCCCGCCGGCGTTCGAAGCTGGTTTTTCTCTCTGGGGTTTATCTCTTTCGATGTTTCTCGTCGCTTGCGAAGTTTTTGAGATTTCGTCAATTTTAAAAAAAATGCGTATTATGCTTATAGTTTATAGGTTTAAAATATGTGTAGTAGCGTGTAGGTTGCGTGAGTGTTTTTCTTACGCATGCGTTCAGATATTAAACTGTATCGTTGCTCAAAGAAAAAAAACCGCGCGCGGCCGGACTGGGCTGGGCGTGGCTCATGGCCCCGCTCGGCTGGTCCTGTCGCCCGACCACTTTTCCCGTTCTCCGTACTATAACTGGGCTGCTCTCCTCTATGTGCTGTTAGATGCACAAGGCCCAGAAGCTTATCGTACAATCAGGCATCGTGAGCTGTTCGGACAGTCCGACAGCGTCGTGCAGCCTTTTGACTGAACGAACGGACGACGTGACGCGTCGCTCAGACTCCGAGCCATGCATGATTGATCCCCGTGACCGCCCGGCGGACGCCGCCTGGCGCCGGAGCGAGTCGGCAGAGCGCAGCCATTTCGCACGGTCACCCGTCAGTCCATCACGGTGACGCCGACACGCATGTGCTTTCGCTTGACGCGGAGCCACGGTATCTGTGCAGTCCCCTCCTGCCGCTTGCTGCGGCGAGCAGGCCTACTCAGCTCCCCTCATCTCCAGCGAGATTCCGTCGATCCACGCCCTGCAATCCCTGAGACTGCGTGCCCGTACGTCCTCCGGCAAGCGCCGCAGGGCAACAGCGATGACGCCTACGCGCATGTGCTCGTTCCTTGCGCAAGAACCGCGGTTTTTGTGCGGTTGCCGCCGCTTACTCCGGCGCACGGCTCGGCTGAACCCCGTTTGAATCATAAAATCCAGATCACATAATCGTTTGGATTACAGAATTCTATCTACAGATTCTAGATCCGTCGAGTAGGTTTTACTGTAGCGTTGCTCGGTAACAGTTGCAGCCACCGCTAGTTGCAGACTTGCAGCATTTTTTAATGCATCCATTAACCAATTTAAGTGTCGTTCGAATCTATTTTCAGATGTCTTCGAGATTATAAATTTTACACTGTAGCACGTAAAGATTTTTAGTATTAGAATACTCCAAAAACCTAACCGTTTGGATATCTTTTAGATTTTTTAAATCCGATCTCCACGCTATTCCGGTTTTTCAAACGGGGCTTAACCTTAGATTCATGTGATTTTAGGGTGTGCGTTTTAGATAGTTATGGTTGCACCTTGTTGCATGTATTATTAAATACAGAACACAACTTGTTACAGTAATATCAACAAATAGCAGCAACAGAAATTATCTGAAGCGAACACACCTTTAGATTCTTAAATTTTGTTTTCAAGATGTTTCTTACATCTTCTAGAATCTCAACTGTTTGAATAACTAATTTATTTTTTAATCTCACTTTCACAATCTCGTCGTGATTCAAACGAGCCCTGGATCGCTCATCTCAGCTCCTCGAATGCGGCAACGTAACTAGCAGCCTGCCGTCCCGGCGCACATACTAGTAGGGTCTCCTTTGAACAAAGGAAAATTTTTTATTTTCTGTGTTTTTTTTTTAAAATTAAATTGATTTTTTAAAATTTTTATGTGATTTCTGTTAAATTCCTACAGTTCCAAACGAGGCCTAGTCTGGTAGTACTCCGGGAAGAAACAAGACGAAGTCTCAAGTCCGTGGACGCCCTGCTGATACTATACTACGGAGTAGTCGATGGCAACAATGTACTGCAACAGGCACTCGATTAAAGTAAGGTGAAGATAGGAACCTGATAACGAGCTGTGGGCATTCACAGCTTGGGACATTGGCCAAACTTCCGATAACGTACGCACTCGCGTCGCGCACGATTAAAAATACGCGGCCATCCCTTTCAACTGTGCCGTGACTGGAACATGCGCAGTGAGTGGTACCGATCGATTGATTGATCAATTTAAACGAATTTCCACCGAATCGCTGCGGCAGATATCATTATCCTTCGCGAGGCCAAAAGTATCTTAGTCACGGTTTGAACTTTATCAGATATTGGTTTTTTGACGGATGATTTCTATAGGTTTAATTAACTTTAATAATATAGATATGCACTTTTTTTAACGAAGGGAGTGGTGTAAACCGATCCAGGCTTCTTGCACAGCAGAATTGGACTGTCGCTGCCACTTTCTTTTATAGTGCTAGCAGCCTGCTAGCACTAGTACCTTTTTATCTTCTCTTTGACGTGAACAGAAAATGTTTTTTTAAGAAACGAATGCGGAGAAAGCCGACATAGACAAGAATATATTTTCATAACAATGCAGTGGCTGCCATTATAACCCCAGATCATCATCCTCTTCCGTCCAAGCTCAGTCACCATTGCGCGTTGGCATCAGACCTCGCCCCATCGCTCTCTCACACTCCCAACTCTCAAGTAACAGGCCAGCAGTTTGCAGGGCAGCCAAATTCGGGACCAGGATAGCAAAAGCGAAAGTAAGAGCGATATATTCAGCATCATCGATCAGTCCGAGGGCAAAGTTCCGCTTCTTGAAAAAAATATATCTTTTCTCGAATTTTTTTATGTGGTCGGCAATAAAAGTTTGCAGCATATCATCCTATGCCTTGATGATTTTGAGCGCAACCTTTTGTTGTTTACTAGTACAATTTTTACGACGTGGCTTTGTGTCGCTCAGAAAATCAGTGCTTTCTCCTGACTTGCACTTCAGGACGCGTCCTGAACAGCGGAAACCCATGGAGGTGGAGGGCGTGGAATCGAACAGCGCACAGGGTGGATGCGATCGCCGGACGTCCAAGAAGGACCGCCGGATTTTCTGGGCCGGCGTCTTCATCCTGGGTACGTAACACACGAGTTGTTAATTAGACTTCCTTGCATCGCCATGCGTGCTCCCGTATTCACGGTGGTTGGTCAGTGAACAACTGCTTCCAGTGCACCGCGTACTTCGGGGTGTCGACGAACCTGGTGAACTACTTCAAGGACCGGCTGCACCAGGGCAGCAAAGCCGCCGCGAACGGCGTCACCAACTGGCAGGGCACGAGCTCCATCACGCCGCTCGTCGCCGCCTTCGTCGCCGACGCCTTCCTCGGCAGATACTGGACCATCGTGTTCTTCTTGATCGTCTCCGTCGTGGTGCGTATGCATACATAATTAATCATGATGGCAAGCACACGGCGCGCGTGCGGGCAGAGCTAGCGCCGTATCTCACCTTTTTCTGCCGTCACGTCGCAGGCATACGTGGTTTTGACGGTGAGCGCGGCGGCGGCGCTGCATGCCGCGGCGTTCTACTCGGGGCTGTACCTGCTGTCCCTGGGCGGCGCGCTGCAGCCGGTGCTGTCGTCGTTCGGGGCGGACCAGTTCGACGAGTCCGATCAGGGGCAGAGCTCCTTCTTCAACTGGTTCTACCTCTCCATCAACGTGGGCGCGCTCGTCGGCGGCACTGTCCTGGTGTGGGTGCAGTCCAGAGTCAGTTGGGGGATCGGCTACGGCATCCCCGCGCTCTTCAGCGTCCTGGCCGTCGCCGCTTTCTTGGCCGGAACCGCCACGTACCGGCGCCACCAGCCGCCGGGGGGCAGTCCGCTCACCAGGGTCACGCAGGTGGTCGTGGCTGCGGTCAGGAAGTTCCGCGTCGAGGTGCCGGACGACGCGTCCATGCTGCACGAGTGCGAGGCCGGCGTCGACGGCATGTCCGCGATACAGGGGAGCCGCCAGCTCGCGCACACCGATCAGTTTAGGTAAATGCTCCTGCATTGTATTTGTACCTAGATCTGCTCGTAGAGGTCTTTCATTACTATGCATCCTGTCATAATGTTTAACCACTAAAATTGACCAATTTTGAACTTCTTCACATGTGAACCTTGAACGAATTTTGGATCAGTGCATCTTTAATTTCAGAAGAGAAATGACAGTACGTACTACGTAGAACATTATAAGTTAAGCCATGACAGTCACTAATTTGGACCCCCTCTGTATTAGAGCTTTTGAAGTGGATTTGATTTTGAATTATAATGAATAATCCCTACAAAACTCCTTCAAATTCAAACCAGCTTACGCCTAAAAGTATACGTAAACTATTTTTATTTTCGTACTGTGAGCCATAAGCTAAAATGAGTCATCCAAAGTATAAAGTGCCCATACTTGCATAGCTGTTTTGATAGAGGTTTTTCTAGATGAGTTGACATAAGCTAAATAAGTTACTAGAAAAGTTATATAGTACAGTACATACATAAGCTAGAGCAAAATATATGTTTTTATATTCCAAATCCGTAAAATCAAGCTCGCCGCCAATTGAGACCACCGCAACCCCTGTGTAGGTCTATTACAAAAATTGCGGCTGTAGGCTCTGAGCATGCATGTTAGTCTCTGTGGCATCTTCTACTGAAATCAAGGAGCGAATCATAGTGTTTCAGCTGACATAGCTCCTACTAGTACTGATCTGGAGTACTGCATTTTGTCGTCTTGAGGTTTTAATTGAGTTCACTGCTGCCAGGTTCCTCGACAAGGCCGCGGTGGAGACGACGGACGACAAAGCACGGCCGAGTCCATGGCGACTATGCACAGTAACGCAGGTGGAGGAGCTCAAGTGCGTTCTCCGACTTCTCCCTGTTTGGGCGAGCGGAATCATCTTCGCGGCGGCGTACACGCAGATGACCACCACATTCATCCTCCAGGGCGACACGTTGGACCCGCACGTCGGTAGCTTCCGCGTGCCCGCTGCCGTGCTCTCCGTCTTCGACACCATCAGCGTCATGCTCTGGGTGCCGCTGTATGACCGTGCCATCGTTCCGCTAGCTCGGCGTGTCACGGGCCACGAGCGAGGGTTCACACAGCTGGCACGCATGGGTGTGGGCCTCGTCGTGCTCACCGTCGCCATGCTCGCCGCCGGCACGCTCGAGGTGGAGCGACGGCGGGTCATTGCGCGTCATGGGATGTATGACTCGCACACGGGCACCGACGGAAAATACCTGCCGCTATCCATCTTCTGGCAGGTGCCGCAGTACGTGGTGGTGGGCGCGTCTGAGGTGTTCACATTCATCGGCCAGATGGAGTTCTTCTACGACCAGGCGCCCGACGCTATGCGGAGCCTTTGCTCAGGCCTGTCCATGACGTCATTCGCGCTAGGCAACTACGTGAGCTCGGCGCTCGTGGCCGTGGTGGCGCGCGCCACGGCAAGGAACGGCCAGGACGGGTGGATCCCTGACAACATCAACCGCGGCCACCTCGACGACTTCTTCTGGCTGGTGGCCATGCTCTGCATCGGCAATTTCGGTGTCTACCTGCTCATTGCGCGGTGGTACAAATACAAAAAGATCGTCCATTAATCGAGCAATAGTTAATGTGGACCATATATTTAAGCAGATTATTAGGAAGGAATTTAGGTGTGCGGCGTGCAGCTAATTAGCGATGTATCTATGATATTAATTAAAAAAAGTGGCGCTGAAAATGATGTGCCACCACATCAGTCAATTCGGATTTGAAACATAAACTGCATATTATGAGAAGATAAGCAGCGATAATTAGCGGAGCGAATTCACAACTACAATGGGATACATTAGCGTTCTGACCAGTGATCACCGCTGGGAACATAGGAAGGGATAATCAACATCCGGTCTCGCTCGCTCGGGCTGACGGAGACGGTTCGCGACTAACGGGGTCTGGACGGCCATCTTTGAGATCCGTCCAGCCGGGCTCCACCCTCCCCCAACGGCATCCGTCACCCGCTCCACCGCATCTAACGCGAAGCCCAAGAAGTTCAAGAACACGTCCAAGGGAAAACCACCCCAAGGCCCAGCCCATTCGAAACAGGTGCTATCGGGCCGGTGGCGGAGAGGCGATACCCCTCTCCACCGCCGGCGGGATCCTCCGGCCACCGGCGCACGGAGGTTTCCCCAGGGGAGTCGTCCGTGCCGTCTTGGTCCCGTCGGGAAGGAGTAATCACCCCCACCCCACGCGACTGGCGGCTTCTCCGAGGCCGCGAACTGGATTCTGGAGTTCGCTTTCGGTGAAGCAAGAAGCCTCCCGCGCTCCGCCGGCGTTGCCATTGCCCTACTACTCCCTCCGTTCTCCGTCTAATTTATAAGCGGTCGTCCCAAATTTGAACATTGATTAAATAAAAAATGTAAAAAATAAGATACGCTGAAAAAAAAAGATATAAAAAAGTATTGAAAATATAGAAAATGTATTAAAAAATAAGAATAAGTTATAATTTAAAAAAATTAAAAGCTATATAATGACATAATTTAGGACGAAAAAGAGTAGCTTCTATGGCGTCGGCAATGATCGCAGTTATCCCACACGGCGGCGGCTGCGCAACCCCCGAGCCTGACGAAGCTCGCGCAGCACGTGCCCAAATCTGTGAGTCTCCCCTGGCCAGCTTCCATTGTCTTAGATCCTATCGACCTTATAGATGATTCCTTGATTGGGTTTTGGCTACCTGTTTCGTTGTGTAGGTTAAGTTTGCAGATGGCAGCTCCTTCCATCTGTCAGCAGAGTATCTTAGAGTATACAGCCCTGCAGCTGATAGCAAAATCAGATCAGTAGGCGGTGAAAAGGTCATTTTTCTTGTACTTGTAGTTACTTTACTACCTCTATGTTACAGCAGATATGATACTTTTGAATGTTTTGTAGCCTTTTTCCTTTTTGAATGTTGATTTTACAGGAGCCTGCACTTCTCCAAAATATGTGTTTTGACCGTGCAAATTAATCCTTTGATTGGTATGATGCTCAATCATGCTTGCTACCATGTCTAAGAAAAGTTGTTCCCTAGGTTGAGTATTTTGATGCGAATTTCAGAATATATAATGCAAGGACAGTAGGCCTGCTAGTACAAGATTTGCGAAGAGCCGGACAAGATTGATGAAAAGATAATCCAGAAGGGTGACAGGACTAATAAGCTAAATAGATAACGTAATGTCACTATATCAGCATAGACAAGCTTCAAAACGGAACGGTCAGCAGCTAATTACACAATCAGGCAGATCAAAGTACGGAAAGGCGAACTAGATCATGAACGTAATGGCGTTAGACGGTTACAGCGCCCATTTTGATGCCATTGCCTGACAAGCGAGGAGCTTGAGACATCTTACGGCACCATCATCGAGCAATAGCACGGATGATTTAACGAGGAACAAAACCAATTAGCTTGTCCACCTAGCAATTATATTATCATCTTAGCACTGTCAGCGTCCTCCAACATTTGACTGCAGAACAAGGAATAAGAAAATTAAATCAAGATGCAAATTAAAGATTAGCTGTAGATTTCCTAGTTTCTGGTTCGTAAGAAACCTTTCAAAAGACAAATCGATCATCTCTGCTTCGAAGGGACTGAGCGTGTCACAGTGGACACCCCATCAACGAATTTTGTTCTGAATATCACATTCGCGTTGTTGAACATACCCTCTTTCAGTGAGACGACTATAAACTGCAAAAATATCGGTTCCCCCTTTCAGAACATAACCTTTTCAAGTGCTACAGCTAGTACTCTTTTCTGAGTAAATAAAATAAGCAACAAAAAACGAGAAGCTGTCAATTATTTCACCTGAGAGTGTGGGAAATGGGCCTTGATCATTCTGCCAATGTTTTGGGTATGGCTCAGATCAAGGGCAGCATCGACCTGCAGTTCATGAGCATGCAGATCAGTTGGAAACAACTATTGCTCGCAGGCAAGTATATCATGTCATACACTCATACCTAATGAAACTTGTTTGCATGTAAAGACAACACTATCATGGTTGTAATCACCATGCTCAAAACCAACTATTTACATACCATGGGATGAATAACAGCACATTGGCCTTCCAAATATATCCATATTAGCAGGAAAAAAAAACAAGTAGTTCTAGCCTTCCTGCACTTTCTATTCGTTTCAGCTAAGGGTACCTTCCAGGCCAGAATATCCCATCAAATAATGGGACTTTTTTTGTAGTCTTCACTACAGTCACAGAATAAGAAAAATGGCGTACTAGGAAAGATAATCTAACTTAACACTGATGTTTTTTTTTGTGAGAATAACTACACACTATTGATGCCTGATCATTTCCAGATTTCTAAAAGGTAATCAAGTATTTGTTCTGAATAAAGATGTACTGATTATCATTCTGATCTATCAATAAAACTAACGCTCAATATTCTAAAATTCAAATAAAATATGTTTCAAAAGTTGGCCAATCATACTTCCTGTGCAGCACATCATCTGTCAACAGTTACTAATAAAGATATTTTGCTACCTCCTAAGATGATATGTTAAAGTGCTGAAGCACTTGGTATCATATATAGACGTACCTCATCTAATATGTAAAGTGGTGCAGGTTTGAAAAGAAGCAGTGCCAGGATAAGACTAAGAGCAAGAAGAGATCGTTGCCCTCCACTAAGCTCAGACAGAGACTGCTTCCAGACTGTCCCAAATGCCACTCGGACTTCTAGACCATCTAAGAAAGTACCTCCTTCAGGAGGTTCAAGTTTTGCCATTGTGCCAGGTAAAAGGGTACTGAATATAGATCCAAAGTCCCTGTAGAAATAGGATGGGAGTCATTAGAGTATACACCAACAGACGTGTAATAGCACAATGATTCTTGCAACATTTCATTCACTGGCTACTGAGAAAAATAATTTCATGAAAGGACTTATTTACTGACTTGTTTACTTTGAGCCATGTGACTTTCAAAGTCTCTTTCTTCTTCTCGTCCAGTTCTTCAATCACTTTTTTAATTTTTGCCTTGTCGTTCTGAAAATACCAAAAAGGTGTATATGTGCTACTATCAATACCATTCTAAGCTTATCAGGGCTTCTAGAAAACTATATGTGGTAATACCTACCTCAATGATATTTTTCTTTGACATCAAATCGTTGTACTCGTCCTCTGCCTTCTCAAACATTGCCATAACTTTTTTATTGACCCTCTTCTCAAGACTGCATTTGGAAGGTACTGATCATCTATAATCTCATTATATATTATAAAATTCAACAACAGACAACGTTACAATACAGCCAATCAAAGCAATAGCATCAATATCTGAAGATTCATAAGAAATGGAGCTAACAGAAACATCAGGTCAACCTGGATTGCTGAGCTTGAAGAATTTCAAGTTCTTCTCGTGCTTTATGAGGTTCACAAGATGCAAAGTCATAATCTGTACCGCTTTTTCCAAACAACTGTTTCTCAGTTGCAATCCAACTATACTTCTCCATGAGCTTATCAACTTTAGAAGAGCAGTCCTTCTGTTCTATCTCCATCCTCTTAACCTATTATGTCATATTCATATATAAAAAATCCTGCTCAAGAAGTATTAAAGTGGAAAAATAAAGCAGATATTACAACAACCAACTAGGAAACTACCTCATTTTCCATTTTCTTTCTCTCAACATTTAAGTCACTTAATTGTTGCTGAAGTATTTGCTGCTTTTTCGTCATGCGGTTTATCTGTGAGTCGCATTCATGCAGTTTAGAGCGCTCAGCGTTAAGCTCACATTCAACTTGATCATACTCTTGCTTTATGGAAGCAACCTGCATTTCACAAGTGAAGTGAGCATGTTTAACTAGTATACTGCAGGGCCAGAAGTAACCCAGGCACAAGGAAACTATCACATGGCATCTTGCCTACCTTATCCTTTTGTTTGTCCAATGTTTCAGATAGAACAGTAATTTGAGCCCTTGAAGCTGACAGTTGCTCATCTAGAGTAACAAGCTCATTAGCAACAGCATCCTTCTCCATAATCATCCTCTCTCTCTCATTTTCATACGCCTACCTTATTGTATATTTGCATAAGAAAATATTGAGATATGATAAAGATGAATTATCAAGATTACTGTTCAGGAATGAAACATGAGTAATGGACAGTATCAATTATCAAACCAGAAACAGAATGCTCCATACTCTAATTGATAATGTTTAGTTATCTAGCTTGTGCACCAGAGCAAATTGTAAGATTATCCTGCTCCTGCAGCCTTACAAGTTTCTTCAGCAAGAGCTAGCATTCAACTCCATAAAAACAATTAAACTCATTGTTTAGCAATATGCATCCTCAAGAAAGTGTCCAACCTATCTACATCTAACCGAATATATATCAAGAAATAAAACTATCTAAAAACTAAAAATTATAGAACTAAAGTTAACTATGAGTAAAACAAGAAGCAAAAACATTTCTTATCGAAAATGAACAACAGATTTAGCAAGTAATAAATTGCTTGTAGCAAAACTAAGGTAGAAAGTGACCTTTAGTTTCTTTGACATGGACTGCATCTCTGATTTCAATGACTTGATATTTTTTTCCAGAGCTTTGAGTCTACCTTCACGTTCGCTACCATAAGTTTTGATTATTTTCTCCAACTCAGAAACTTTGTTGACACATTTTTCATACAGTTCCTTCTTTTCTAACAACTCCTGTTTTAATTCATGAAGCTCTTGTTCAATTTTCTTCACTAGTTCACCTAACTGAAATCCAAATATAACAATTGTTAATTCAGTCTTAAGTGGAAACTAGTTTGGAACAATATCAACGGCATAAGCTAATACCTTGTGATGTTCATTTTGCTCAACTCTGTTCTGAAATAGTGAGAGATCGTATGACTTGAGTTCAAATTGAGATTTCAAATCCATGTACTTTTTCTGTAGAGGCAAAAGCACTGCAATCTGAAAATCAAGATGCATTAGAATTTCTAGAGAAAAAAAATCAACATAAGTTATCTAACATAAACATGTGACCTATTCAATACCGAGATTTTTAATACATACACATCATAACATTTTCTTAATAATGCAGGATGTTTAATCAGCTACAACCTACTCTACAGCACTGTAAATCAAACTCCTATATATGGCAGTGCATCCATGTGAACATGCTTGTAGCAACATGGTAATGTCTTCCAATGGGAGGCTACAAACCAGGGTTCAAAGGCTAGTCTTGCACCCAACAAAAGGTCACTCACTGGTTGGTTCCCCAACAATTGACCTATAGAGGACATGCTCTCGTCTTTGAGGCAGGGGCCTCAAAGCAGGGGATAAGGCCCGATTCATGAGGGGCGGCTCCCATGTAGGGAGCCTGGCTTTTGTGACCATTCCTGGCTTCAGTTTCATGGGCTTTTTCTAATAATGCATGTACACATTTCATGGATTTTTTCCTTTTGCGAAAACCAAAAAATATTAGAATGACAGTTTCAGTTAACAGATGAAAACAACTCTTGGGCAAAAAGACCAGTTCATAGAATATGTAAATTTGGAGAGTCCTATATATACAAACAATAAAAAACGAGTGCACAGGGAAAAACAAATTTGGTTTACACTGCATTCAGGGAATACCTCCTGTTCAATGGATGAGAGCCTTCCCTCATGCATAGATAGATCATTCTCTGCCTTGGCTAATTCATCGAGTTTCTTTAGTATGGCTACCTTAGCACTGCATAATTATGGTGTCATTACAAAGGGAAATAAAGAATGAATTCATCTTATCGCATTAGTTCAAGATAGCCACTTTACTTAATGACAACCATCTAGCTGCAATGAGCAAGAATAAGTAATATCCACCATTAAACAATTGAAAATGATAACCATTGCTCTTACTAAAAGCAAGAGCCTTTCATTTAGTAACCTTTCAGAGTGGTTCTCACTGTAGCCAGATTGATTTTTTTTTAGTAACAAGGAAAGATAGACATGCTTGACCGTAAGGTGATACCAGGAGAATGTGTGGTACCTCAGCATAGGCTTGTGGTTGCGGACTTTCGCTTTCAGTTGCGCTCTCTACGGAGTAAGCAAATCAAGGTGAAAATGACAAAGTGGTGAAAGCTTAAGGAAGATGCAGCACATACTTTCAAGGAAAGGGTTATCAAGTAGGCCTTTTGACAGGCAGAAGATAATGCAAATGTTATGTGGTTGAAGATGGCCGATTGCATTAGAAAAATAGCTTTAGAGGAGCTTGGTGTGACTAGAGGAACCAGACGTGAAGCCAAAGACACATGGAGAATGTTCAGAAGGCTATCAAAAAGAAGAAAGAGTGCTTTAAGCGAGTACACCTTGATAGGAGCGTGGTCAACATAGAGCAATATAAAATAGCAAAAAAAACCGCAAAGCGAGCGGTGAGTGAGGCAAGAGATCAGATGTTTGATGCCTTGTACCATCGACTAGACACGAAAGAAAGGGAAAAAACACCTATAAGATAGCCAAAAGCCGAGAGAGAAAAACTAGGGACCTCACCCAAGTTAAATGCATTAAGGATGAAGCAGAGCGTCTGTTAGTAAATGATTAAGAGATCAAAGATAGATGGAGTATTTCGCTAAACTTTTGAACGAAGATAGTGGGAGCTCATCCATTGAGTTGGACATCTCTTCCGATGAGCTAAATAGGGCTAAATAGGCACTTTGTGAGAAGATTCAGGAATCCGAGTTAAAGGAGGCCTTGAAAAGGATGAAAGGAGGTAAGACGTTAGGTCCGGATGGGATTTCCATTGAAGTGTGAAAATGTCTTGGGGATGTAGCAATAGTTTGACACACCAAGTTATTCAATCTCATCTTCCGAAACAAGATGCCTGACGAGTGGAGGCAAAGTACTTTAATACCGATCTTTAAGAATAAGGAAGATGTGCAAAGTTGTACTAACTATTGAGGGATCAAGTTAATGAGCCACACAATGAAGCTATGGAAGAGGGTTATTGAGCACCGTCTGCGGAGATCAACGAGTCACCTAAAACCAATTTGGTTTCATGCTCGGAAGATCCACTATGGATGCAATTTTCTTAATAAGTCAACTGATGGAGAGATACAGAGAACAGAAGAAAGATCTGCATATGGTCTTCATTGACCTAGAGAAGGCTTATGATAAAGTGCATAGGAACGTTATATGGTGAGTATTGGAAAGGCACAAAGTCTCAACAAAGTACGCTAACCTCATTAAGGATATGTATAAGGATGCGGTGACAAGTGTCCGAACAAGTGATGGAGACACCGATGAGTTTTTATTTAATATAGGACTGCACTAGAGGTCGGCTCTGAGCCCTTATCTTTTTACTTTGGTGATGAATGAAATCACACGAGATTTACATGGGGACATTTCTTGGTGTATGCTCTTTGCGGATGTAGTGCTTAGTGGATGAGAGCAGAATAGGGATGAACCAGAAGTTAGAATCATGGAGACATGCTTTTAAGTTATAGTGTTTTAGACTTAGTAGGTCTAAAACAGAGTATATGAGGTGTGATTTCAGTGCTACCGCAGTCGAGGAGAGAGATGTTAGACTTAATGGCCAGGTGGTACTTAAGAAGGGCACTTTTCGTTATTTGGGTTCAATGTTGCAAAAAAATGGGGATATTGATGAGGATGTAAGTCATAGAATTAAAGTCAGATGGTTAAAGTGACGTAAGCTTCTGGAGTCCTATGTGATAGTAGGGTGCCTCAAAAACTCAAGGGTAAATTCTATAGAACTGCAATTCGTCCTGCCATGCTTTATAGAGCAGAGTGTTGAACTACGAAAAGGCGACATGTCCAACAGCTACACGTAGCCGAAATGCGTATGTTGAGATAGATGTGTGGCCATACGAGAAAGATTAGGAGTGGCACCAGGAGAAACTTGTGCAGCATCGTTTGAGGTGGTTCGGACATATTCAACGAAGACCACAGGAGGCACCGGTTCGTAGCGGGATGGTAAGTCGTCCAAACGGTGTGAAGAGAGGCAGAGTTAGACCAAACTTGACTTGGAAAGAGTATGTGAAGAGAGATCTGAAGGATTGAGATATCGCCAAGGCGTTAGCTTTGGATAGGAGTTCGTGGTCGCTAGCAATTCACGTGCCTGAACTTTGATTGCCGGTTGTTGCTCCTTTTTAGTCGTCTCTCGAGGTTTCATCTCTAGCCTACCCCAACTTGCTTGGAACTAAAAGCTTTGTTATTGTTGTTGTTGCTGCTGCTCTTACCAAAAGCGTGTTTACATAGCTTCAAAAAAAAATATCACAGGAACACCGAACGCCCAAAAAATCAGTAAAGAAAGAACCCACTATAAACTCTATTGTTAAGGAAAATACAATAAGCTACCTGCGATCCCCTCCAGTCAGAAGGCCATTAGGCTTATAAGTGTCACCTTCCAGCGTTACACTAGTACATCCAACTTCTCTATTAAATGTAACCTGAACCAAGAACATTACAGTATGAACCACTTAATCTGCATTCTACTAGATAGATGTTTAGCCAACTTTAAAGTAACTTAAGCTATTTCTGAATTAAACAATACCTCCTTTGCTGCTTCATTATTTCGACACACAAATGTGGAGCCAAAGACGTAAGACACAGCATTCTGCAACATAACAAAAGTCTTAACCGGAAGCATGAAATTTTGAAATTTGTACTACGTTGAATGTCAAGGTGCCAACAATGCAGAACGATATGCTTATATGCAGGACGAACACAATAAATATTGGTTAAAGTAATGTATATGAATCTACCAGAGGAATCCAGTTAGTGGATTCTCACAAAAGCAGATTAAAAGTTATAATATTAGATTGAGAATACCAACCTTTACTTCTTCATCATATCCAACAAGTTCTAAAGCTAATGTTACATTGTCAGCACCAACCTACAAAGCAATCAGTATACTTCTTATTAAAAAATGTTACCAGCCAAATGTCTCTCCGAAAAGCTAAACAAGAAAAAAAAAATCTAACCAGTCTACGAGCCGCATGCTGGACTTTATCAGGTATTGTTCTTGTTTGGATTTTGTTCAAAGGTATGATGGTTACCCTCCTTCTGAGATCCCCATTTTGCAGTAATTGCTTGCCAGTGGCATCTGTGTCAACGACGACATTAAATAGCTTTCCTTCTGCAGCAACCTGCAATATGTGACAGACAATTGAACTAGGATTGCTAGACCAACTCATTCAGTGCAAATAGAAAAATAATATTAAATCTAGGGCCAGAGAGGAAATTGCTGAAACTAACCTCTAGTGCCATCGCTGTTGAAGTATCCTTTATTCTAATAAGCCGTGCAACAACCCCTTTCACTTTTGATCTGTCAAAACCCCTAACAGGGTCTTGATATCTGAAATGGACGTTAGCAAGTTCAGCGGAAAGTTTGCGAACAGTATCCTTCAACTCCTGAATGAGTTTCAGTTCTGCAGATCGATCCTATGAATATCATGTCACAGAAAAAAGAATAAGCAACAGATCATAAACATGGCCTTATATACCATATCAACTATGCTTGACTTGCCCTTGGTATACCTTTTGTAAAATTTCTATCTGGCCCTCTTTATAATTGATTGATCCCATGGACATCTTGAGAGATTCCAAGTCTGCTGTCCTGGCTTTCAGTTCATTCTCTGCTGCTGTAGCCTCATCACGCTTTGATACCAACTGAGCTTTCTTCTCTTTCAGCTCCTTCTCAGAATGACTTATTTTTGCAGTCAGCATCTTTAGTCCAGATTGTGCCTCTCCAACTTCAGCTCTGGCATCTCTTAGTTGATCTTCAAGGCATTTCTTCTCATTTGCACTGCTTTTTCCTGCTAGCACACCCTGGATTAAAAAAACAAATTTAAAATCCCAAAGTGAAGAATATCAAAACGATACATGTTAGTATAATCCTATTACAGGTATATGCAGTATTTTTTTCTTACCTGATATTCTTTCTCATTTTCATCCAATTCCTTTGTAATGTCATCCGCCCTCTTTTTCATGTCAGATGCATCATCCTCTATCTTTTTTAGAGCTG
This sequence comes from Zoysia japonica, assembly GCA_001602275.1. Classification (NCBI taxonomy): domain Eukaryota; kingdom Viridiplantae; phylum Streptophyta; class Magnoliopsida; order Poales; family Poaceae; genus Zoysia; species Zoysia japonica. Next base: position 1,645,279 of record BCLF01000034.1, on the reverse strand, counting down.
CATCTCTCTCAAGTATAGATCTTTTAACATCCTCAATGTTTCCGAGAATCTAGATGTGAATATAAAGGGGATTCTTATAAGCTATTACAACACAACAACAACAACCCTTATAAGTTGTTCAAAATAAAATTTAGCGTATCAATTAAATGACATCAGTACCTTTTCAGCTCCTGTTTCCTCTGACTTCAGAGTATCTTCTTGGTTATTCATCACAGAAGTTCCCTTGATAAGCGCATGTGATAGCTTATCCATTTTCTCTGATAAAGCCTTCATCTCACCACCTTGTTTAACTTCCTTTTCAGCAGCCAATGTAGATATATTTGTGTCCATTTCCTGTACAGCTGCTTTTAGCTTCTCCGTACTTTCATCAAGCTCAACAATCTTTGCCCTTATTTGATTGACATCATTCAGTGCACCATCTCGCACTCTCTCAGCCTGAAAAAACTCATAAGCAATACAAAATCTTTTAAGTCGGTCTAGTTCAGCATTGCCATTTGCCCATTTTATGTACTGGCACCGCTCTTTTCTAAGTTTCTCTAGTGCAGGAAGGAGTTCAACATCAAGCAGTTTATTGATCTCATCAACTTTATTCTGCTTCTTCTCAAGTGTCTTAAGTGCAGATTCTTTCTTCATTTCATACATTCTTGTCCCAGCTGCCTCTTCTAACATGGACAAAATTTCTGGAGGTTTCATATTCAGTACTTTTGTTATGCGCCCTTGCATAATTAAAAAGTGGGGATTGTTTACATTCAGCTGCACTGAATGGAAAAGGGTCTGCACTCGGGAAGGTTGTGCAAGATGGCCATTGATAAGGTATTTATTCCGTCCACCAACCACAATCTATATTAAAAAAAACAACACAGTAGTTAATGGAAATCCAGTAAACCTGGGAAGCATTTAGTTAAAGAAATATATAAATTTACTAAAAAAGAAAGATATAGAATGATTTATAAAAATGATGAATAAAATGCCAGATTATAGATTTTCCAGATTTAATCAAGATGATTAAGGACCGGTTTATAGTACAGAATTTAACCAAATGATGGGTCGGCAGCTAGAACACCTCAACAGAATATAAGAACAAATCCAGCTTCACACATTGCCATCCTAATTGCAATTGAAGACAAAGAAGTACGCCTGTTTAAACTCTTGGATCAACTGATCTCCCAATTCTAAGCCTATGAGAGATTCAATGTTTATCCAATGTTTAAAAACGAAGGAACTAAGTGAGCGGTTGGGCACCGCCTAGCGCCTCGGCGTTCCTAAGCGACGCTCAGGCGTTTGTACTATAGGAAACAAAAATCACTGAGAACATTGTAACCGATTATCAGTCCGTTCCTAAGATCTTATAAGTGCTTAGGCGTTCAAATCATCCAAAAAACTATAACCGAGCTCCTAAGACTATCTCATAGGGCCAACCGTCCACCATTAATAGTCACACAATTCAGCTCTGCGTCTGTAGACCAAACTCCTAAAATTTCCTCAAAATTCAGGTGCAGATAAACAAATTGCCATCTACTAGAGACATCACCAGGCTACCTTCATCAGCAGTTCATATATCAAAACCAATAGATGAACCTAAGATTCGTCAGCGAATAAATAGCACGGACTTCGACAACGAGTTAAAAAGGGCAACATTGTGGTGTGAGACCAAAAATCGCATGAAAATTCCTCCACGGAACTGAAACATGCATAAGCAAGGATAAGGCCTCAAATGGCGGTATGGCATATAGGAGGATGTGTAACCTGACGCGTGACGGTGATCTCGGGCGAGTCCTCGTAACCGAGAGGGGAGCGGGAGCGGTCGGAGTTGTCGAAGACGATGGAGACGGTGGCCTTGGTGACGCCCGCCTGGCCCTGCTTGTAGACGAGCTCCTGCAGCGAGGCGGCGCGCACCTGGCGCAGGTCGGTGATGCCGAGCACGAAGCAGATGGAGTCGAGGATGTTGGACTTGCCGGAGCCGTTGAGGCCGGTGATGGCGTTGAACAGAGGGTCGAAGCCCGACACCACCGTCCGCCCGGCGTACGACTTGAAGCCCTCCAGGCATACCTCCTTGATGTGCATCTCGCCGGCCCCCGCCGGCGTCGCCGGCCGGAGATTGGAGCTAGGGTTTGGGGGTTTGGGCGGGAAAAAGTTTCGGGCGTCCGGGCTTCACCCGTTCCGTTGGTATGGGTGATTCGAAATGGTTCGAAGCCGACGGATCAGAAATGAAGAGGCGCGTCGTCTCAGGCAGTCAGGCCCAGCCCGTGTGATGCTCGTAAGATACCGGCTCTGTGCACTCGGCGGGTAATGGTAGCGACTGAAGAGTGGGGTCTTATATACTAATGGGCCGCCGTTGAGTTGCCGAGTTAGGCTTTCCAAATGGGCTGAGATGGCGAATGGGCTTTCAATTGGGCTGAGACGGCGAGGTCTGTTTTTCTCAACATTTTACCAGCTGCTTCATATAAAGAGAGATTGTTCAGTCTGCAGCTAATGTCATTAGTGCAAGGCAAAGATTTGATAATCTCCATAACTGTGAGGAGTATATATTGTCGTCATGAGATTGTACCATCGTACCCTATAATACAGACAATTACAGGAAGTGGAGAGACTACGATTTACTACAAATTGAATCCTTCCACCGTAGGACCAAGTTAGATCGCTGTTGCCCTGCAAGAGGTGCTATACAGGAACATGACAAAGAAAATCATCCCTCCTCTCGGTGTGATCAAAAGACTGTCATTTATGCAAATAGACATCCATCAATCAACTGGTAGCCTGCCATCTCACCGCTAAACTCTAAATCGTCATACCAGTTATTCTGTAGTCCGGGTAGGATCATTGCATCATTATACTGAAATAAATCGATGCTATTCAGTCCTATGTTCTCCAAGGAGAAAACTTGAAGTTGATAACCGGGGAGGTCATCAGGTAGACAAGCCAAATCTATGTCGCCAATGATATTAGCCTCTTCTGGAGTAAGCAAATTGACTTGGTTCTTTGTCTGATCGAAATAACAATCTTTCATGCCGGGCAACCCTTCCAAACTGGAAAACTTCAGGTCAATATCAGTCGAGGTCACACTGTCACTAAGTTGAACAGAAACCGAATCAATTGTACAGTTCAGTGCCGGCAATAAGGACTTCACACAGCCATCTCTGGCATCCCCCTGCATGCTGCAACTCACTGATGTTACCGGTGATGGGGCATATAGATGACCAGGGGCAGTTGAGAGTTCTGAGTCTAGCTTGGGCAGGCATGAATAGTCCCCTGTTAAGTCGCAGTGCTCATGGTTATGCTTTGGACACTGCATGAATTGCTTTGGTGCAACATTTCCCCTCCAGGACTGGCAGTCCAAGATCCTGGTGTCAGACTGCTTCCTGTCTTGATTCACTGGCTTTCTTTCAAAAGAGAGCAACCCGCCTAAAGGTGAAGCACCGGTGACATTTTGAGAGTCGGTAACGCCACTTACTAGAGTTCTATTTTTATCTGGTACCTGCAAGGGCACTACAACCTTCTTGTCCTCTATATGAGAGTCTAGCATGTTGGCCTGAGCTTGAATCTTCTGAGAACCATGTTGAAATCTGTTGGTGACGTCGCCTGGTTGCTCTTGGAAGGAGCTACCAAGGTTAAGGTTATCTGATGGTCCTTTGTGACTGAGATCTTGCCTAATAGCCCTCATCATCCTTTCATCATTCTGCTTTTGCAATCTACTCAAGTAGAGGCGATATTTCTGCATAGAAAATAATTTTATTCTTAGGATAGTCACAATCAAATTACAATCATCAAAGGAAAACAAAGACTATTTGAAGGCAATCAAGGTGTATCAGAATGCTAAACTGAACTCTAAATGTTATGGTACAGGAACTATTTTAACTCTTTCTGGATTTTTTCATGAATGATAATATATTGTGATATTTCAGGGTTAAGGATACAGATATATCTAAGTTGCTCAGTCAAAATATGTTTCTTTTGGGACTTTCTTGTAAGTTATAGGATGTGTGTCGATATAAGTTGATATAGGAGGAACAAACTACGTTTCAAAGCTAGACTAAGAAAATCCATATCAAACCTCATTAGTAATCACCATGAGATGCAGTTTTAAAGGGAAACAAACATACAAGTTCCTGTTTAAAAGATATACGACATACCTGAAGATGGCTAGCTACATTCTCTCTTGTCAGGCCAGGAACATTCATTAGGTCCAATATTTTCTTTGGCCCACCTTCTGCAAAACAGCGATAGTTTTGACATTACATGATTAGATCATGGTAATTTTATAAATACAGGAAGGAATAGCAAATTGATCAACTTCCAGAACACTCACTGTCGAATCCAATTTGGTTTACAGCATTAACAAACTTCTGATGCAGGTCAACAGACCACACAACTCTGGCCTTCTTAACTGTAGTACCATCATTCAGTTCCTGATCTGCGTGATCATTGTCCACATCTTTTCTCTTCTTCATCGTGGTATCAGATTCAGCTCTCATAGACAGGCCCCTCTCTTCAAATCCTTCGCAACCATTTCTAAGAATTTGGTGATCATCAAGGTTATCATGGCATTCGATCTCTTTGACCTCGTGCATTTTCTTCCGATATACGTGTTGCCAAATATTCCTGAGTTCCTTCATCCGTACAGGCTTAAGGAGATAATCACAAGCACCATGATGTACACCTTTCATCACCCTACTTGTCTCTCCATCGATGGACATCACTGTGAAAACAGATTGAAGCAATTTGACATATTTGCGATTCAAATCAAACATAGCATATTATTTCTTCTCTGCATCTTGCAGGAAAACATGTTTTGGTGTTGAATACTGACTTATAACAGGTAGATCCATCTCGAGTCCAATCTGTTCGAGAAGCTTGAAACCGTCCATGTCAGGCATATTGACATCACTAATTACGTTGTCAAACTTGTTTCTTCTTTCCCTTAGGATTTCGAGAGCAACTCTGGCCAAGCCGCATGTTGTAACTGCAGGAAGGTTACCAGTTTAGTCCGAGTACAGGGCAATCCATGATTTACCAGTAATAAATAAGGATGGGTGCATTTTATATGAGCAGAAAGTGAGGTACATGGTACTGAGATTATTAGATTAAAAATACAATTCAACTGCGACAAACTGATAATAGGTGCCAAATGGACTAACAATCCAAAGGACACCAAATGTTCTTGAAAGCAAAATATGGTAATACACTTGTTTGCTACTCCCTTCGTTCCAAAATATAAGCATTTCTGGGTTTAGTTAAAATCAAACTTTTATCCCTTTGAATTAAATAATAATTAGAAAATTATATAATTTCTAATATATAAAAATATTTTATGAAAGTTTATTTCATGGTAAATCTAAAAAATATAATTTTATATGCTAAAACATTATTAATTTTTCATTATTAACGGTCAAAGTGATAAAAGTTTGACTTCAACTAAACCTAAAAATGCTTATATTTTGGAACGGAGGAAGTAATTCATTGAAGATTATCACATGCAACACCAGTTTACAGTGGCACGAAAATATAAATTAATAGACTGCAAGTAATAACTGTACTATAAAGAAGGAAGACGAGAAAAGAACTAAATATTCTAAACTATAGTACTTAATGAATTATGCACAAATCAGAGAGAAACAGGCCACCCATAAAATAATTGCCCAATCGCTGTTAACAGTGACGAAATAATGATCACTTCACAGTAAAGCAAGCTTCAAATGCTTTGTTGTCCCGTGTTATAACAGAGGAAAACTAGCAAAATAAGGTAGTGGACTAGACATGTCGCACCCACTCTTATCAAGTAGCATAACACTACACACTTTGGACTTTGGAGAACAAAATCAAAAGCAGATATACCTCCTATCTGAGCAAAAACATGCAAGATATAAGCACGCTAAATAAGCTCAAAATCATGACACGCCTGTGGAAGGAAACTTCCGGAATAGCCCAATCAACAAGTCGCCGACGAAAAGAATCAAATTCCCTACTATTATGACAAAGGTGTGCTGAAAGGAGACTACTTTTCCAGAACCTACTTACAAGAGCGAGACTTCACAAATCATTCAGTGTGCAATTTTAACAAACACTAGGCATGCCTGCTTGACTGGAGCAGATGAAGTCTGTCTTCCGATATAGGAAAGCAAAGATTCCAACCTTCGTAGGAGCACTTCCTGAGCATCTTTTCGAGGATCTTGAGCCATGTCGGGTCGTCGTCCACGACGAGGACGCGCAGCCCGTAGGGGAAGGCGGTGGCGTCGAACAGAGCCATGGTGCCACCCCCGTAGCTAAGCCTCGTGCGTGAACTCCGGCTGCCTGCTCTCGTAGCGCAGGGGAGTGGTGAGCAAGAAGGCAGGGCTGCCCGGGGGAGCTTTAAAAGCAGCTAAAAAGGGCACAGGGGGCAGTGGAGGCGAGGTGGCGCTGACAAATTTTTTTAATAATATACACCCTTCGTTTCAGCATTTTTAGTTTTAAGTTAAAGTTAACATTTTGATCACTAATAATATATAATTAATAATGTTTTATTATATAAAAATTATATTTTTTAATTCACCATTAAGTAAACTTTCATATAATTTATATTTTTATATTAAAAATTATATAATTTTTTAAATATTATTGATAGAAATTAAAAAGTTTTGACGTTATCTTAAATTTAAAAATACTTATATTTTAGAACGGAGTCAGTAATGATCCGTGTTAAGTTAACAGTTATAATAATTTAAAAATTAACAGAGTATTAAAAGAAAATTTTAGCAACTAGTAACAACTATACTTGCCCTCGAAAAAAATATACTTAGAAGGTGTTCGATTAATAATCCGGTCAGAGGGCTGGACGTTCGGTTAATCCGGTCCAAGGACTCGATTGATCAAGTTCTAGGATGATTAATTTTCTCACAAGTTATATTACTCCTTCCGGTTTTAACTTATTAATATCGTTGACTTTTAATATCAACTTTAATCATTCGTCGTATTTAGTCTTATTTAAAAAATTTGTTCAAATGTGTAAAATTTTATTATTATTTGATTTATTATTAAGGCCAGTTTGTTTGCTTGAAAATGAATTAGTTTCTAGGAATCAAATTTCTGGAATTGATTTGAGTGAAATTGAATCAGCTGGAAATTAATTCATTTCCATTTTCCTTGTTTGGCTACATTCAGAATTGAATTCTTGGAATTAAATTCAAAATGTTGTTTGGTAATTGCATCAGGAATTAGTATAGATTAAAAAAATTACTCGATGTGCATAATACAGCAGCCATGGTGAGCCACTTTCAAATCCTCATTGAAACACTCGACGTGAATACTAATGCAAGTTAACAGCATTGAACTACTGCAATTGGAATGTATTGGACAGAAACTGAAATTAACAAAAGAACTACTGCAATTGGAACTAAATGCTTTGAAATACTGTACCTAAAAAAAACTGAACCACTGCAAGTCTGCAACCAGGTTAGAAAATCACAAGCTTATAAATTTGGAACCCGAATCCTTGATTAGAAGCTATGAACCAGAGCAGTAGAGAGCAGTCTACTATGAATAATATTCGAAGGACAGAATTACACATAGAACTTGGGGAACATATAAAGGTTCCCTTTCCATTGACCCTTCCAAATTCTTCAGATACTATCACTGATGAATGACGATCAAACATCTTCCACCGCTAAAATGTACTCCTTTGCGTCCTTGTCGCGTATAATGCATTTTCTTGTTGCAGAAAGAAGGCTTCAGCTTGACATCTGATAGGATTAATGAATTCAAGTGAGACACAGCTGGTTTGAACATGAACGCCATCAATTTAGTCCTACTAAAAAAGAAAACAGTTGACTGAAATCTCCCAATGCTCAACACTATAGGAACGATCTCCTTTATGCATCGTGGCTGAAGCAACTTTCCTGTACTTACAGCCAAATCAGCCTTGGTAAAGCTGATCATAGAGCATTCCTTGTCCTGAACCTCCGACTTCGCCTTGAGATCCTCATTCTGAGCATGACTCACCGGCAAGTCGATGAACTGCAATGTGAGTGAGTATCACACTCTCGTTGCAGCTATCCTAATCCGTCACCCAGGTCTTGAAATGCTTCACTTCCTCATCGTATTGCTCCTGCTTCACGCGGACACTACTGGCGCACACAGCCAAGGTCTGTGTGCCAGCGCTCATGTTCCCAAGCGAGCCTTCACCCTCATCAAGCAGTTTCCCGGCCACTGTCGCGAGAAGGTCAAATGCGCACATCATCTGGCCCTGGCTATGGGCCTCCTTCTTCCGGGCTAGTCGCGAAGTGGAGCACGTACTCAGACTCGCGGCGCTTGAGGAAACGAGGCCTTAGCGACAGATCTGGGCACGGAAAAGGCCATCGTGACGACGGCGAGGCGAGGGGCGAGGAAAACGCCGACTGGAAGGAAGGGCTCCGTCGAACGATGTGAGTCGACGATGGCAGAGAGGGTGGGGATCAGTACAGTGGTGGCGGCTGCGCGAGTCAACGATGGCAGGGATCCCTCCAGAGGTGGCGCCGGCGCGAGTCGAGGACGACGGGGAGGGGAGGGGCTCTCTCCCGCGGTGGCGCAGGGATACCTCTCGTGACGGTGCTGTTGTGGAGCGATCGGGGATGGCGGAGTCGCAGGGATCGGCGGTGCTGTGGAGTCGTGCGGGGACGGCGGAGGGAGAGATGAGAGGATTCTGAGGGATTCGGAGGCCACGGGCCGGAAAGTGAAAAACATTCCAATTCAGAGCTCTGGAAATGAGCTGAAATTGAAATTTCAATTCCATAGGTTGCCAAACAGATTGAACTATAGAATTTAATTCAGTCCAATTTTAAGGAGCCAAACACACTCTTAGTGGAATTTAAATTACAACTACTAATTTTACATATTAAAACAAATATTACGAATAAAATATTACAAATGGTCAAAAATTAATGTTAAAAATCAACGGCATCAATAATTTAAAACGAAGAGAGTAGAATTTAATCATCTCCATTCTTTCCTAATCCTCTTTAAATCTTTAACCCTTCCTAACTGAACAAGTCCTTAGAGGTTTAGAACAGGGCCTCGCATTGCCAATAAAATTGTTTTGTTTTGGAATGGCGGACGGTCTTGAGATCAAGTGGAATATGAACTATCAAGGGCCCTGCACATGCAGCTATAGGATGTTACCGATCGGTGTCTGTCCCCCTCGATCGATTTGATGACATTATGGTGGTGTTTGGTATAAGCTCCATTAACGACAACGGTAATGGTATTGAAATACATCGGCAATGGGATTGGAATCAATAATTACCAATTTTGTTTGTTTCAGGTACATCAACGGCAATGGGTTCCAGCCAGGGTTAAGTCATCGTTTCGACCGCAAAAACCGCCTCGGAGCGGTTTGACGAAAACCGCGAAAACCGTTAAAACCGTTCGGTTTTTTTTTAAAATTCAATTTTTAAATTTTGGGACGGTTTGGACGGTTCGAAAACGGTAAACCGCGCGGTTTCAGCGGTAAACCGCTCGGTTTTCTTGAAAACCGGTAACAACGAAAACCGAGCGGTTTTTGCTAAAAACCGCGAGATTTTTGCGGTAAACCGTTTGATTTATCTGAAAACCGAAAAATTAGTGAAAATCAAAAAATTATATTAAAAAGTGCTAGAAAATTGGGCATGATCTATTCTAATTTCTTTTAATATCAATATTCACAATATACTTTATCCACAAATAAAAAATAGTTATTCATTCATAACAAATTCAAAGTTCGGAACACAATAAATCCATATATACATGTTGTTCATTCACAACAAATCCAAAGTCCATGCATAGTTTTCGAAGCACATTTTACTTGTGAATTGTACTCCAATCAAAATATGCATTGTCGCACTCTTTACTTGAGAGGAGTTGAATTCCTCTAGTAGCTAACAACTCCGCTTTGAGTTCATTCCAAGATTGTCCCGTCCAAGCAGTAGTTGTCTCCCATTGCGAGTATAACATGTTATAAAACTCTGGATTTTGCCATTGATATAACTATGTGGTGGGAGGTTGTGTGCTACGATCACCGTACGGATAATTGTAGTACTCATTACCTTGGCTGTATGAGGAATCACTGTCTGACGCGGAATAGTATGTGCCGTAGTAATGCTGTCTCCCCCCATCGATGTCTTTTGGTGACTGTCGAGCACCATGGTTCTCATCTTGTGTAGCATGGGTATAGTCTGTCTCACCTACAAAAGAAGTGAAGTGTAAGATAAATGATTCAAAATTGATCGTATGATGCGAAAAATTTGTTACCTGTGAAACAATGAGTTGTGACCGGTGCCTGTGACTCAGAAACCATACTGTCTAGTGGGTCTCCAGATGTAGTCCGAGAGCTGCTATCATTTGATTCCTGATAGACTGGGCTTCGTCTAGCGTCTCCAGAATCTGTGGAGCCGTCACTGTCTACATTCTTACCTTTCCCTTTGCTTCTTAACCTCATCTTTTTACTATTTTTTTAGGTCTTGCATTTTGAACCTTTCTCTTGCCTATGTGAGTATCACCCACATTTTGATCCGTCTATTTAGATATTGTTGCAGCACAAGACAAGCGCAGCAACTGTCTACCAGCGTCATCATCTGTAACAAGACGGCTGGGTACAGGACTGTCAGTCTCGGTGCCCTCTTCATCAAGAACAGGGTCAGAATTGGATCTCTCATGTTTCATCCATTCTCGAATAGGATTTGAAAAATCATACAACGACAGCTCCATGAGACGATCAAATGGATCGGCTTCTAGTAGCTTATATGTCCATGAAACATCACGCATACGGATCCGAAGGTTGTAGTTAACATACACCAGCTTATGCAATTTCTCATGAGATAATCTGTTACGCACCTTTGTGTGGATCAATGCAAATGTACTCCAGTTGCGCTCACAACCACTGGATGATGCACATTGTGAGACTCTGCGTAATGCAAGCTGCTGGAGATGAGGTGTGTCACCTCCAAACATGTTCCACCAAGCTGCAGGAGAAATATTCTTATCCACTGCCATTCTGTTGGCCAATAAAGTGCCGAATGAACCTTGTTTTCTTCTAAAAATTTCTGCCTCCTGCAGGGCATGCACACACAATTCGATTGATGCTATGCGTGTAAATACCTCTCGAATATCGTTCATCATATTTCGACCCATCCCGTAAGAATAGTGACTTCTTGGGTTCAAAGATCCAGTTGCACATGTAACAATAGTTAGATATTGTTGCAGTAGAAACAAAAAATACAACAATGTTTTTTCGTAACTACGTATTACCTGCATTCACAAAGGTATCATTGCAAATGTCCACCATCCTACGATTTATAATGTCCATATACCTCTGCATCTCTCGCTCATCATTTCTATAAAGGGCTTCATACTCATTTTTACATAAATGATATCTGAGAAGTACTTCACTTAAGGTAGGGCTCTTGTCTTGATCAGCAAAACGAAGAAACGCATACAAATATTGCACTGCATCAACCACATGTTTCATTGAATCGCACCATGACATGCTTGCTAGACAGGAGTGAGCATGCCTCCCGTCCTCAGTATTGACAAATCTACTATTTAAAAATGTCTCAGAACTCATCTATGCCATGAATTTTTCTCTCTGACGAAGTATACTCTCAAGAAACATGTAATTTGTGCCAAAACGTGTTGCATTCCATCTTATCAACTCACCACCAATAGCATTGGTCATCATAGAGTGCAACTGATTATGATTATACAACCAACGAGAAATGTTGCGAGCCGACTGTATCATAGCTTTATGCTCTGAAAACTCACCAATAGCCTTTAGCATCAGATTGATTGTATGGGCCACACATGGTTGCCAGACAATATGAGGATGCTTGTTTATTAGCAGCTTGCACGTCTTTTTATAATTTGAACCATTGTCTGTAATAAACTGCACAATATTGTATGCACCTACATCAATGCATACCTTATTCATTTACTGCATAAGAATGTTTCATTGTTCAAAATACCATTGGTACAAATAAAACAAATAGTGCACAAGATCCTACAATTGTTCAAATATTATAGCTGCAAATAAAATAAATAGTGCTATAGAATAAACATATGTCTCGTACCTTGAATATGAAGTCCGCAGATTGGCTGTGCCCAGTAACATCACATGAGTTGTGAAAAAACATGACACCATTACAGTAGATCATAAGGTTTATCAAGCTCATCCCTGTAGGGCCAGTTCAAGAGTCACACATAATCGTGACACCGTACATCGGCCACTCCATCTTGAATTTATCGAATTCTTTCTTGATGTCTTGCTCGTTAGCATCAAGATACGTGCCATCTATTTCCCTCCCAATTGGGCTAGGCACGCCTTCACCTGCAAATATCATGACACACGACATAAATATGATAACATATAATGAAACATGTAATACAATAAAATAAATGTCTCGTACCCCATCTCTGTGTCTCTTTGATAGCACTAACAAAATATAGACTATCGGCTTTTCTACCAGAGATGGCTTCTATATGAAAATTTTTGACCATGCGTGTCCAATGGACGACTTTGCTAGCTTACTCTTCGCAGTCCATGGACCTGTATCGATTCTAGTTTGAATCCGTTCATTACCTGAATTTTGTGATGCGGATCTCCTCATCATACCAAACAATCTAGACCTAGCACCTCCCTGCACGAACCAGAACCACTTTGCGATGAACCAGCACCAGCACCACCACTCTCAAACTGACTACCATACGAACGCTGACGCTGTCGAAATTCCTCCTCCTCTCTAGATAACCTCATGGCAGTCTGCATCTCTTCATCGTCCTCCTCATTGACATTTCCCCCACCTGCAACCTGGTGCTGTCTCAGGGTCTATTTAGCTCGGTCCTTCCTCCGCTCGACGGTTCTATTAAACTCTCGACGAAAATAGTCCCGCACGTCCGTGGGAACACGAGGACACCCAAGTACGCTGCTTCCACGATGTGCCAAATGTTGCTTGAATCGTGTGGCACTACCCCCTCTCTTCACGGCTTTGCAATATTTGCAACGAAACCCAGGATACATGTTGTCCCCGTGCTCCCAAACTGAATCGGACTGATCTGATATCTTACAACCAACAATTCCTGAAAATGACCAACTATGTTCTAAATTTGATAACAAATCGATCAATATTTGAAAAAAAACACAAAAACAACCATCTCACCTTCGCTGCCACGGAAACCCAGTAGATCGGACGGCTTTCCGCGCTAATCGGGCGGCTTACCGCAAAAATCGCGCGGTTTACCGGAGGCGACGGCTAACCGCCGGAGCCGCGCGGCTAGTCGCTTCTAGAGAGTGGCTTACCGCTCCAACCGAGTGGCTTGCGGAGCGCTCGACGCGCGCGCGGCTAGCCGTGCTTACCGCGCGGCTAGCCGCTTCTCCGGCGCGGTTTGTGGCGTGCGGGCGGCGGACGCTCGGTCGCAGCGGGCGGACGGGGAAAGAGGAGAGATAGAATGGCCGGTGAGGTGGTGTTAAGTGTTAAAGATAAGGTTTGGTTATATATTTTTCATCTAATTTTTCTCAAATTTTTTCGTCACCAAAATCAAAATATTTTTAGAAACTGATTCAACCAATAAGTTGCATTTTTATCTAGCTTTTTTACATATTTTTTTGTTATAAAATCTACCAAATTTTTAAAATTCAAAAAAATTTAAATTTAAAAACCGCTAAACCGCCCAAACCGAACCAGAGCGGTTTGGGCGATTTTCGCGAAAACGAACCCTGGTTCCAGCAGAACGGAGCTGGCGTGGGAGTCCGACCAAGCCCAACGCCGCCATGCCCGCACGCATCTGGCCATCCTGGAGTGCCTCTCCACGCGCTCCTGCACTGCCGCTGAAACGTCTTCCTCGACTCCACCAGCGTGTCCGTCGAGGAATCCTCTCCAACTTCGTGGCCGTCAGCTCGCTGCGGAGGGTGTTCATGCTCTGCCCGCCGCTCCTTGCCCGATGAAGGCGCGCCTGCTGCTCCTCGCTCGACGAAGACGCATTCGCGTCCAGGTTTGACGGCCGCAATCGCCATAGACTACCTCCAGCGCCTCGTCGCCAAGATTTGATCTTCCTTGTGGATCTTGCGTCAAAGAGACTGCTCCTGATCTGGTTGCATCAAAAGTGACAGATCGAGGAGAAGCAATGGATTAGATGGTGAAGCCCAACTAACACAGGGAGAGGGAGACCCCTACCAAACACCTCCCATCATAGGAGTAAGATCATAGGATCTCATGATCACGACCGCAATAAAAAATACTTTCCATTTCCTACTCATTACAGAGTTATCATAAGCGAATAACTATATAACTCTGGTATAGGAGATTCAATCAAAATAGAGTAAATTTCATAGAATTACATGTTCTTTCAACAAACTATCGTAAAACTACAGATTTAAGAGTAAATATCACAAAACTATAGCTTTTGTATATTTTTATATCACAAAATTACAAATTTAATAATTGTATCAACAAACTATAAATTTAGTGTTTATAAGTATCACAAAGTTACATATTTTACAAAGATTAAATTTGTAGTTTTATGATAAATTGACTCGTTAAATTTGTAGTTATGTGATACATCGCTAACAAAATTTGTGGTTTTATGATATATCTCTTTAAATATATAGTTTTATGATATAAGAATGTATAAAATATATAGTTTTGTGATACATCTATTTAAAGTTGTAGTTTTATGATAGTTTCATAAAAAATATATAGTTTTGTGATAGTTTCATCAAAACATGCAGTTTTGTAAAATTTACTCATCAAAATACTTAAACTATCAGAATAATGCAGGATAATAGAATAATGGAACCATGGTTTACTATTAGATCAAATAATGCAGGATAGGAGAATTTGATCTTGTTAATGTTAACAGTAGTGAATATAGCAAGTTAGCAACCACTGATGGAATATACCTATCCTGTTAAACTTAACTTTCAGACGCAAGCTTGTCCCTTGGAGCAAAGCACAGGTACCATTCCATCTGTTTTTTTTTGTGTCACCCCCTCTTTTCCCCCTTGACGCGTCGCTTCCCCTTGGTGGTGCCAATCTTGTCACACGAAAACGAAAGGATTTTTTCCCCGGCAGGAGAAAACCTGTCGGTCGGATCGTGGCCACCAGCGCTAGCGTTGCCACCACGTCTCAGATCGCGCCCTCCCCATTTGGCAACCCCGAAAGGCCGCGCCGCTGATATCGGATGCATGCACCGGTCGGTATGTCCTGTGCCCGAGACGCGCTCGCCTTTGTTCTCGCTGTTCCCGTCTTGTGGCCGCTAGCGCAGGCCGTACCGGGTCAACGCGCGACGGCCACAGCTCCCACGCCGTCCGGGGAAAAAAGAAGGCACGGGCGCTCGCGTCGCGCGGCGACTGGCGGCTTAAAAAGGCTGGTGCGCTTGCGACGCACGGGCCAATGCACATGAGACAGGGGCCAGGGCGGTGATCCCCTCGCCGCACACCGGCGCGCGTCCGCCGCACACGTGCCGCGCCGGCGCCGGGGACCCGTGCGAATTGGAATGTCCGAGCGGACGGCCTCTAAGGGCCGGGCAGCGCGAAAGGCGGGTGCGCGCCAGACGTGGAAAGGCCGCACGGGGGCGCGTAAACTGTGGTAACCAGGCCAGTGCGCGAGGACATGCGAATGTTCGCTGCCTTGTACATACTACTTAGCACCGATTTGATCACATTGGTACAGAAACACAAAGTGATATATTTTTTTCTGATAAAAAAATAAAGTGACATAAAATCGATACGATACAGGTAAAATAACAAGAATAATTCAAAAATATATGTCATAAATATATAAATTGTTATCAAAAAATTATTCGCACACTTCATCAAAGAAATTGCTTTCTCGTCATACAAAAAAGGTAAGCAAGGATATTTTCTGACAATACCTTTTTTTGCCGAATGACGGTGCTACGCTACGGATATGTTAACGTAATGTAATCCTCTCTGATATAGATAAGACAACTTGGCAATACACGTTATACTACGGGCAAGACAACTTGACGTAATAACCACTATGCTACGAGTAAAACAATATGACACAATAAATTATCTCTCAGAACTTTAGATCTTAACTGAATTTCTGAAACATCATTATTTTATGTACTGAGTCATTGTTTTTGAGGGAAAAAAAAGGACAGACTCACATATTTATATTTAGCCCAAATCATTTGCAACATGCAACGTTCTTGCTCACGTGTCACCTGTTATGAAAAGACAGAAGAATAGTATGTGGTCAGAATCCTATTATTATTATGAAAATTGAAGTAATGTCAAAAAAAAAACTGATCAGAATCCTATTATCATCAAACTGTCCTAATGCCCATGCTGACACTATGGTTTAAAAAAAAAATTAACTCAATAAAAAATAATTACAAAAATATTTTGAAACTAAAATCTTGTAGCCAAAAAATTGCACAAAAGTTAGGTTTGTATACATGAAAATATCAGCCGACCTGATAAAAGTTAGATTTGTATATATACAGCTCTGAGCTAGATATCTCAAAAAAGAGATAACATCTCTAAGAATGCGAAATCGGTCTGATGTAGAAGCTATGAGTTAGACAGTTAACATATTGATGTGAAAGAAAAAAAATTATTAAACCAAGAAAGGTGAAATCTGAATGATGTGAAACTTCCATCTCAACAACATATTCAACACTTACACTTATAGGTATGCTGCAGAATGGACTATGTACAATTTTGCATGTCTTTTTAATCAAAGCTTCAAATTACTGCAAAAAAAACATTTGCATCAGAATTTATTGCTCAACCATAGTAACGAAGATTTAATGTATATACAGTGCATCAAGGAGTCAAGATAGTACTGCAGAGGTGTTGATGAACAAATACTGGAATTATTTACAGAGCGTATGATAACTATACTAAATTTTATACAACTCTGTCACCTTAAAGACATTCAAATTAATAGGCTAAATTTGCTTGTGTAAGGCTGAACCCATAGGTTAACTCGCAGATGCATATCAATGTGTTACCTTGTTTATTGTAACAAAGAAATTATGATCCAAAAAAAAAAGGGTGTTGAATACTTGTTCCGATGGATGGATGGATAATACAAAACTCTGTTCGCACTCACAATGAACTTTGTTGGCACGCACAATACACTCAAAAGGGATCATGGCCCAATGTAGCAGCAGGTACCAATACACTCACAAGGATCTTGAAAACTTTCTCGAATTCCCTGATTATTATATTTTTGATGAAGCTTGATGACTTCATGTTGGTCACTGAACATAGGCCACTGGCAAGGCAGATAAAAAAAAACAAAGGATGCAGTAGATGCTTCTAGATAGAATTTCACATGGAGAAGCAAAATGCTCCCAAAGGTTCATCAGTTACCCACCTTGCCTGGAGTGATGAACCCCTTCCCAGCATCAGTGATCATATTGTAACCAATCTTGCAGAAATACAACAAAATACGTAACAAATTTCAGCCTCATAGGCCCTAAAGGCTAAAGGTTGGTGGTAAAGGAAGAACATGGGGAATCTAATATTAAAATTAGAACAAAAATAAAACAAAAAATGCCCAAAAAACGATTGACCCAAGCTAAGTTTTAGAGATCTATGCTGAGATCTGCTAGCAGAAGGAACCAAACTTGGGCACGCAATCCACCCAACCCAACAAGCTACAACAGAAAGGACAAGAAGAGCAAGCGGCGCTCACCTATCCTTGACGCAGAGCTTCATGGATTCGAGCTTGGCGGCGACGCGTGCAATGCACCGTTGAGGTACAGAGCGGCGTGTTCTCGATCAGCTATGCACAACAAAGATTCGATTTTTACCTGATGCATCCTCCAGGCGCAAGCAAATCCTCGGACACCTAATATAAGAGGCGGAGGAAACCTGCGAGGGAATGGGAAAGGGTGGTCGCTCACCTCGGTGACATCCCTGGAGATGGCTCGGTCGATGGTGAGGCAATGGTTTCCGATGTCGATGGCTCCCTCTCCGTGCAGCTCCATTTCCTATGTCAGATGGCTATTTCCAGGTCGCCGTCATCCCTGACAGCGCTCCCTCTCTGTGTGGTTCGGCGAGGAGCGGTATAAGGATGTAGGATTCAGTTGCGCATTGACCCGTGAATCGGGAGCGTGGGTGGAGAAGGTGATGAAGGTTACAGTAGGGGCAAAGGCGGGCGATGATTTCGGAGGTGTTGTTGTAGGTGACACGATTATTTTGGGAGAGGCCGATGAAATTTGTTGGTGACCATATCGGAGAAGTTAGTTCGAGCGTGACACGAAAGATAAAAAATAGAAAAGTCGCACGAAAGGATTTTGCCCTGTATTGAATGTGGATAAAATCAGAGACGTGGAGAGGAGGTAAAAGGATTAACAGTAGTTAAGAGATAGTGTGACACGAAATTAACAGATAAAAAATGTGACATAAAAAATAAAAAATAAAAAAGTCACACTAAATCAAGTGTGATAAACGATGTCTACAAATGTTTATATTATTAGGAGAGACGTCCCGTTGGCGCGCGCCATCGTACGTCCCTCGTGCTAATAATTCCCAGGCAACAATAATTTGATGACTGTTTGCTTGCTGCTCGAGTGTTGTTGAAAAGCTGTCGGGCTTTAAGCCAGAGGTGGCTTAAGTGGGGAGGCCGCCCAATTATCAGTCGAACGGAGACCGGAGAGGTGTCTGGTCCTGCAACGCCGCGGCTGCTTTGCTTCGTGGCCACTGGCCTCGGTAGATTCGTCTCTATCGGTTGCTGGGCGCTGCTGGCTCCGGTTTGGTTCAGTGCGCGGATTGCTGAGATCGTCGGCAGTCGATGTTGATGACATGCGAGCCCGGGCATCATCTGACCTGCATCGGGTCTACACGTCAAAATCAACTGCTCCGACAGTAGATTGCCGATGATCCTAATCACATGCAAACCTGGTCTTTTTTCTCAACTTTGTTGCAGCTGCTTGCGGGAGGGTATCGATCCCTCATGCTCTACGGTGTCACGATCTATCACCTCATGTGAAACCTATGTTCTGTTCTCCGTTATTACTATATTTTAACGAATGAATTAATAGTGGCTTGCGATTGTGAAGCTTGATTAGACCTGACAGTAGTCTTTTTTCCCTTGATAAAATAAACTAACTGATCCGGCTGAGATAGATCGATGGATGTCCTTGAGAGGTAAAGGGTGCACTTGGCTAATGCTTTTGATTTCAGGCGGATGGGATGAGCGCTGTGTGCGGCCGATCGAATTGAAACCTAGCTATCTGACGTTTTTCCCAAAAGAGAATATCTAATTTATTAGTGGTTGTTTGGTGCTGGGTTGGTTATTGGCAAAGGCAAAGGTAAATAAAATAGTGGGGGTAATGAAACCTATCCTGCATTTGCAAACTGAAAGCACTGAACTGCGGGATAATGTTCCATTCCTTTATCCAGCTTTGTTGCCTCTTGCAGTATATTTACTGGCACCGCTGAATTCTAAAACCTCGCATGCAGCGCCTAGTGACTGTCATCCCTGAACAAATCGTGTATAAGCAGCAGCAGCAGTAGTAGTAACACAATATCAAATTGTCAAGCTAGTGGATCCTCGAGTAGTTTTCTGTGTAAATGCAAACTTGCATTTAGCACTAAAAAGAAAATAAATAGAGATTCTGAGGAACTTCAGAAGGTAGAGTAACAGTTAGGCACAAAATAAACTCCTTTTTCCTCTTTTGCGCGATCGCGCATTTTATTTTTCCCAAAGAAAAAGCACCGGAAGCATTTCGTGATATTTGGAGTACATGCTTCAGCTGTTAATAAGATGATTTAATCAAGTAAGCACGCACCACCACAATTTTATTTTATTTCTCCAGATGAAAGCTACAGTAATACAGCAGTAATAAGCAGGCCCGGAGCGAGCGAGCTAATGGCGTAGGGTTCGTTGTCAGGCATGCCATTGGTGTGGTGTCGTCTCCACACAACACAGAAGCTGCAAGACAACCGACAGAACGTGCGTGCGGGGCGCCGGTTGCAACAAGCTTCCTCCGGTCTTCCGATCCCGCTGCTCCGGACACGGACACGCAGCGCTTTCATTCTGATGGCGCGCCCGGAAAGCTTTGTGAAGAAGCATGCCCTGCCCTACCAGTTGGGTTTCCATATTCACACCTGAGAAAAATCTTCGGACGGATTGCAGTGTTCGACTTCCAGGGTCCTGCTGGTCACCAAGGGAACGCCGGTGCTCCATCTATCGTTGATTTTTATAATTAATTTTTACTATTTATTTTATTTAAAAAATTTACTCAAATATATAAAATTTTAAAATATGATTTAAATAACTCTAATAATAAATTGAAT
Source organism: Zoysia japonica (assembly GCA_001602275.1). Classification (NCBI taxonomy): domain Eukaryota; kingdom Viridiplantae; phylum Streptophyta; class Magnoliopsida; order Poales; family Poaceae; genus Zoysia; species Zoysia japonica. Next base: position 1,625,028 of record BCLF01000034.1, on the reverse strand, counting down.
TGTATTAAAATTTATAAAATTTATAAAAAAAATTTTAAATAAAACGAATTATCAAAATTGAATTTAAAAATTCAATCACGACATTAATTAAAAAACGGAGAGAGTAACATTTCCCCTGTGCCAAACAGCTTTCACATGAACTTGAAGCACGCGTGCAGCGGATCAAACAACGGGCATCAAATCGCTCTTCTTCTTTTTTTTCCAGCGGCACTCGAGGGAATGAAATCTCGCTCGAGATTGCTTGCTCATCTTCTCTCTCTCGAGATGCTCCTAATTAATAAAAAAAAATAGCTATGATGCAATCTGTTTCGCAGATCGATGCTGGCCAAAAACCCTCCTTGTGTGAGAAACAGCGCGATAGAAAATGTGTCCCGCGAATATTTGTGCGCCAAATATAATAGTGACATACTCGGAGATACTTTTTTTCTCCAAAAAGAACACGGTTTCTTAATTAGAAATTCACCGGTGGCACAATTAAATAACATTATCCTTTCTGTTATTAAATTATTGCTGTTAAGATAATAGTTTTGGTTACATTTGAAGCTAGATTTGTTACATTAATGATATCAATATGAAAACGAAGCGAGTGTAACCTAACGACGTAAGGTGCCATTAAAAAGAGAACATGTAACCTAATGACGAGGCCCGGCTAAAAGTAGGCCTGCCAACCGAACGGGCCGCATGCGCAAGCTCGCTGAGGAAAGGGCCACCTCGGCAAGCTGCTTAGACGCTGGATTGGGTTACACGGCCCACCCAAGAAAATGAAAGACCGCCAGCACGACACGTATGCAAAAGTTGACGAACAAAGCCGTCGATGCGGAGTCAAGATGGTGGGTGCGTGGGTGGCGCGAACCATTTCCTTGATCTTTCTCCGCGTCAGTGTCAAAATACGCGATAACGCGCGTGAACATCCCTGCCCAAGCAATCAACCTGGTCTGATTTGCAAGTTGCAACGCCTCGATGCGCCATGGGTGCCGCGGCGGCGACGTGGAAGAGTGCGGCGACGGGTTGGAAACGAGAGCGGAGCAGCGACTTGCCGTTGCCGAGCAGCTCATACTTCGGTGGCGCCCGTCCGCCGGCGCCGGCTCCCGCGCATGGGATGCTGAGGCGATATGCGGCAACAGAGGTCTCCTCTCGGGGCTCGACGACATCCTCCTCCTCAAGGCGATCCACGCGTTCCCAGTGGCATCCCCCTCTCGCAGCCGCATGTACAGCACCCTCGGCGTCGCCATGTCGAGGCTGATCGAGGAGTTTCTCCTCCTCAGGGTCTGGGAAGCTTCTGGGCTTCCAGACCTACCCGGCCATCGCTTCTCTGCCTCCGCATCAGCATCACTTGCTTTCCCCAGAGATAGCATGAGCACCACCACGGAGGAGCTTAGCCTCTGCACAAGCACAAGCTACGCGTCCGGCGGGAGTCAATGGAGCCAGCCCGACAGAGTCGACATCTGTGTGGACGACACGTTCTTGGACGAGCGCTACCTTACCTACCCGGAAAGCTTGCCTGTTCTCCATGAGATCGCACTACGGGTCGTCTGTGCTGGATACACGGCAGAGCTGCTCCGCGCATTCGACAAAGCACCCTGCGATGTTTTAGACAGGTTCTCTCTCAGTTCTTTTTTCCCTTTTGCAAGAACTTACTATGATTTGCTCAAGAGTTAGTTTCATCGAGGGTGTACACAGGTTATTATCTATTCTGCAAGTCCAGCATTATTCACTCGAAGCAGAACGAATTAGCTTCGAGGACGCTGAGTGGTGGACGTTGGACGACATGATCCAGCGGTGGGTCGTGGCGACTAAGCTCGTCGTGAAGGCCCTCGTCGTCATGGAAAGGCAGCTCCAGGCGCAGATCCGCGGAGCCTTCGAAAGGTTCAGGAAAGACTACTTCTTTGCCATCACGAAGCAGAGCACCTTCGTCCTGCTCAAGTTTGCGGACGGGTTCACCAGCGTCCAATCTCATGAAAAGTTGATCTACGTCCTGGAAATGTACGAGGCACTAAGTAAAGCTGCCAGTGACATCGTGCTGCTGTTTACCGGTGCGCACGCGTTGGTGGAGCTCGTCTCCAGAGAGATCACCGTCGTTCTCGCTAATCTGGCGAGGGCGTCGAGGACCGCGATCGGCGGCCTCATCACGAAGATTCGAACAGACGGTTCGCAAGAAGAAAGCACGGCGTGCAGCATCGGCGTCGGCGTTCATCCCCTGACGCGGTATGTCATGACTTGCGTCGAGCTTCTGGCACCGCATCGCACCGCACTGGACTTGATCCTCCTGGATGGTGACGAACATGTCGCCGGTGGTGACCACATTCGGCGGTCTCGTTGCGGAACTAATCGATGGCTTGGAACGCAACATCGAGGAGAAATCCACGATCATCTGTGCTGGCGAGGCAGGTCCGGCTCCGGCGCACCTCTTCCTGGCGAACAACACAAGGTTCGTGCTGAACCGCGCCGCGGACGCCGGCGTGGCGTCTCTGCTCGGAGACGAGTGGGCCGCGCGGCGTCGGAGCCAGCTGGAGTGGCACACGGTGAGCTACGCCGACGCGTCCTGGAGTCCGGTCGTCGCTTGCCTGGTGAAGGGCAAGCCGGCGAAAGCACTGATGAAGTTCAATGCTGCGTTCACTAAAGCGCACAGAACCCAGTTGTGGCACGAGGTACGAGATCCCGCGCTTCGGGTGGAGCTGCGGAAGGCTGTGTTTTTTTTAAGCCTGCGGAAGGCTGTGTTGGGACGTTAGAAATTGATCTTCATCTGTTTTAGCCGACGGTTTAAATGTGCTTTGGATCTAATCGCGTTCTGATCGAGTGCGCCCAGACCATTATAGCTAGTGTATTCTTATCGCCAGCGTCACAATAAATAGAGATGGAAGCTGGCTGGAATGCACACCGAGTTCGTCCGTACCGCCGTACCCTACCAACAAACCCTAATCCGATCTGCGTCGGACGCGGGGCACGGGCGGCTGCCAGACAGCGCGAAGCCCCAGGCGGTACGGACCCAGGTGACGAAGCGAAGCGGCGCGTGCCGCGCGACTCAGGCGGCGCGAGCCAGCAGAGGCGGCTGGGAGTGAGGGAAATGATTTAGGTTTAGAGTTAGAAAGGAGTCCAGTTCTTTTATATCTCCGAAAAAAGAGCGCGTCCGTTAGATCTAAATCTAACGGTTCAGATCGCACGGTGGCTAGATGGGCTAGATTTGGCTCATGTGAGAAGTAAGATTGGCAGTCCAAGCCCAAATTATCTTGCACGAAAGGCAACAGCCCAATGAGTCAGACCAAATTCTAATTTTGGCCCAAGAGAAAGGTTTTTCTATTTTTTTTAAGGCATTTTTAATTGACTAATTGGGTAATTTTTTACCTAATTAAATCTGTTAAAATTTGAACCAACGAGATAATTTTGACAGAATAGAAAAATAAAGTAAATGCTTCTGAAAATTAAAGAAATTTGTTTTTCGCTGCGTACTTAAAAAAATTATTTTCATTATTAAATTCGAACCAACGAGAGAATTTAATTTTAAAAAAAATAGTAATAAATTTCAGTAATTATGATATTGTTATTTTCTGACCAACGTTGATAATAACAGTATTATAATTTCATAATTGATATTTTTTATACATTATTTCTATTTCTGTCCAACGGTGACATAGATTTAATGTATAATACAAAATTGTGTGTCATATTTTTGACCAACATTGAAAATAAGACATATAATTTTATTGTTATTATGTTCTCACTTTATTTGATTTATTTACAGGCGGATACAACTTAATGAGTTGTATCAAAGAGATACCTCACTCTCAAAGGTGACAACTATAGAAAGTGGAAGAAAAAAATAAACCTCGCGTTTATTTTGGCTGAGGTGGACTGGGTCCTCACCATAGCATGTCACACTGAGCCTAAGGAGCTAGTGAGGAAAGAAAATGAGGCTAAGGCTGCTTGGCAGACTAGACAGAGGGACTATGCTCTCTTAAAGATGTTCTATGACCTTGAGCATAGAAAATGGATCACAGCCAACAAGAAGTGTATGGCTGTGATAAAGAATACGATTGGACCTGCAATTGTGAGTTCAATTTCAGAGTGTGACACTGTCACAGAGTACCTTGAAAGAATAAAGAGTCAGTTTACTGGCTCTTCAAAGACATATGCTACACAAGTGATTAAACAATTTGTGACAGAAAGTACTCTGGTGGTAACGGTGACATTAGAGAGCATATACTAAGGATGAGCAATATGTCATACATGCTCAAACTAATGGATCTGAGTCTTAAGGATGAGCTATTTATCTATCTGATTTTTGCTTCTTTGCTAAAAGAGTTTAACACCTTTGTTGTCAACTACAATATGCAACCCGAGACATGAGACTTGGAAAAGTGCATAGCTATGTGTGTGCAAAAGAAGGACAGAATTAAAGCTTCACATGGTGGTTCTATCAACTATGTAAAGGACAACAAAATAAAGAATTTCAACAGTCACTCCTCAAAGAACAAGGGAAAAGCCCCTGTCCATCAGCCTCAACAGAATAAATTTACAGTAGACAAAGACCAGTGTCTCCACTGAAAGAAGACGGGACACTTCAAGAAGGATTGTCCCTCCTATTTAAAGATGATCATGGCAAAGAAAGGTGAGAACATTATTATCTTTATAAACGAATCCCTATATGTGCAATATTCAAAATCCACTTGGTGTATTGACTCTGGAGTAACTGTTCATGTTGCGAATTCATTGCAGGGATTTTGTTCGACGAGGACTACGCAAAGAAGAGAAAGATGCATTAAAGTTGCAAATAGAGTCCAAGCAGAAGTTGAAGCCGTTGGTGATCTTTCATTAGAGCTAGCTGATGGTTTCACTCTTATACTTAGAGATGTTCTCTATGTACCCTCTCTACAGAGGAATTTGATTAGTGTTTTATGTTTGAACAATGATGGTTAAGATTGTCATTTTGGAAATGGCAAGTGTGAAATAATGTTTAATAAATAATGTGTTGGTCTTGCCATATTACAAAATGAGCTTTATTTGTTATCACTACGTGATGATGTGAATGTCGTATGCGATAATAGAAACGTTGCGTGCGAGAAAGTAAACGAATCCTCGTCTATCGATGTAAACAGAAAACGAAAAAGAACTCTAAATGCGTCGTCGAAATTATGGCACTGTCGTTTAGACTATATTTCGAGGGGGGAGAATAGAAAGACTAGTTAAGAATGATATTCTTCCTCCACTAGAGTTCTCAGACTTAGAACAATGCAGAGAATGCATCAAAGAAAAATATGTAAAAAAAATTAAGAAAGATGCAAAAAGAAGCACATGAGTTTTACAAATTATTCACACAGATATTTGTGGTCCTTTTCCTGTGAAGAGTATGGATGGTTATGACTCGTTCATAACATTCACAGATGATTACTCCCGATATGGATATATTTATCCAATCAAAGAAAGAAATAAACCTTGGATAAATTTAAGATATTTAAGGCTGAAGTTGAAAACCAACACGATTTAAAGATAAAGATAGTTCGATCCGATAGTGAGGGGGGAGTACTACGGTCGGCATACCCCGTATGGACAGGTTTCTGTACCTTTTGCGAGGTTTTGACAGGAAAATGGTATATTAGCTCAGTATTCTATACCAGGCGAACCTCAGTAAAATAGAGTAGCTGAAAGACGCAACCGTACCCTGATGGATATGGTGCGAAGTATGATAAGCTATTCTACATTGCCACTGAGTTTGTGGATGGAGGCGTTAAAAACCGCCATTCATATTCTCAACATAGTACCTAGTAAATCAGTGCCGAAAACACCGTATGAGTTGTGGACATGGAGAGTTCTCTCATTAAACCACTTACGTGTGTGGGAGAGTTCCGCTGAGGCTAAAGATTTAATCCAAACCTTAGAAAACTAGATCCAAAACAGTGAGTTGCCAGTTTATTGGCTATCCTAAGAAGTCAAAAGGTTATCGTTTCTACTGCCCAGACAGATATACAAAGTTTGTAGAAATGAGACACGCTGTCTTCTTAGAGGATGATATGATGAGGGGGAGTATGGTAGCTCGAGAGATTGATCTTAAAGAGAAGCGGGCGTATGCGCCTACTCCAATGATTCAAGAGCCATTCTTCTCACTACCGGTTATCGCTACACCGACAATACAGAACACTATGGTGCCAGCACCTATTATTGTTACTCTTGTGGCAATAATGAATGAGAATGAGGAAGCTGTTACTCAGGATCTCATAGAACCCGTTGCCACAGGTGAAGGGGAGCAAAAACAGCCTCAAACAGAAAATATACAGAATGAAGAGGCCCCGAGGAGGTCTCAAAGAGTAAGAAGATCAGCTATTTCTGATGACTATAAAGTTTATCAAACAAAAGAATTTCAAATGGAGGATGATCCCACCTCATTTGAAAAAGGCATGAGAAGCGAAAACTCTTCAAAATAGTTTGAAGCCATGGAAGAAGAAATAAAGTCCATGAAGGCTAATAAAGTCTGGGACTTAGAAGTAATTCCTAAAACAACCAAAATAATAGGCTGTAAATAGGTCTACAAGACAAAACTCGACTCCCAAGAGAATGTAAAAAGATATAAAGCACGACTCGTGGCAAAAGGGTTTACGCAAAGACAAGAGATCGATTACAATGAGACCTTTTCTTTAGTCTCGTGTAAAGATTCTTTCAGAATTATAATAACACTAGTGACTCATTATGATTTAGAGTTACATCAAATGGATGTAAAGACAACATTCCTCAATGGGAATTTGGAGAAAAATGTTTACATGGCACAACCGAAAGGTTTTGTCGTGAAAGAAAATGAAAGAATGGGATGCCGTCTAAAGAAATCGATTTATAGATTAAAGCAAGCTTCAAGACAGTGGTACTTGAAAGTTGATAGTGCCATAAAGAAATTTGGGTTTAAAAAAAATATAGAGGACAACTGTGTTTATTCAAAGTTTAAAGATGGAAAATTTATTTTCTTAATTCTATATGTGGATGATATCCTACTGACTAGTAGTGACGTCAATCTGCTACTGGAGACAAAGAAAGTTTTATCTTCAAACTTTGATATGAAAGATCTTGGTGGAGTTTCATTCGTTCTGGAAATCGAAATTCACCGAGATAGAAACAAAGGGTATTAGGACTGTCACAAAAAGCATACATAGAAAAAGTCTTAAAGAAATATGGTATGCATAAATGTAAGCTTACAATATGCTCAAGTGTGTACACGCCCTGGCTTGGCATTTGTTACCGAGTTACTTGACAGATTCCAGAGCAATCCTGGAATAGAGCATTGAAAATTTATAAAAAAAAGTCTTGCGCTATTTGACATACAGAAGATCAGATTCACTCTATATAGTGCACTACACAGATTCTGATTATGCGAGAGATGATAGAAAGTCTATATCTAGATATGTGTTTACTCTCGCTGGAGGAGCTATTTCGTAGAAAAGCTCAAAGCAAACCGTCACTACATCGTCCACAATGTATGCCGAATTTGTAGCATGTTATGAGGCTACGGGGCAGGTGAACTGGCTTAAGAAGTTCATACCCGGTTTAAAAGTGATTGACGACATCTATGGACCACTTAAGTTGTACTGCGATAATGAACCCGCAGTAATGTGTGCCCACAACAATAAGTCAAGTGGTGCTGCCAAACACATTGACATAAAGTATTATGTTGTGAAAGATAAAGTTCGGAATCAAATTGTAAGTCTTGAGCATATAAGTACCGCAAAAATATTAGCGGATCCGCTTACTAAAGGCTTATCACCTAACGTGTTCAGAGAACATGTAGCCGGCATAGGTTTAAAGGAAAGTATGTGATTACTGAACTAAAAGATGACCCAAAAGTGTAGTAACTATTTCAGAACAGAAAAGTGTATTGTAGCTGTTGAATCTATCGGCGATTGACAGTGACGATGAGACAGTTCTATGCATTAATATTTAATGAAATGAGTAAAGTTAAAAGTATTTAAAGATAAAAGTATAAGGTGATATCAAGGAGGAGAATGTTAAAAATTGATCTCCACTATTTAGACCCAACGGCCTAATGGCCCCTTAACACGCGCACTGATCGGGAGCGCTCAGCCCAATATGACTGGTGGGCCCCTGTCGTCAGCGTCATAATAAATAAAGGTGAGGGCCGACCGGTACTCACACTTGAGTTAATCCGTACCGTCACACCCCACCGACGAACTCTAATCTGATCTGCAAGGGGGCGCTGTGCCGACGGGAAGCATCACCGCCGTCACCGCCACGACGACCGCCGTCTCCGAGAGATCGACGACGTCGCCGCGGCTTCCACGCCTCTGCCCTCGTCACCGACCGCCGCTGCTCTAGCGCAGAAAGAACGCATCGATAAGAGGCAGATGGCCACCTCGTCTTGTTCGACTCCGACGACCGGATTCACGGGATCCGAAGGTAACCCCTCAAAGTTTTTTTTCGACACACGAAACTCTTGAATCTACACTCTAGACGCAAAAGTCAGCTACAACACCCCTCCTCTAAATTCAAATCCTTCCTCCCCACCAATCTTAACGCCACCTGTTTCCTTGCTGCTGATGGCTCTCGCGGCGGCATTGCCACTGCCTGGGACGACACTCAGTTCACCCTTTCTCTCCACCTGCTCTCGTGCCTTCTCCCTCACAACCACTCTATCCGCAACCCTCATTGATCTCATCTTCACTCTAACAAACGTCTACGCCCCTTCAGATCATCACTTCACTCCTGCTTTCCTTTCAGAAATGCGGGACATGGCAGAAACCATTTCTGGCCCGTGGCTCCTTTTGGGAGACTTCAACCTCATCCGTTCCAGGGCTGATAAAAATAATGACAATTTCGATGCTGCCCTCTCCGCCTCTTTCAACTCCGCCATTGAAGATCTCTCGCTCCTCGAACTCCCTCTCCTTGACAGGCTCTTCACCTGGTCAAATAAACGTGAAGACCCAGTTCTGGCTCGCCTAGATAGGGTCTTCTTCAATCTCGCCTTCAACTCACTCACCCCTAACACTTCCCTTACCACGAACTCCCACTCCACCTCTGATCACACTCCCCTGGTGGTGACAATTGACACATCCATCCCGAAAAGCCAGTGCTTTCGCTTTGAAAATGCTTTTGCTCAAAGACGCCTCTTTCCTTCCCCTCCTTGAGCCGGTTTGGTGTGCCGATAACTACAACTCTGACCACCCTGTGGGAGCGTTAGTTGCGAGGCTGAAGGGCACTCGTCGCGTCGCCAAGAAATGGTCCAAAGATAAGCGCACCCCTCTCCTGATCAACAATTGTAAATTTATTATCCGTCTCCTTGACTTGCTCGAAGAACGCCGCCGTCTGTGTGACGGCGCGGCTGTCCTTCGCTCTCTCTGCAGGCAGCAGCTCCTCAGTTTACTGGAAGCCAAAGCCGCTTACTGGAAGCAGCGGGGTAAATGCAAAGTCGTGAAGGAAGGTGATGAAAATACAAAGTACCACCATGCCCGTGCGTCAAACAGGATGAGGCGGAACCATATCAAAGTGCTGGAACTAGTCGACGCCCGAATCACAGGGTACGCCGCGAAAGAACACATTCTGAGCAACCACCTCGCCTCCTTGATCGGTCAGGAAAGATCAGTCTCTTGGGACTTCGACGTGGAAGAAGTGTACAGCCCCCTTCCGAAAGTTGATGCTCAACCGTTGTTGGAGCCGTTCACAGCCACCGAAGCTCGGGCGGCACTGCAAGCAATGAACAAGAACACTGCCCCTGGCCCAGACGGTATTGGCTCGGCCTTCTATTGTTCAGCGTGGGACATGGTGATGCCTCCGGTTATGCGATTTCTGGACGCCTTTTATTCAGGTTCAGCAGACTTGGAACGCATCAACCGGGCATACGTCGTACTGCTGCCCAAGGTCCCAGACGCAGTTGTTCCCACGGCGTTCCGACCAATTTCCCTGCAAAGCTGCCCCATCAAAATTGCTGGAAAAATCCTCACCACTCGCCTCCAGCTTCAGATCGCTAAGCTGATTGATCTGGACCAGATAGGGTTCATCAAAGGGCGATCAATTTCTGAGAACTTCGTCTATGCAGCTGAACTTGTCCAGTATTGCTATAAAAGAAAGGCTCCAACGATCGTGCTGAAACTAGATTTTGCCTAGGCATTTGACAGTGTGAGCTGGGAAAGTTTGCTAGCAGCGTTCCAAGCGGGAGGTTTCCCGGATGTCTGGTGCGGCTGGATCAATCAACTCCAAGAAACAGCGAAATCAGCTATTATGCTCAATGGTGTCCCGGGGAGATGGGTCACATGCTGCAAGGGCCTGCGGCAAGGTGACCCACTGTCTCCATATCTTTTCCTCCTGGTGGCTGATCTACTGCAGCAACTGCTAGCGCGCGACAGTCAATTGCGCCACCCCCTCGCTTCAGAACGCCCCTGTGCTGTACTTCAGTACGCCGACGACACGTTGATCGTTGCTCGGTCTGACTCCGCTGCTGTTGTTCGTCTCAAAGAGCTCCTGACCTCCTTCTCACAAGTAACTTGTCTTGACATCAACTATGGGAAAAGTGTCCTGGTGCCTATGCACGTCCCCGACTCTGACGTCGCTCAGTTCATATCGGCTTTGGGATGTGCTCGAGGAGACTTTCCCCAGACCTATCTTGGTCTCCCCCTCTCTAATGTGAAGCTCAATCTTGTGGCCTTCGCTCCCATCATTGCAAGCGCGGATAGATACCTGTCCGGGTGGCGCGGCAGCTTGCTCAACCATAGCGGGCGGCTAGTCCTGGTGAACGCCGTCCTCAACAGCCTGTCGGTCTATGCTATGGGTGCGCTTCAGCTCCCCCCCGGCGTGATCGATGCCATCGACAAGCGAAGGAGAGCCTTCCTGTGGGCTGGGGACGACAAGGTCTCTGGCGCTCAATGCCTTGTGAACTGGACAAAAGCTTGCCTGCCTAAGAAAAATGGCGGGCTTAGCGTCCGGGACTTACCCTCCAGAACACATGCTTGCTTTTGAAGCTTCTCCACCGAGCACATGACAGAGGTGACTCGTCCTGGGCGCTGTGGCTTGACAGAGTTCGGCGGTCTCCAGGAGGTCTCACCGCGACTTGACGCTGGGTCACATTGGACGATGCTGCGCAGCTTGCTGCCGGACTACCGGCTGCTTACCACGGTGGAAGTGGGTGACGGCCGCAACACTTCCTTTTGGAATGATAGCTGGCTGCGGACAGGCCCCCTCGCCGACACCATGCCGTCGCTCTACTCGCACGCTCGCGACGGTGAGGCGTCTATTCGACAGGTGCTGATGTCAGGCCTGCAATCACACCTCGCCCCGCGCCTCACAGCTGCCGCCACAGATCAGTCTAACCTGCTCCTCACGACGCTGGCTGATGTCAACCTCACGGATGAGCGTGACAAGCGCCACTGCTGCTGGGAAGACAAAGCTGGCCGCCTCCAAGCCTCAATGATCTATCAGACTGTCATCTCCGACGTGCAGCTTCTACAACTTCATTTGGAAGAACTGCGCCCCACCGAAGATTATTCTTTGGTTGGCTTCTTGTGCAGGACAGAATCCAACAAGATGAACCTGCACCAGAAACATTGTATCGACTCGAGCCGTTGCGATCTGTGTGGTGTGGCGGATGAAAGCTCTGCCCATCTCATTGCCGGGTGTCCCTTTGCTGCTGAATTCTGGGGTCGTATCGGCATTCCACCCAACGAAGCTGATATGGACGCTCTGTGGCAGGTTTCTCCTCCCTCGGTTCCAAAGCTTCACTTCAACGCTTTCATCCTCCTTTGCTGATGGCGTCTTTGGAAACATAGGCATGATGTTGTGTTCCGCTCTCTTCCTCCATGTCATCAGTGTCTCTTAGCCGGCTGTCCAGAAGACGCCGAGCATTGGTCTTGTAGAATGGCCGCGAAAGATCGGCATGTAATCCGAAAATAGGTGTTAATCCTCTCACTATCCGAAATCGGATGTTTGTCGATTGCTAGGTGGTTTGACAGAGTGTAATCTTTCGTGCACTCGGCTAACAACTTTTTGTCGAAAGCTACGCGAAAAACACTCGATAAAATAAAAGCACTCGGCAAACTTTTTTGTTTGCCGAGTGTTTTCTTTTCACTCGGCAAATAAGGTATTTGTCGAGTGTTTTTGTTTTTGCACTCGGTAAACAAGAAACAACCGATTTTTCAAAGCAAAATTTGAAGCAGCAAATTAATTCAAATGAAAAAGTTTTTAACTATAAAGTTGTATAACTTTTCAAGATCTACAACTTTTATTTTGACCATTTCATCATTCGACAAAGCGATAGTAATGTTGTTGGTAAAATCTATATCTCTCGTATATTTCATCAAACTAAAACTAAAAGAAAGTTATATAAGATTTTTTGCACAATATTACTACCACTATATCGGATGAACAAATGACAAAAATAAAAATTGTAGATATTAAAAAGTTATACAACTTTGTAGTTGAACACTTTTTAATTTGAATTAATTTGATGCTCCAAATGTGTTTTGAAAAATCTAAAGTGTTTTTTGTTTGCCGAGTGTAAAAAAAAACACTCGGCAAATACCTGTTTGCGAGTGAAAAAAAACATTCGGCAAAGACTTTGTTCGAAATTTGAAATTTTCAAACGACCTTAGATGGAGAAACAGACAAAATAAAAGTTGTAGATCTCGAAAAATTAGGAAACTTTATAGTTGACAACTTTTTGATTTGAAATCATCTTGTTATCGAAAACTACGTTTGAATTTTTTAAATTTGAATTTCAAATTTTATAAACGACCTCGGATAGAGAAACTATCAAAATGAAAGTCGTAGATCTCGAAAAGTTATAAAACTTTTTAGTTGACAACTTTTTAATTTGAATTCTTTTAGGGCCTCAAACAAGCAATTTACACTTAGTTTAGTATAATATGTGTAGAACTAAAATAGAATCTAAACACAAGTGACAGTGTGCTGTGACAGTGTGCTGCAGTGGTTAGAGGGGGTCGCGCGCGAGGGGAGGTCGCGGTTTCGAATCCGGAAACCGACGACCGGCTAATTTGCAAAAATTGCCGCGGTCGGCTAGTGCGAAAAATGTGAGACCCTCTCTCGATTAAAAAAATTTTGCTTTTTTTTTTTCCAGTTCAAATTTTGCCGAGTGCTTTTTTTTTTTGCCGAGTGTCGATACGGCACACGACAAAAAGCAGTCGGTTGTTGCCGTCACAAGTTATGCCGAGTGAGCTTTGCTGTGAGTGGCACTCGACAAACATTTTACCGAGTGTTTTATGGGCTGACACTCGGCAAACGTTCTGTTTCCAGTTGTGTCTCTCCCCCTACTGCTGATCATTCTGTAACCGGCATGTAAAACCTCATGTTTCTTGTTGAACTCTGTACAATTTTTGACCGTGAGACTCTTTTTCCACCATGAATAAAAACATTTTTTAGCAGTTTTAAAATATTCCCTAGGCTTGACTAGACGATTTAGTTCTAAACATATTATTATCAAAATAAAAAATTAATCTAAAAAGAAAAAAAATACCCTTTTCTCAATGTGTTTCAACTTTGGCGAAGACAGGGTTATGGTCCAGCCGCTTCCAGCGAAAGAATGCTACACCAACAAACAAAATGAAACAAACTACTTACGTATTACGTATTATTCACATAAAAGATTTCTTTTATATGTGTTGATTCACTACTCATAATGATAATTTATAAACAGTTTATAAAATTTATTTGCAAGCAGAGCATTTCTCTTTTCCGCGTGCGGGGTTGACAAATTGACACACGAAGTTAACAGGTCATCGTCAACCTGTAGGAGTCAAGACCTAAGATGGATGGAACCAAAACATCTCCCCCGCGTGGATATCGGCCTAAAAAAGCACAAGAAATGCGCGTGAAACTGCACACGCAATTCTCCTCTTGGAGCGCGCCAAGCCAGCGGCCAGCTTGCTCCCCTAGCCACGCCCAGTATGGGGGCGGTCGTCGGCAAGTCAGCGGAAGATCTCGCCGGTGCGCCGGAAACGAAAGCGGCGGCACGGCTTGCCTTTGCCGAGAACGCCATACTCCAGTGGAACCGCTCCGCCGAGGACGGCACCGGCATATGGGACGCGGACGCCAACTACACCAACTGGGGCCTCCTCTCCGTGGTCGACGAGGTGCTCCTCCTGGCGGAGGAGGACCGGTTCCACGCGGCGGCCGCTCGTCACCGCCTCGAGAGCGCCGTTGCCGTCGCCATGTCCCGAATCGTGGAGGAATTCCTGCGCGTCAGGGTCTGGAACGCGTCCCAGTCCCAGCTGCGTTCCGCCGTTGACAGGCTCTCGCTGGCCTCGATCGGCCCGTCAGCGATGGTCTTCCACAGCGCCGACGATAGAACCAACTCGGCGAGCACCGGCGGGGAGCTCGACGCGTCCGATGGAAGTCAGTCAAGGGCGAGCTCGAGCGTACCTGACGAGGATGCCGCCCTCGTGGAGATGGATGAGCTCGACCTCATCCGCCCCGCTGGCGTGACTTTTCTCCACGAGATCGCGCTAAGGGTGATACGTGCCGACCACACCACGGAGTTCATCCGGGCTTTCGCGACTGCTCCCTGCGATGTGCTAGACAGGTCCTTCTTGTCAGTTCTTGTCATTTACACCATGTTCTGCCTATCTGAACAGTGAACCGTTTCCATCTGTGAAATTTAATCGCACTTTACATGAACAGCTTCCTGTCAATTCTTCGGGTGGAATGCTCCCGGCGGACGACAGAGGTCGTAATCAAGCGGTGGTTGACGGTGACAAAGATCGTCGAGAGGGCCGTGGTCGCCATGCGAAGGCAGCTCTACGCACAGAATTCAGGCGCCTTCGACAGGTTCAGAGACGAATACTTACTGGCCATGGCAGAGAGCCGCATCCTGGTCCTGCTCCAGTTCGCCGATGAATTCACCAGAGTCACGTCGCACGAGAAGCTACTGTACATCCTCAGCATGTACGAGGCTCTAAGCGACGCCGCGCCCAGCCTCCTCCTGTTGTTCAGCGGAGCGCGCAAGGAGCTCGTCTCTGAGCGCACGCAAGATATCCTCGCGAAACTGGCCGGCGTGGCCAGGGCTATGGTGAGCGGTCTCATGGCCAAGATTCAAAGTGATTCTCCACACAAGCCGAGAGCGGACGACGGCGTCCATCCGCTGACGCGGTACGCCATGACCCGCGTCGAGCAGTTGGCGCCGCATCGCACCGTGCTCGGCTTGATCCTCGCGAGCGGCGACGTCGATGCTCCTGCCGGCGGACGCGTGACCACGTTCGGCGGCCTCGTCGCCGAGCTAATCGAGGGCTTGGAACGCAATCTCGAGGAGAAATCCGCGCTCATCTCCGCGGACGCGGGAGGTCCGGCGTCGGCGCACCTGTTCCTGGCGAACAACTTGAGCTTCGTTCTGAACCGCGCCGCGGACGCCGACGTGGCGTCTCTGCTCGGAGACGAGTGGGCCGCTCAGCGTCGGAGCCAGATGGAGCGGCACGCGGCGAGCTTCGTCGAGGCGTCCTGGGCTCCGGTCGTCGCTTGCCTGGACCCGCCCGGCGGCGGCGGCAGCAGCAGCAAGCCGGCCAGAGCGCCGCTGGTAAAGTTCAACGCCGCCTTCAAGAAAGTGCACGGCAGCCAGGTGTGCCGCGAGGTCCCCGACCCCGCGCTCCGAGCGGCCCTGCGGAAGGACGTCTCGGAGAAGGTTGTTCCAGCTTACGTCGCGTTTCTGCAGAAGCATCCCAAGCTTGAAAAGCTCGTCGTGTACTCGGCTGACAATCTGACCGAATCGTTGTCGGATTTGTTCGAAGGTGAAGCCACGCATTGCAGAAGATTGTAGTGCTTCTATGCAGATTTTCTGCTAATTAACCATATGTGATACTAGTTTTATCAATTGGCGGCCTCTCTATTCATTGATGTTGTAACAGTGCACTGGGAACCAGCCGCAGTGATGGGTGGTGCCACTGGTTTAACTGAACTATAATATACTCCTTTTTACTTTTAAATTCAACTTTAATTATTTGTCTTATTAAAAAAATTAATAAATTTGATAAATTTTGATATAATTTGATTTATTATTATAGTTATTTAAATCACAACTTAACATTTTACATATTCTAGCAAATTTTTTAAATAGTCAAAGTTAAATTAAAAAGTCAACAACGATATCAATTAAATAATGAATGGAGTAATACACAGTGTTTAACTGAACTATAGATAGTGTTGATTCAAAATCCCAGCTAAAGTACCATGCAAGTGTTGTCTGGCTAGGGAAAGAGCCCTGCAATTTTCCTTCGAAATCCTTCTCAATCCAAAGGGCCCTGAAGAGCTGAGCGGACGAACACCTGCTGTGAAGACGGGACCTTGCAATCTGCCTGAACACCAGTTCAGGTATCAAGGAAATTTAAAAAACGAAGATGAAACAAATTAAAAAAAAATCATATCATGTTCTCGGAGAAGTAGCCCACCATGACCAGAAGGCGGCTTCATCGTCCTCGCCGCTGCCAATGTCGAGCACGGCCGCATCTTGCTGGCCTCTTCGGATTTGGGCCCATCATACGGCCCAACAGAACCCGAAGAAACCAGAAACTCTGATAACGATCGACACCGCAACTGCAACCACCACTTGCGCGTGGACGGTGGCGCCGGCCGGCACTCGAGGAAAGCTCGCCGAGTCCAGAGCGTGGTGGTGTCACCGGTAAGTTTGCCGACGGAGAAACTGAGGGACGAGGCGCCATGCATTTTCCTCTAAAAATCCCCTCCTTTACGACCGTCTTTTGGACCGAACGGCAGCTTAACAAAGGAACACAACATAGTCTAATAAGCAAAAGCTAACCATGTGTAAACAAAACAGCAGCGTGGGTGGGCTGAACAAAGGGACACCACCCCACCCATCGCGCTCTGTTTCGCGGCGCCGGGCCCCACCGCGGCCCCGCCGGCACCGGCCGGGCGGGGCGTCTTTGCCTCTCCGCGTGCCGGCGGCAGGCACCGCGCAGGCAGTCATGAGTTCATCATGCGCGCTGCTGCCGGTGCCCGGTAGTGGCCGTGCCTTTTGGCGAACCCCATCCTTCACGGGCCACGCCACTCCATCAATTCTCTTGGAGTATCTTCGATGGGAATTAAGGTCACTTCGGTTCAGCAGAAGCTGGGAACTACTACTAGTACTACTCAAATGATTCGTGAACCGCCAGGTGGACTGCCGGTGCGGACGCATGGACGACGACGCCGCCGCACTAACCGCGCAAGCATGAGGCATGGGCACAAGAAAGAGGAAGCTCACGTGTCACGTTTCGGCAGCAGCCACGCACGGGCTCGCCGGCGCCGCGCTTCCCTAGCTTAGCACTCCAAACCACTTGTGGCCGTCAGCGTCCCACAGAAACCGTCCATTAGGGGCGACGGCGATCGTGGCCTGACGAGAACCATACGAAAGCCAACGAAAGGCCAGGCACCCGTCCGGGCAGCAAGAGTCCTATCGACCCGCTAGGAAAGCAGGGGCGGCTTGGAATACTGTAATCGGCCTCCAGCTTTGACCACGGCCACGGTGCTCGGACTAATCCTCTTTCTTCAGAAGCTAATTGAGGTGGCCGCGAAGGGATGACTCGAGCCTGACGGCTGACGCGACCTTGCCTCACCGTCATGATTGGTTTCGATCCTTTATCCTTATCGGCCACCGAAGCGGAGCTCTCTTATACGGCTGTTGGTCTCGCCGAAGCTTCCAGAACCGCGGCGCCGCTGGTCCTCATAATCCTACCCCTGGCTCAACGAGTTCATCAAAACCACATGTGCTCGCAAACAATTCTCTCTCTGTTTTTTTTCCTTGGCGTAATTTTCAGTGGCCGTAGGGGACAGTACAATACAAAGGGTTGAAAGATCGTTAGTTTAAATATTTTGTACGAATCTTAATTTAAAATGGACCGTCCTCGCGGGAGCCTAAGAACCATCGACACCACGGAATGGAATACTTGCGTCGGACTAGGACAAACAACGTCCTCCGTCCTCCACGGAGACAGCTGCAACTTGTTCCGTGAACACGTCATTCGTGTTCTCGTAGGACCAGAAAAGGTCTTCGGCAGATTCGTAACTTAACAATAACCCTAGTAAAGAAGATTAGTATAGCAATAGCTCTGCAGACTCAAACATTCGACGGGTTCGTAATTTCAACAACTGCTCCATTTCTGTTCCGGACTTCCAGTTGCCTGCTGCTTCAAACCGTGATGCCCTATGGTCTGCGATCACACGCTCGTCACGGTTCAATTCAAACCCCTCTTACCATTTGTTTATTCCGCGACGGCCATGGTCGTCGGAGAGGAGAGATGAGATCACAGCTCGCCTCACACCGAGAACATTTCCGTCGCCTCTTTCTTTGGTTCCAAGTCGCCGCCGTTGGCCGGCGGACGGACTAAGCTGCGACCACATTTGAATCCTCCATCTATTAATTTAACGAATATTCAACAATTTGTCCAGATTTGTTTTTGCCCTTTTGACCTTCGAGACGCAAACCCAGAAACAAACATAAATATCCACCGAGATCGTAAGAACAGGAACTGGAAATCCAGGGGTGCAAGTGTGACGGGCCCCTGAAATGATAAAGTTGGTTGGATAGAAATGCTCATCCCCAGGCTGCTCGCTGGCGCGCTCAGCTGACCCTGATGATTGCTCGTGACTTGATTTTTGTATGCGGCTGGTCCTGCGCCTGCCTGGGTGATGCAATAGATTCTTGCTTTTTCTGTAGTGGGTGCTCATGGAGTCATTGGTGCTGCCTTTGGCCATGGAAAACTTTATCGCTTTAAAATTTCCAAAATTTCCGCTTGCCAAATTTACGTGTGAAGTTGATAAATCTTCTGGTAAAACATTTGGAACAAAATATGTGATATAAACTTTTATTTAAATTTCATAAAAATTTACACCATTTTGAGTTTACCTAGACTTGGAAGCCTTTTTTTTTTTTTGAAAATCAGCATACGGCTCAAATTGAACTAGTCGTACCTGAAAACGTCATAAGTTCAGGCAAACAGTGACAGTAACTCGAAACCGTGGTTACTTGAGTTGAACAGCAACGGCAAGATGCATTGGACGCCACTTATCAGATAGACATGTACACTGGACGACACAAAGGATAACGTATCTCTGTATATATGTGGACCGGACAACAGAGATAAACAGGAGAAGAAATCTTCGAAAACAAGAGACCGCCGTGTAATTTCCACGTCACATAATGGGCGTCGCTTTCCACGGACTCAATGAATCACAGGGACAGCGAGAGCGGGTCCCGCAAAAACCGGCGGTGGGTCCCGGTGGGCGGGTAGTGGATGGATGGATAGGTCCCGGCGGCCACCTACCCCACATTTTTTTTTCAATTGCAATTTTCAAAACAAGTTCTGTTTTGAAATGCAATTTTAAAAATAATTTATTTTTAAGATTTTGCAAAATTAATTTACCTTTTTCAAATCGAGTTGTTCGTGAAGACCACATTTACCCCTCCGTTAGTTAAACTTCATTTTGGAGGAAAAAAACTAAAAAGAAAAAGAAAAATAACCATCTTGTCCCATCTCTTCTTCTTTCTTACTTGAATATCTTCGCACCCACAAGCGGCGACGCAGCCAGCCAGCGGCAGCAGCGCGATCGGTCTGGACAGGGCGCGGTTAGGCAGGGCGCGACCAGCTAGGGGCAAGCGCGGCCAGCGGTGCGGTCGGCCAGGACGGGGCGTGGCTAGGCACGACGCGGCCGACCAGGAAAGGCGTGGCCAGCGGCGCGCACGTCCACCGGCGAGG
>BCLF01000034.1:1547384-1595425 GCA_001602275.1 Zoysia japonica | reverse complement strand
AACGCGAAAGGGTGATTGTCCGCATCCTGAAAGTGGACGGCGACGGCTTTGCCGGGATGCAGCGCGGCCGCGGTGAGCGAGAGCAGGAAGACGAAGGCGGAGCATGGGGCTGCGATGAGCGAGAGCGCCGATAGATCGAGGGCTAGGAACTGGGCGTCACCCATGGTTTGAGAACCGGGTCTAACCCATTCTGAAACTAGACTGAATCCAAACTGAACCAACTATTTTTGGAATGAATCCAGTCCAAACCAAACCGTAACTCACTTTGACCCATTTGCACCAATCCATTTCTAAACCAAATGAAAACCAAACCACTAAAACCGGTTCCAAGCCAAACCATTTGCAGGTTTAGCCCAGCTCCGTCTCGATCGCAAGTGCGACACGGCATCCAGTTCCTCTTCTTCCCCTGTGGCCCTTGTCACGTGGGGGTGACATTTACCCGCCATTCGGTTCACCGGTCCCTGTCGCGGCTTCGTTCTCGAACGTAAAAGAAACCATCGCGGATTCAACTTGCACGGACGGAGCCAGGCGATAGAGTTCGCGATGGCTGCCGCGCCTGAGCCGGAAACGTGAGGGTCAAGGTATTCTACGACACCGCTGCCGTCCGTGACCGGTGCACACCGTGCCCTTGATAATTTCCCGGTCTTCCACGAGTCACATCCGCGCGCGACGCCGGCTTTGAAACGTCGAGTTGAAAACGCTCGTCAATGACGGTGTGATAGGAGTACAACTTTTCTAATGATAAGCGACCTCGAAAGACATGATTAATTCCTCCTTTGCCTCCTTCCATTTTAAATGGAAAAGGTGCAACATGAACATTTATATATCAGGAGCTCTGAATATTATTTCATATCCAACAATTGTAGATGCCGATTCACGTGGCCTGTAATGGCTAGGCCATGTAACTACACTACCAGATCCAATACCTTAATGTATCCATCAGAGATCTCTAAGATGGGAATTGGGCATAAAGAAATGCCGCTTCACGCCAACTTTATTACAACCAGCGAAGGAAAACGTCAACTTAGTTGCAAGAGAAGTTTAAAGCCACCTCTTGGATAAAATATGCATCTCAAGTGGTTTAAATTTCCGATGGTAATGCTTGTACGCTCTGTCAGGCTCCAAACATTTGACATCGAGTTGCAATGAGCCACGAAATGCATAATCAAATCAAGCCAGAACTGCCAACAATCTTGTTAATCATTGCAGTTTCCTTCCTCCGTTAAGAAGACATCAGACCAGTATGGAACATTTCACTTCTTCAATCAACTTGTTACATATCTATACTATTACAGGAACTGAGGCGCAGACCTTTGATATGGCGTTGCTTGAACAACACAAAAATTCAATATGAATGAGACTACCAATGAATAAATAATCAAGGAGAGAAAAACAGAAGTGTACAACAATTAGCCCTGCAGAGAGCTGAATTCCTGGTCAACCTTCCTAGACATCGTACTTCTTTGGCTGATGCCATTGTCCTAACGTTCTTGACAGGTAACCGAGCAATGATTTACTAGGTGGGTATGTCCTCTTGCCATATAGATGCTTCCCTCCAAGATCAGTATATTTGGATCTATTCTCTCTTTCGATCTGCACCATAATCAAAATGACATGGATAGGTAAGCTAGACCATCAAGGTAATTTTGCTATGTGATCTCTCAAGTAGGACACTGAATATGTCGCATGTACCTTGCTTATTTTCCCATTTCTCAAGTAGTATCTGATACCAGACCAATTAATTGATTGAGAGAAATGAGATCGAAAAGCTGAAATGGGATAGAGGAAATTGTCTACCAACACAGCAATGAACACCTGAAATTGAAGTCAAGCAAAAATAAGGTTACTGAATGCATTATCACTATAATCACTGCGAAAAAGCCCCTAATGTTAGCTACTGCAAGGGACACTCACAAGGCCCCAGTTGTATGAATCGAGAGAGACTTTTGGTCCTTCAGGAGACAACATGTTGCACAGCTGAATTTCCACCTTTGTCAGATTCCACATTGACACAAGTTCTGTCAGAGTACATATGAACAAGCAGCTCACTAGTTTCAAACCTGAAATAGCAGGCCATAAAATGGCAAAAGTTGGATCAGTCAACAGGCAAATAGAAGATTAACAGATCTAGCACAGTACATGAAGTGTGAGCACTGACCACAAGATGAGTCAGATGCTTCCTTTACAATTTCGCTGTACGGTGCTCTTAGAGCAGTCAAAACATGCACCAACGCCATAATATAGGGCCAAACAAATCCCCAGGACAAATAGCAATGTGATGTAAATAATGCACGGTTCATCATCCAGTTGACCTTTGATACATATGATTCGAGAACAAAAGTTTGTTTCCTGAGGTAATTCCAGTATCTGCATGAAAAGATAAATCAATCAAGATACATACATTTGTTTTACATAACATTTTTTGCATAGCAGTAGTAGAATACCTACTAGTAGAAAACAGTAGGTATTCTGTCACAAAATGTAGACCCCTAGTATATTAGTACATGGAAACATAAGCCCAGGCAGGGCATTTTCACATAGTAGCAACATAAATCAACAGGTAAGGCAAGAGGCCCCAGTCATTCCCACACAGCAACAGTAGCTGCCACAAACATTATCTGGTGTTATGTATCCGATACCAATACATAAAGGATTTTCTGCACTTTTTGTTTTGTTTGATGATTGTATGATGCACTGGCTATGTAATTCTCCATCTTTTATGAAGTTTGGATAAAATGCACAGATTTTCCAATGGAAACCTAAATTTTCAGTACCTGGAGAAGCTAAGATCACTGGCAAGAGGATGTGGAAAGACAGCAACAGGAGGTGAAGATATGAGTCTTTTCTGCTCCCCTGTAAAAGTTACACAAATTATTTGCATGAAAATGACGTGTGATTAAATTGCATATACAGACATCATAAAAAAATTCATATGAGCAAAGTTAAATAAAGTTCCAAATTCCATGAAAGGGCCCAACATCATAAGCAGTTCTTGTAAACAACCTTTAAGCATAAAAACTTAATTATCATATAATACTTCATTGTCAGTACTTTACAAAGAAGATTACCTGCTATTGCAGCCAGTGTCATATCATCTGAGTAACCACCATCCCTTAATCTACTAACTACACCATAACGATCTAGCCGGAAATCATCAGCATGCATCTAAAATAAATTTGTGTTAGAAGCACTACAGAGAAGTTTACATAGAGAGTTTAGACAGATTTTCTCATCATCAGTGATTAAACTGTACCATCATACAGCCACCCCATAAGAAGAAAGTCTTTCCGCCGGTTGCAAATCCAATAGAACAAGGCTGGAAGGAGAATAAATGGAGGATGAAACAGTGAATATACACAAAGTCAGAACTGCATAAATAGCTATAGCTGGTAAACACGAAGACAAGAATGGAAGGATCAAATGCTACCAAAGAGACATGGCATGGCACAAATAGAATCGACAAACACAGTTGCTTCAACGACCAACGGGAAAGGAGCAGAACGCTGTGAAAAAAGTCAGACACTACTCATAATGTAATGATGATGAAAATTCTTAAACTCATGTTGTTTAGAATGCATTTAGGTGGAACAACAGGTACTGCACTAAGAAAGTAATACGACCAGATGAGGGAACTTTTTTATGACTGAAGAATTTCTCTGATTGAAGAAGGTACTGAATAAAAATTCCAACATCTCTAATTATCAGTAGAACCAACCTCTTGCCAGTTTCCATAATATCAGAAAACGTTTCCATGAAAGGAGAATAGGCTAACAAAGAAATTATTTGAGCAATGCACATGTCCTAGCGAATCAGAGCTACTGACAATCTACAAAGCGACAGTGCAATATGTGAACTAGCTTAAATTTCATCTACTTAATGAATGCAAGCACTCATAACTTATGGTTCTAATTTCAGGAATCAGGATATCAGTTTTAGTGAGAAACCAACATACCATGTGATATTCATATATGCAATAGCTGCCCAAACTTCCAGACGGCAAGTCAAGGGGGTATCCAGTTTGGATAAATATCTGCCAGACACAAAGGCATGCAAAAATATTAATGCAGAGAGGATAATTAAGGGAGATGTGTGCTATGTTCAAGAAAGAGCAAACCTCAGGGTTTTTCTCCATTTCTTTTGTAAGAGCTCCAATCGTCCCCGGATGCAGCCGCACATCATCATCAAGAAAAAAGACATATTTGCTATCCTTATGCATCTTTTCAACGCCAATCTGTTTCAATTTGGTAATACATGAGCAAAAGTCAAACTACATTGTCACTATAGGTTTATCATGCATTTTAACTTAGGTAAAATAGATAAGATGGCCAGGAGATGATCAAGCACAGATGAAAAAAAAAAAAGAAATTTGTGGCAGTTTAGTTCCTCTTCAATATCATCATCACTAGGTATATAAAAGGCAATCTAAAAGGCAAATTTTAAATAATATATAGAGGTGGAAAGTCATATTGACACAAAAGAGGAACATAATAGAAATGGCAGCTCAATTGCAAACACAACCAACATGTGCACTTCATGCACTAGGCATAGGAGTTCACATCACAAAGATTTAGCCGAAATGAGCATTAAATTTTACTATTCTGAAATGATTCTGAGGATGAGAACAAAGTCCTTTACGTACTAGTTGATTGTGAATTTTCTGGCTACAAGTTGTTGAGAACCCAGCCACAACCACCTTAGCCTCCAGATTGTCCTGAAAATAGTATCATCCGGTAAGTTTACAATAGATGACGAGAGCTTGTAGACTATCATGACCATGAATTAATTCTGAGGCAATCCACCTACCTTGTATTCTGCGATCAAACGAGAAACAGCATGATACGCTGGATCATCTTTGCTCTCTACTACAAAAAGGAATTCCAGGGGTCCCCCATAAAGAGAAGTAATCTGTGATTTTTGGATGTTGCAGCATGTCAAATTTAAAATATATAGATACCAATTTGTAAATATTTTGCAGCCTGATTTTACCTGAGTTCTCCAATTTTGCAAATTATGCTCGCCAAAGCCCTTCAAAGGCATAACTACAGAGACTCTAGGTAAATTCTCCTGAACGGAGTGCTCAAGCTCATTTATGTCATCACAAAGAAATGCAAAACTATTTCCATGTATAAGTTTGCGCCTCATGGTCCGTATAACCTTTTTTCTGGTAGGATAGAATAGATTACAAAAGAAAATCAGTTGCTACACTGTTTCCAGCGTTGTTGAGCAAAATTTTAAATAAAAAAAAATTCCCTTCTTAACCTCACAAGATAAGCAGCTGCCCATCCAAGAGCAAGTGTTAAACAGATCAGGCACCCCTGCACAAATAAATGGGATAATTAACATCAAGCTATAACAAGGAAAATGTCGGTAAATGAAAAGCACCAAAAATATGAAAATGTCTGAACGTTGAACAACAATATAGATTAAGATGATGCCGCACCGTCACGGACATTCAAAATAGATCATAGACGTCAAATAACCTGAAATTGGTGGCATGTAGCGTGTTACAGAGGAGTAAAACAAGCCCTGAGATCGACGTCTTTTGTCCTAACGAAATTGACAAATTGCCTAGCATATGCAACTCCACATCATGGAATCATTTCCCCGTTTCTAGGGAGTAGAAAGCAAACTTTGTCCAGCACCATCTAGAAGTTGTAACAACCCAAAAGGAACACTAAAGTGGTTTCCAACAGCGAAACCTTCCAGCACCCACAATACAGTTGCACCGCCACCTCAATCCTGAATTCCAACTTGCAGGAGACCAGGATTATCTTCCAAATCACTCCTCGATAACGAAACAACACGCTATTCGCAGCTGCCATACAATTCCCCACCGCCGCCCGCAATCCACCACAATGCGGAGAAGCTGCTCACCTGGATCTGGATGAACACCGCGATGGTGCTGCAGAAGGTGCGGCTCAAGGAAGCGAGCACATTGTCGGCGGCGGCTTCCATCGCCGCCATTGCAGCCTCCATGGAGCCGCGGCGGGGCACCTCCCGAAGCTTGTAGACGCTTCGGGAAGGAGGAGGAGCGAGAGGCCGCGGTCTCTCACCGGATCTCTCTCCCCGCCGGGCCTGACCTGAACGGAGCGGTAAAGGAGAAGAAATCCAAGCTAGGGTCTCGCGAGAAATTTGTATGTGCGCATGTGGGGAGGGAGGGCGAGGTTGATTTGGGCTGGCTGTGGTGGCCTTTGTGATTAGGGACCAGGCCCTGATTCCGAAAATGCTTCCGGCTCCCTGCTTCACATTTTTGAATCACAGCTGCTACGCGAACCCAGCTGTGAAATACATTCCTCTAAAAAAAATACAATTTCCTAAAAATTGTGTAATATTTTTGTATATGCTTTGAACGTTATTGTGCATCTGATGGTTTATTACGACTACTATCTCATTTCATTTTACGTTAAGCTGGCTTAAATCAGTAGCCGCAATGTCGCAAGTATTGCATCAGGAGTATAGGCTCTTGTGTGCGCGTAGCAGAAACATTGGTTTTATTAGCAGAAAAGGGAAACAATCTGTTCTGGGCTGGGACAGGGAGATGCCAGTGTATGGATGCGCATCCGCTCCATATTTCGCGTTGGCCAATCCCCTCCCCTCCCCTCCTGGAAACGTCCAAAACTGGCCCTGAAAATGTTTATCCGATTTCATTTTCGCTACAGCCTGTGATGAAGCGGCGTTTGCCTGTTGCTGCCTCCAGCACGGACCCAGCTCCTCTTTTCGGAAAGGAACGCGCTCGTGCTCACGATCTCGGCTAAGCCTGAACGAAATGTGAAACCGAAATTCTTCAGCCGCTGACGTTTTCTTTTATTTTTAATCGCTGGAAATTCAGCGTTTTGTTTGTGAGGGAAACATAGTGCTTTATAACACAGAAATTTGAGCATGGAAAATTCTGGGACGCTCCATGAAACCCTTGTTTATTGGCTACAAGAGTCTGAAAATACAGGCTGCCATCCTAAGCAAGCAATGATACACCTCCAGCACTGAACAATCATAATGAAGTCTTCCAGCCACAGGTGCTTTTTTGTAGGTGAAGAACTGAAGACTGCAGCAAAGCCCAGTAAGCGTTCCTCAGTTTTTAAGAAAGGAGGAACCGGCGATCAACCAACGAACAGATTACTGCAGTATACAGCAGACCAAATGATTAAGAAAGGAGAAGCCGGCGATCGGCACGTGCGATGTCAGACGTGCACACTGATGAAACCTGCCGTTAGCGTTGTTAAGGTATCGGAGGGAGATCGATCTCCCAGAAAACAACATGGGCAGGGTGTCGGCGGTGCCTCGAGTCACCACGCTGTCATGACTGACCAAGAAAAACTGGTCAGATCGCCTCGGCAACATGGGATCACCCGGCGAGTTGATCCGGATTCCTTCTCCGCATCCTTCCAACACTGCTCTGTCGTGAAGTTGCAGTTTCTCTCTTAACAAAATTGGCTTACGGTGTCGATTGCTCCAGGCTTAAGTGCAAGCAAAAGTGCACTGGTATCCCGAGATGCTTTCGACCCTGTCGAGTCAGGGAGGTCTTAAGCTCCAGTCCTAAGTAATGACACATACGTGAGAAAAGCGTTCGGCTACGGCTAGAGGCGCCGGCACCGCTGTGCGATCCACGGTGCGGAGTCAGATCCGCGTCGCCGTAACGTGCCGCATTTGGAGGGACCGGGAGGGGCCTTCCTTTGGACAGAGGAGCAGTAAACCACACCCTGTCTGCTCCGTTCATGAACCGGAGCCGGTCGCATGTGGGCAGTGGGCACCGGGGCAGGCTGCCTAGCTAGGTTGGCAGGTCAAGTGGTTGGTTTGGCCGGAGACGAACCGAACCGCGCAACCCCCGGCGTTGGGTAAACTTCAGCAGAGAAGGAAGCTTGGAGGCGAGGGAGGCACTGCCAGAACCTTTGCTGAACGCAAGCGACGAATCGCTATTTTCTTCTTCCGAAGTTTCGTTGCCTGGAACCGGCAGGTGAAGCAGAAGTGCAGTCTCTGCAGAACATCACCGTTGGGCGTAGCAAATTGATTCCGATCGCTTCGCAGGTAGGGAGGGAGACGCATGCCAAGCTGGATTAGAGTGAGACTGACACGTTGCGAAGGTTGGAACGGGCTGAAATAACAGGATAAGGAATGGAAAAAAAAAGATTATAAATCAGAGTCCGAGTGACATATTCTCAGTTTTTTGTTATTAGAACAACTAGTATAATTTATTTTTAATTCGAATTGTTGTCTTCATGATAATAATTTAATACTACCTTCGTCTCTAAATTTTTCACACTTTTGACTTTTAAACACTATGTTTGACCATTCGTCTTATTCAAATTTTTTCTACAAATTTGAAAATAAATTAATGTTTAAAATATTTCTTATGATAATAAATTATATTTTTACAAATTTTTTAAATAAAATAGAGAGTCGAACATAAAATATAAAAGTTAAAAGTGACAAGAATTTAAAGACGGAGGTAATAATAGATGAGTTCGTGTGATGTAAGGCTCGATGTTTACTTGCAAGTTCCTGATGCCTCGCGTATTGTCCGGATCCAGCTTGCAGGTAGCGTGTCAAAATGATAGCATTAGTGAAGCAAGAAAACCCCTTCAATGATTGTGAAGAGGGTATCCTTTCAACAAGGTGCAGATGCTGTTCCAAGGTGCTAAAGTAGTCTCCGGGAGAGATAAAAACTAGGTAAGGAACTGAACAAATTACAGAAAGCGGCCCATAATGCGTGACCTAGGTGAGAAGCGGTCTGCAGTGCCTCCCACCCAGGATAATACTAACATCCCAAGGCGTCGTTCCTTGGGCCTTCATCTCAGAACACCTGTCCGTGAGGCGTGTGGCCTGCTCTGCTCGCTGCGCCACACCTCCATGCTCACAGGAAATACAGTATTTCAGATACATAAAAATGAGGATATTACGTTCCCTCGTGAGCTTAGAACAGCTGGGGGGAATCATATGTTTTTCCAACACTAAACTTACATCAAAATCTTTTCGGTACAACATAACTACCCATCCGTAAAATGATCTGTCAAAATGTTCACTCATTATACACTGATGAGGATTAAGAGTACAGGTTTACAGTGTGGAAAGAACTACCTATACCACCTATGTGCACCGCAAGAGGAGCGCGACCTATGAACAAGCACGAGGGAAAATTCTACGGGTTGAAGAGCTTGCGGAACGGCCCGTCCTTGCGGTCTTTGGCCGCCTCCGTCAACGCAAGGAACCTCTTGAATCCAGTTGTCGCTGCTCCCCGCCCAAGCGCTGCAGCGCGGGCGAGAACGTCCTCTCGGTTGGCCAGGGCTCCCGTCAACGAGGCCATGTTCGGTGTAATTGATACTGACGGAGTTGGGACCGGTGCGATCTGGACGGATGTAGTGGCGGCCGCAACAGGTGGTGCGACCGTCGGAGCCACAGTTGGGTGTTTTATGGCAGGGGCGAGCTTGTTGAAGTCTTCCAGTATAGCTTGTTGGTCTGCTTTCTTCAAGCCCTGTGACAACAGCGTCTGATTAAGCAATCCGATGGAGGTCGTACTTGGTGTCCAAAGGAGGTCAGGTTTTAATGTGAAACCTTGAGATCAAGTATTCGCTGAAACTCGAGGGGTGTCCCCTCCGGAAGTAGCGCACGGTATGTACTAGCAACAGAATCAACTGGTGACAAAATAACCTGCATAGAGTTGCGCTATTAGCCTGATGCTTTCTGGAGTTACTGATGTAAAGTACCAGAATTCAAGATCTGTTGCCCAATTTACCTTAAGGAGTGCTTCAGCTTTACTCATTTCCCTGCTTACAAACTTTGAGTAGCTAGCAGCAGCCGTACTCTGTTACATACAATGAGAAAAAAAAACCACATATATGTCATAACTAATATATCTATCTTCTCAGTATAATGATTAGTGACCTTTTCTTTTAAACAATTTATTTCATTTATTCAGCAAAGGCCTTCAAATATATAAGGACTAGATTATTTTATCAGCATACAGCACTTCATGCTACCAAATTTTTTTTCCTACAGATTCATGGATACTTGAAACATACAAATCACTAAACTTGGTAGGTTCCTCAACTACAGCAGGATCATAAAAGACATTGACTTTGTATTATGCTGATGACTTTATGCTCGTATGCACATTACCTGTTTTCCAAGAGTTGGGATGTCTAGGAGAATAGTCTTAACTGCTTGAGTATCCAAAAGCATCTAGGAAAATAAAACTGAAGCAGTGAAGAAATGTACTAAACAGTGAACAAAAATAAGATTATTTACACATGGAATTAATATACACCTGCTGTGCACCAGTTTCAGATATATGCTTGCACTTATATATATTGAGATAAAACCGAGGACCAAGAGAGGCTGCAAGCTGCATTAGAACAATCAATTAAGTATAATAAAACTATGCTGATTGCCAATATGTACTTCTAACAAAAGATGGCACACCTATAATATTTTAGCTACAATAATATCAACAGTAATCTTACCTTGTCCAAGAAATACTGGAAGTAGGTAGCTGAAAGTAGGCTACCAAGCACAGGAATACTGCTGGACAATATAGAGCTGATGCCATTAACATATCTGTCATGGAAAAGAATTCTCTTAGTAATAGTTAATATACTTGAATAAATGATCATGTATTTGTTTGGCTTATCTTTGAAAACTTTGGCATAGAATGCTTATAAAGCTCAACATTGTTGCTTTTACAAAGTGAATAAGACACTGTCTCAAAATGCTTATCTGCATACGATATGGGGTGGTGAAATCATTTTGAGGTGCTAACATGCTTATCGGTGACACTTCAATAGACTTAGCTTAGGAGAACATGATGGGTGGGATCACAAATGAAGAAATTTCCAGTATATTAGGGACACAAGTCCATTCAAACAACCTCAGCAATCCACCATTTGTTTCCCAGTATATATACAACCTACAGAAAGACAGCTCTAGAAGTCCACAACAAATTAACTGTAAAATGTCAACTTCCTTCTGGTCAAATATTTACTGGACTGAAAATTGAGAGATTGCTGGGCTGCAAATTGGGAATTGTCCTTCCAGTCAAATAATGTTGCCCGTACAAGCTGCAAATACGTGGTTTTATTGATACGCTATGATGGTAAGACTCAAAATTCTCATCAAATCTAGGCATTGGGATTTGAAATTCTGCAATGTGAGTGACCTATATCCTATATAAGCTTTATAACACATAAAACGAATATTATCAGATGATGTAACATAAAAAGATTCAACAAGATCATACTCCGACTGGTCACCGACGCTTTCAATGGTGGCCCATGGAACACGGGTCATCGCAATCATTTCACCATCAAATTTGGTTTCAAGCCCATGCACAAGTGTCATCAATGCTTTTGTGATCACAGCCGAGAATTCATCCTGCAAGTAGTGAAGTATTAGGCCTTTGCTACAACTCTAGAATAGCATCACTACCAGAAAAAAAAAGATAATGATTAGTCACCTGAACTTCAGACATGTCCACCTTATCAGAAAACTGAGGGTTAATCATCTTAGCAACATTCTCAGCTAGCTCGCCGGCCTGCAAATTATTTGAAGATGAAGTCAATAGGCACAACAATGGTATGAGAAACTCAGTCACATATTCAACAATGTTACATGCAACAAAAAACCAAAGATGACATACTAGCAGACTTCTGCTCCTTAATTTTTTTTTCTGTCAATCTAATTCTGTTCTCTACCGTTTCATCTTACTCCATTACTCAATTTCCTCTAAGAAGATCAAGTACAAGAGATAACTATGGAAAGCTTCTCAACAAGAGACAGTACATAGCATCAAGCCCTCTCAGGCTGCTGAATGCCATCACTCAGCAGAATTGATGGATAATGTCGAGAGACCACTTTTACAAGATACTGTTCAAATCTCAAAGTGCAATCATGACATGTTCATCTCATCTCCATTCTTTTAAGTTTGATAAATGGACTTAAGAAACAGAGGGGTCTCTGTCATATGAACCACTCAGCTGCCCGTCTCCTTCACAGTGCAACATGGCCTTGTGAAGGAGATGCCCCATTGAGGAACTGGGTGTGTGTGGTGCCAGTGGACAACTATGGCTAGGAACTGGATGGACTTTGCATTATTCGATTACTTGCTGTTTTCTAAAACCATCTTGGCGACATTGCATATCATTCAAGTATTTACAGAAGCAAATCTCAAAGAGGCTTGTCTATAGTAGCACACAGCAAATTTTATACCAACGTAATGGCATAAATCTAGTACTGGTAAGCGAACCGTTCATTAACAATACCGTTGTTTCATTCATTCAACACTGAGTTACCAGTTACAGTCTAGGGTGTCTGCGTAGCATGTGTTGTATGGGCTCCAGCCCCTTTTTTCTTCATATAATATAATGATACACAACTCTCTTGTGTGTTCATCCCAGGGGGAGGGGGTGTTACAGTCTACAATACTTCAAGGGAAAATCAACTTACTGTCTGGTGACAATATTCTGCAGTGTTGACAATGTAGCATATCATCCTCTCGTCCCTGTCCGAGGTCTGCAACAATGGCCATAGGACATAAGTTGCTGGTACTTAATGGGAGAAAAGAAGAGGAAAGGAAAAAACAATTCAACAGTGACAATCATACCCTGATCTGCCCGTCAGTACCAGTAGCAGCTGCAACAATACCAGTACCACCTTTTGGTAATCTGGCAGATAGCTTACCCGCATATAATTTGAGTATTCTTTGAAATACCTAGCAAAAAGTAGAGGGAGGAAACAGTAACGAGTCTGTTAGAAAGCCAAACATTTTTTGTTATGGTAGAAATACCTAATTCTATCCAACAGAGGCCACAAGAGGCAACGCTTCGTAGCGAGACTATAAGTCAGCCTAATTTTGTTCTTTCTAATATATATTAATACAACAAGGAATTTCCTGCTGTATTTACTTCAAAATTCGATATATTGGATTTGATCAGTTCAAGGAGATTTAACATCTTAGCACCATACAAGCATGCTAATTGCAGAATAAACTGCTCAAGATTCAAGAAGGCATATAAGCACTAAGCAGTTTGAATAACAAAATAAAAGGCACTGCCAGCTGTAAAAGCAACATACACCTAAGAACCATTTATGTTTTTCAAGTTATTGTACAATTAAAGGTGATGTTTCATGATCTGCAACATATAATATTCGAATTGGAATTTGATTCGTATGCGTTCCATATTGGTATTGTATCCAATGTGTTCCTTTATGTCTCTATCTGGGAAAAATAATGAAAGCAAACTTTGTAATCTGCTCATGTATTATCTGTTACACTTACTTGGATCAAACAAGGAACTCTACATGAGGGAAAAACTGCCAATAAAAGCTGAAAATAGTTGTGTACCTGAAACAAGTTATATAACGTTTGGTTCTTTGTCAATGCACTGCACCGCTTTAAGCTTTTCCTGATCACCAAGAAAATCTGCACAAGGGAATTGTACAGAAGATAGTAATTTAGTGAAAATTGCCGAGCACAAAGCAACAAATATAAAAACCTATTGTAAAGCTAGCTTTGGAAAAGCAAGACCCAATTTAGCAATCCTACCACTCCACATTTTAAATGTTAATAAATCCTCCCAATATACAAATCCTAAATTGAGCAATAAAGATAGCAGCATTATCCAGTTTTTAGCTCATTCCAAAGGAATAGAATAATCTAAATCTAAATAAAGAGAAATTGCCAAGCATAAAATGACAGGTACAGTATAACGTAAAACATACTGGAACTGAAAGGCTACCTTTGGAAAGCAAGACCTCACTAAATTTTCAAATTTCTATCATTCCGCACAAAAAAAAAAAGTTGATAGATTATCCTAAAACGGATCCAATAGGAGGAAGAAAGATAGCAGGAACTATCAAGTTTTTAACCAATTCCATAGAAATAGGAATAGTATTATATGATATAAGTACAACGGTTGGCAAAATTTGACCCAGTGTGGAAACTGCTCTCAGCCAACAGAAATAAACCATCTAGAAAGAACAATGTAAATCATTATATTATTCACCTGCATGCTACTTGATAGAATGTTTGTTTGACTTCCTTCCTCTATTTCCCATCTTTCTTCCTGCCAAAAGCCCAGAATAAAAGGGTGAGTTCATGGTAAACAAGCCTAAAATATCAGGGATTCCAAATATATGTAATGTGCATGTACCTGGACAAGTTTTTCTAATTGATCCATCAAAGATTTTTCCTCAAGTTCTATGTACACAGACATATATGGCTCAAAACAAGAAGATATTATTCCATGGAAGTTGAACTGCAAGAAAAAGCAACATATGAGATGAATATGCAAAGTGAATCATCAGTCACTTGTAGAAACAGTACTAAATATGCACTGTACAATGCGGATAGTCTACTAACCCCAGCATCAGGAACAGACAAATCTTTCTGCTTGTCTTTGTCCTGTCAGTAAAGTTGATAAACGAGTTGGAAACATATAATAATAGGAAACAATGAAAATAAATAAAGATTCAAGAGCAGATACTTGTTCAACTTCATCACTCGGTCCTGCTAGTTTCTTCTCATATTTCTTCCGTATGTCTGAAACAATTTTATTGTGTTCTGCACCCTCATCTTCATCATCACTCCCAGGCTCTTTATTTCGAACACTCGCAGATCCACCACTAAATTTCTCTGCCAATTCTTCCTCAAATTCAAGGGTTCTTTGGAATGCCTACATTGCAAGCAACTTGAGAATTTACTATAGAAGTTTGATATGGCAAATGAATCAGTTCATATACCGGCTCAACATTCAACCATTTCAGACGAAGTGTTTTGTTCTCCCTGATATTTTATTTGATTGCAGAAAATGGCCTGATAATATAAAGGCCTTGGAGCGAGATATGATTACTAAAGAAGGCAGCTAATGATCTAGAACACTTAAAAAAATGTAGGTTCTCAATCAGTTCCACAGCATTGTATCCATGCTTCCAAGAAAACAAGGGGACTTACCAATAACAAAGTTGCAACATCTGGCTTTTCTTTGAGATTGTTAAGGATATCAACAAGCTGGGCTCTGTAAATAATTTTCACTAATAAATCAATTTCCAAGTACGAAGACACAGGTCGGTTGCAATGTTGCAGCGTAATTTCAGTAGTTGAGAGGACAAAATGATATATTAAAATTAAAGAACGTGAATTTGTTTGACCACAGGAAGCATATAATACAGCAAACAAAAAGGTAAAATTAAGTGAAAAATACAGTTCCAGTTTTTAATTTGGAGGAAAATCATTAACTACAAAACTAGAGGAGAGAGAAATCAGACCTTGTAATCTTACAGAACTGGATGCACAACAGATAGTCAACATGCCACGAAGGTGGAAAAATTTTCCATGTGTCTTCATTTGACCGTAGTCGACGTTTAATCCATGCATATCTCCTTTCTGTCTTATCTAACTTCGCAAGTTCTTTTTTTTTTCAGAAGTACCAAAATATAAGTGAAGAAAATAGGGTAAGTATACTAAAATTGCAAATCAGAAATCTATATAGCATATGCAAGGTGTTCACCTGCTCCTTCAAAGATCTGCCTATATGAGGTGAGTTCCTTGCTGCAAAAATTCTTTACTAGTTCTTCTCTTACAGACGGTTCCAATGCATCAACCACCAAGCAAGCATCGGAGAGTTGCTGCAATAGCATAGAATCTTCTGTTTCCTTCCCAGTTCCTAAGCTGCATAGTACAAATTTATTTCAAAATATGAAGTAAGACATGCAGAGCTGTTGAAACCGAATCACTCTTAGTCACTCAAACTCACGCACGGACGGAGGTTGAAGACGATGAACAGTAGAACACGGACAGTAGCGACGAACGCCGCAGCCGCCACACGGCTTGTATCATGGCGTTGTATTCTTACTCAATGACTCGCTACAACTCGATCACGAGGACTACAGCAGGCTTTATAGCTTCGAGACAACGCAGCGCCCACGCAACTCGACTCCAGCGAACTCGGCACCGATGTACGCACGTTCCCGGTGACCTGGCTTCTTTCCGTTGGCGAGCAACGAACTCCTGGCCAAGAACCGGTCACCTCCTCCGTCCGCGAGCCAAGTCACGCTCCTTCCGCTGCTTCCGCAAGTCATTCGACTCGGCCATCTCCGCTCAGCTGCATGCCGTCTCCTGCTCCTGCTGCCCGGAGAACTCGGCCACTACCTCAACGATCCTGGACTCCAACTAACTGGACGTGCTAGTACAGCATCCAAACTCCACTAACCTTGACGCAAACGCACACATGTACGTATAGACTCAACACAACAGCGACAGCATCGCGAGCACAGACACGCTTGCCATCGCACGTACACACCATGGCCGAACATGGCGTGGTTTATTTCTAACATTCTCCCCTATAGGAGCGCCTGTTCTTCACCGGTGTCGCCGAACAACGCCTCTTCCTTCCTTGGCTTGGTGCAGTCCCTCGAGAAGTGGCCTCGAAAGCCACAGTTGAAGCACCTGCCCTTGCCGAAGCTGCGTCGACGACACCGACTCACGCCTGATGCAACGCTGCTCCCTCCGTCGTCGTCCTCTTCCTCACGGCCGCAATTACGGCCTTTCTTCTTGTCGCCGTGGCGCGCATGCTCCTTCCCGTGGCGCTGGTTGCGGCGAGCCTCCCACTGCTCCTCCGTGAGTAGCAACTGCCCGGCGTGCTCCGCGACCTCCTCTATGCCACTTCGATCCTCCGCCGCACGGAGTCTTCCGACGAGCTCCTCGACAGACAAGTCATCCAAATCGAGCAATGTCTCAATAGACACCGCGATCTGATGGTACCTCGGTGGCACGACACGTAGGAACTTCTTGACGACCCGCACCTCCTCCATTTTCTCCCCCAGCTCACTCAACTTCGCGGCAAGGGAGCTCAGGCGCATGGCGAAGTCGTCGATCGATTCACCCTCCTTGAAGGCGATGAGCTCGAACTCCTTCAATAGCATCTGCGCGTTCGCCTCTTGCACGCGTTTGACGACGTGTCGCATCTTCTTCACCGCTTCCCACGCCTCTGCAACGCTCTTCTTCGTGGCCATGCTGCAGTGCATGTCTGTCGGTACAGCACGAAGGATGACGGCCAATGCCCGTCGATCCTTGCTGCGCTCAACCTTGCTCGACAACACTGCATCCCAGAGCTCCATGGCCTCCAAATTCACCTGCATCACAAGCGCCCACTCATGATAATTGGTGCGCGTCAGCACCGGGAGCACCAGCGACGAACTCGACTCCTTGACGACGCGCTCGACTACGACCTTACTTGTCGTGCCGCTGCCGGACAGCGGGGTTGTCGACATCTCCAACTGCACAAACACCGGCTCTAATGCCAATTGTTGGAACCGAATCACTCTCAGTCGCTCAAACTCGCGCACGGACGGAGGTTGAAGATGATGAACAGTAGAACACGGACACTAGCGACGAACGCCGCAGCCGCCACACGACTTGTATCTTGGCGTTGTATTCTTACTCAATGATTCGTACAACTCGATCACGAGGACTACAGCCGGCTTTATAGCTTCGAGACGACGCAGCGCCCACGCAACTCGACTCCAGCGAACTCGGCACCCACGTACGCACGTTCCCGGTGACCTGGCTTCTTTCCGCTGGCGAGCAACGAACTCTTGGCCAAAAACCGGTCACCTCCTCCGTCCGCGAGCCAAGTCACGCTCCTTCCGCTGCTTCCGCAAGTCATTCGACTCAGCCATCTCCGCTCAGCTGCATGCCGTCTCCTGCTCCTGCTGCCCGGAGAACTCGGCCACTACCTCAACGATCCTGGACTCCAACTAACTGGACGTGCTGGTACAGCATCCAAACTCCACTAACCTTCCGCGAACGCACACATGTACGCATAGACTCAACATAAGCGACAGCATCGCGAGCACAGACACGCTTGCCATCGCACGTACACACCATGGCCGAACATGGCGTGGTTTATTTCTAACAAGAGCAAAATAATTGCCAGCAGAATAAAATTTTGAATTGCTCGATTGTCTTAAATTTAACGGGCAGCCCGGTGCATGTAACTTCTGCTTCCGCAGGGTCCGGGGAAGGGTTCAACCACTTTGGGTACCAAAACTGTTGGTAACCAGCAGGGACCAGTCATCAATATTTTGTAACCAAGCCCTTTAGTCTTTAGTGAACAAATATTACAATGTTCTGGGAACAGGTCCACAAAACAATGAAAAAAAGACACATACAAGAAATTGGTGCCCTTAACAGTTTTGTACCTTGAAAAATCTGAAAATACATGAGATTTAAGGATTTTCTTGATGTTCTTGAATTTCTCCCTGAGCTCGGTTATCTTCGGTACATCCCTATAGGCTTCAAAATGACTGCATAACTGGTTCACTGCCTGAAGAATGAAACAGAGTCAGGAAATTTACTAGAAAACTTGTCCACACAATTATTTGCATTAAATATTGCAGGCATTGAGATCAATGATAAAGATTCTATAATTGTACAAGCAGCTAGTTACATTGTACCTCCAGCTGTGCAGCTGCTTCTTTGTACTGTCGCTTTGAGGCCATAACTTGAAGTTGCTCAACAGCAGCAACTGCATATAGGCATAAAACCATAAAATTAGCTAAGGTCAATATATTTTTTTCCCCTACTGCAGCACTATTTTTCAGCACAATAGCACACCCACAGAAGGGCAATAGAAAAGGAACTAACCAAGCATAGTAAGACGGTGAAGAGCAGTTATTGTAGTTGTTATATGCCTCTTGGCGCAATCCAACTTTTTAATATCGCGACAGATTTCTTGGACCATTGTTTCGCTTTGTTCAGCTTTTGTTTTGATCTCATGTATCTTGTGCATTAACTCCTGTTACAGTAGGCAAAATAGTTAACTCCAAGCAACCTATTACGTGCTCATCCTAGTTATCCGACAATAATTTCTTTCCAAGAGCAATTCAAAGATAGCAGCAAAAAAATATGTGCTTAATCAAGCAAGTTTATCAGCTGCAAACTTATGACCTGAACAGCATTAGTAGCTGCAGCAAGCTCCTCCTTAGCCTTAGTTCCAGAGTTGCTCTGTGGAATAAAAACAGCTTATCATAATCCAATACAGTACAGCAATAATCAATTGGGAGCACAAATAAGCATTTGTCATGTTTTAGGACCAGTTGAAAATCCTTTATAAGTTCATTACAAGCACATGGCCATAGCACTCATCGAGGTATGGATTATCGAACATGTCAGTTCGATCAGTTCACTTACAAAGTACAAGCAGCATCACTGCATTACGCTAAATATAAGATAACAAGGCCAAACCTGCTGCCGGACGGCCGCAAGGATGCTGGCATCCACTCGGCGAATCTCGCTCTGTATCTTCTGCATCAGCGGTTCGACGCCCGACAGCGACGCCTCTGCAGGTGACAACGAAATCAAAGGAACCAGTTACCCTATCCGAACAACGGCCCAATTATAACGAACGCATTGCCGCAGCAGCATCACGAGCTAAATCTCCGTGCGAGTGCGAGTGAGGCATAAACGATTCGAACTCGAGCGGCGTGCGTACCAGTGGGGAACATCTGGTTGATATACTCGAGGGCGCTAGACTTGTCCATTTTCTCCGGCGAGATCTCTCCCCGCGCAACCGCGCTGCGAGGATCTGGAGAGGTCGAAGGATCTGGAAGGGGAGGGCGTCGACGAGAGGGGCCGATCTGGTGGGGCGCAGGCGGCGGGCTGCCGCTCGTGCGTGCTTAGCGAGATTTGGTGCAAGAGGCAGAATCGCCGGCGGGGACTCGCCGGCGTCGACTGCTGCTCGGCAGTTCAACAGGTGGCGTCCAGTTGATGCCCCTCCTTTTATGATCCAGTCGCGGCCGCGGTGTTCGGGTTCGACGACCCGCGCAGATTCTACTGGGAATACACTTGCAGTTTCTAATTTTTCTCGAGAGGTTACTGAATTACGGTGCACAAAGGGTCATTTCTTTTTCTTTTTTCGACTCGTCCCCACGAAACGAAGGAAAATAAGATTTCGGTAGCCAATTATTCAGATTTATTTTTTTCACCATAAACAAGATATGTTAGAACTGCGTTATTTAACAAGCTTGTTTACTTTGAGCATTCGAAGGGGCTTTGAAATATGAGTATCTGAACATCTTACTGACCTGTGAAACATATAATTTATTTCAAAAAAGCCACGAGTTTTAGCATTAAGATGGCGCCCTAATAACCCTAAAGGGAAGTTGGTCCCAGCACCGTCCAGTTCATAACATAGGTGCATCCATGGTGCTAGTGCTATGAAAATAAGCATTAGCCAGTGATGCTTGCTGGAACTGGCACAAAACGGTCGTTGCTTGGAGAGCAGGGTGCTAACGAAATTTTACTGCACATTTCTGTATCTCTGCATCAAACAGGCATTCCAGTATGCACATTTGATATCAAATCTGTTGTTGGATGATTTACTTTCCATGCTTACTACACATATTGGTAAATGGATTACTTTTTATTTGCAACTCTAATCACAAAAAAAAAAGCCACATGGGAGCTATCCAACATATACCCACAGGAAAAGAGACGCAGCATTGCTTCTAGTATACTACAAAATTCTGCCCCCTTTCTCAAGTGATGATCCACTAAGAACGTGTCACAGCAACTACTGAGACTGAACCTTCTGTGTAGCATGCGAAGGACAGCACATCTGTCAACTCCGACACAAACATAGGAAGTTGCACTTCATGAAGTCTAGACTTCGAGTCTTGTGAGCAACCCAGAGCCACCAATAATTCATATCTGATTTGAGACACTTGGTGACAGCGCATCCATGTCAGGCTCCAGTGGAAGATCATCTTTCGAGTCTCTTGCTCTACTGTTTCTTCGACAATGCAAGAACCTTTGTCAAGTTTGATTTGGCCGCATCAAGCAGGGGATCAGATTGCAAAGCCTTCTCGAAACAGATTATAGCATCCTCCCAACGGCCTTCAGCAACAAATACAAGCCCCAAGTTGTTGTTGGCTGGTGCATATCCAGGACACAGTTCCAAAGACCTCAATAACATCTTTCTTGCAAATTCATACATCCTATGCTGCCGA
Organism: Zoysia japonica; assembly: GCA_001602275.1. Taxonomy (NCBI): domain Eukaryota; kingdom Viridiplantae; phylum Streptophyta; class Magnoliopsida; order Poales; family Poaceae; genus Zoysia; species Zoysia japonica. The sequence continues at coordinate 1,574,431 of BCLF01000034.1, read as the reverse complement.
TAAAGAATTCCAAGATTAGAGAAGACCGCATGTAACTGCTGGCTTGAGGATAGCACCAGTGCCCGCTTATATACAGCTTCAGATGATGGATCATCTGATAGATGTAATGCAATACCTGTGAAAAGAGGAAATATTCTCAGATGGTGATCAACTGATAACATACTGTATATTCATTAAAAAAAGAAACTCAAGTAAATTATTACAGTGCTTTAATTGCTTTATTCAGAGGAATAACTATGACCATTTCTGCAATAAAAAGGACAAATCCAGCCAACACTTACCAAGATTTGACCAAGCATAGCTGCAATCTGGGGAACGAGCTAATGAAGCTTTTAAAAAATCTACAGATCTACTGAACCGAGTCATGCAAATATTATACAAGCCAAGCTGATGCCACTGAACAGCATCATCTGGGTCCTCTTGGATTGCCTGAAAAGAAGTTTTAAAAATAATAAGTATAGCATTACTTTCTAGTATCCAGATTTAAGACTTGCCAATTGAAGTTGATGCGAATAACTCAGGTTGCAATAATAATTAGCAAACAATCACCTGTTTAAGTGTATAAAGAGCCCGTTCTTCTGCATCACTGAGATTGATATTTTCAGCATCATAAGCAGCAGCAATTTCATGTTGGGCTCTGTGAGCCATTGCCAACCCTGCCCAAGCAATTGGGGCATCAACTGTTGAAGGATCTCCTTCTTTAAGAACCGTCACCATTTCATTTGCAGCCCAGAGAAGCTGATCATCAGAACACTGTGATCTTACTGCATCTCTAATACGGTGAACTGCAATAGCATACCGAGCAGGCATATGATTGGGTTCTAATTTTGCTGCCTGAAAAAAGCATAGTACAAACAAGAGTTTATCACAGGGTTTTATTTTTGGCTCTGTGTATTCAGCTTTAAAAATCTGTGTAGAACTTAATGCAACATTACTGGGCATAATAGGAATATGAAAAGAGTGTTGAACAATATTTAAAACATTCAGTATGGCCACTTGGCCAACGGTGCAGCAGGAAGGAAGCTGTATGCTAGAATAACAGTGTCTAAGTTATAGCCATAAAGTTTTTTTTTTTGAGACTCAGTTATAGCCATAAAGTTATGGGGATAACAATAAGCCCAAACTTGATCAACCAGAAATAAAGAGTCAGATGTGGCAAGCACCAAACATTCCTATGGCTATATTGCCAAAAAAAAAAACTCACAGTAACAAATGTCCTCACCAGCTCCCTGACAAAAGCCACAACACCTATAGCTATATAGCCGAACAAATGGAGTAAATCACGTATTGCATGATAACTTTATTGTAATGATTTAATTAAGTATATCAATAACCAGAGCAGTAAATTGTGGACAGTACGCACATACACATACAACACCTAATATGGTACAAACGAGAGTATTATTGTCAAATATACAGGTTATAAATTTTTTAACAAGCCAAAATATAGTGAAAGACTCAATGACAGAGTGGAAGAAACACCAGGTCACTTACTATGAAAATTTAAGTAACCATGTCATCAAAATACTTTTTTTAATCATTTAAGCATCCAGATAAGTTAGTTCCTCATGTTTTCAAAATACATGGAAGCACTGTCTATTGAAGTTTGAACTTCCCATCAGCAGCAAACCAGTCAACTTGTCATCCTATCACTGATCTTGTAAATACACACATGCATCTTTAAGGTACTAAAAATTCATGGCTGCTTCTTCAAAGTAAAGAGTGAAAATCATCATGAATAATTGCAGACTTCAAAACGGGCAGATCATTATGTGTCATCTGAGCTATTTCTCCAGCAATTGATGAAATATATCAATACAAAAAACCATGTGGCAACTAATATGAGCAACAAATTTCTAAATAATTACATCAATAAGGAATGAAATATAAACATCTGTTACCTGCTCCAAACACCTTTTTGAATTTACATGTTCACCGGCCATGTAATATGCATTTGCAAGATTAACCCATACTGATGCAGCTTTCGGATCGGCCTTTGCTGCTGCAAGTAAGCACTCTTTTGCAACTGATAAAGCTTCTTTCTGATGCAGATTAGGCCCCGCACTGGATTTACACCCTGCCCCTGAAATTTACAGAAATCAGACAGCTGCTAAAGTAATAGCATAAAAAATCATAAAAAGAAAAGAAAAATAGAAATTTGACTCTTGAGTGTCTAAATTCAACAGATACATACAACATAATTCTAACAGAGCCTATGACTAGTCAACTTTATCGCGAGAGGAAAAGGAAAACATGAAAGAGTGTCACAAAGAAATGCCAGCGTACCTGCAGCCACAGTTACATATTTACAAAGAAGGAGAGCTGCATAGTTCACCAGAGCAGCTGGGTGGTTTTGATCTTTTAAAAGAAGCTCTTGAAAACATTTTGCAGACACCTCGAGATCCCCGCTGGAATTAAGTTTCATCAAGTCTGAAGGAAGGAATGAAAGCTGAAATGGTATTGGCGTACCTTTGCATATATGCGACACCAAGATTAGCAAGAGAGTCCAAGTAGTCTGGAGCAACAGTTGTGAGATAAGACAGAACTGAGATAGCACTCTGCACAAAGTGCACAAAAACAGCAACAAGTTCTTCAAAAACATGTCATTGCATACACAGTTTTGTGATAAAGGAAGAAATTGTAAAAGATCACACAATACCTGAATTTGACCACCTCGAAGAAGTACTAAACCAAGAATGTTCCAAACAGCTGCCTGCCTAGGATCCAATTCAACTGAATTCTTCATCTTAACAAGGATATCATCCAGGTCGCCAGTTTGAAGCTCTTCATCAAAACTGTCGCCCATGCTTGCTTGCAGAATACACTGCATGGAGAACAAATGGAGCCAATTAGGATTGAAATAATTTTATTAGATTGGGGTACAAAAAAGAAAAGGAGTTGCCAATCTCAAAAACAAAGGCCGAACAACAAACAAGATAAGTTTTTCTAATGAACCTGTGCATGGTGTATCCTCACTGATGAGAGTAAATCAGGCCTCCGTACTTCTTCTTCGTCATGTAACAATATTTCAGATGACTTTTCATATGCTGGTGTTGCCTGAAATGTTTATACGGTTGCTTGAGTTTTATGACAAATGCTTCGCACTTTCACAGGTATCAAATTTCAAGTGAAGATTTACCTTCTGTGGCTGACCAAGCCTCTGATACATCAAGCCTAACATAAAATGTGCATGAGCATTTTTAGGCATCTTCCGGGCAACATGTACCAAGGCCTATTAAAAAAATATCAAGCCTTCATCTCGTTTCCTTGATATCCCAAGGTATCCAAATGCAGTGTCACTTAGTAGCATGCAAGATGGCCATTTTGAATGTGAAAAAAAAATCAAGAACTCACAGCTTTCAGGTTGCTAACTTTCTCCTCACGTGGAACCGAAGCCCCTTGACAGTGCTGATCCGTATCTATTTATGATGTATGGTCAATTTAGAACAGAAATTTCCGTTTCACTGCTCATATGACGAACATGTTACCTTCACATTCAACGGTATCAGCATCCTTTGCTGCAGTCACGTTTTTTGCCAAAACAACATCCTCGTTGACACTCCTGCATGGAATATGCTGGCTTGTAAATTTTGTAATAATATCAAACGTATTGTGATGTTAATCTCTCACCCAATCTGAACCTGCACGATATCTCCTACAGACATACTAGCCTAGGTGGCCAATAAAACTACTAAGCACGGTCCATAGTGCATCGACATAAGGAGTAACTGGATAGTCTGGACACTAAATGTTCAACTCAACACGATCCAAGGGTAGTAGGGTTCCAGCTCTCAGGTTCACAGGCCCATCGACCTCTAGGACTAAAAGCCCAATTCAGAAACATTTACAGAATTTCAGTAGGCGCAACCGCCAAAGGGCACAAACAGCAGAAACCCCGCAGGCTCAGATCGAAGAGTACCCTCGTAAAACCCACCTGGTGCAGGAGTCGGCGGCGACCGGCGGAGGCGCGGCGGCTGCGGGGTTGGGCCTGGGGGTCGGCGGGCGGTCCTCGCCGTCGCTCTCCGTCGGCTCGAAGTTGAGGTCGGCGAGCATCACCGGCCTCGGCGGCGGCGGGTGGGTTTCCGGCATCGTCTCCAGTGCGTCGGGGGGATCGCGGCCAGTGCGGCCTCCTGTAGATGCGAGCGTACTGGACTGGTCCTTGACTACGGGAGTACCTGCAAAATTGCCCAGGGAGCCACAGGCCCGAGGAAATCTAAGAAGCAGGCTTACGTGGAATCCGGCTATGAGACCCAAACGGTGGAGACTTACAGCCCCAAATATCGTTGACTTGACGGCCCAAACATACTACTGGGCCCGTGAGACAGGGAAAAGGCGCGCTGGTAGTTGTCAACAGTCAACCAACACGCTCGTTCTCCAGCCGACCAGCCGATGGAGCGAGCATCTTGCCCGCGTTCCTTCTTAGCAGCTGTCACCGGAGTTGTGCTTCGATTCTCGTTCATCGCCGGTCAGGTTCTCCGCGTCATTGCTTCGTGTGTGCAGCCACGCAGCCCTTTGATTTGTTTCTGCTGTGAATACGAGCTGGTGATTACTGTGTCGAATATGCCGGTTGACTTAACCTTATCCCAAGATGGAGTACCTTTCTTTCTTCCAGCCTCTTCACGGTTCAGATACAGCTAGCGTCCATGGCGCTCAGCAGAAGATGAACTTTTCGCGACAGCGATGGTCCACACGCGCTTATGCATCAGCATCCATGCGGCCAGGCGTACGACGTCGCCAGCCCCGACCTACTCGACTCTACTCGACCAACCGCATCTGACGCTGGCCTCTTCCCTTGTCCGCGCTCTGCTCTCCACCCCAACCGACCGATCGATCGGCGGCAGCTCCTCCTAGCTGCAGATCGATCCCTCGGAAGTCCGCGAAAGCCCTTATAAAACTCCTGGCCACGCACGACGTGGCGACGCCTCACGTTGTTTAATCACGCGCAGGTTAGCAACAAACAAGCCTGCTGACGATGCCGATTGATTAACTACTGGAGCACCACCACTGTTCGCCTGTGCGCGCGTAGTGTACCAACGAACTCCACCCTCTGAATCCTGTCAGGATTCAGGAACGGCGAGCGAATCGCGTATTAGAATACGGCGCCGGGGGAGGTTCAGGTCCAGCCAGCGCATGTGCTGTCCGATCCGTCACCACTCACTCACCACCGATCGCGGGGTTCCTTCGTCGCCGCGATCGGTTTGTTCTGTTTTGTTTCGTCGCTGATGACTCGTCGCCCGAATCCAAATCAAATGTATATCTGCTGATAATAGTGTTCTATTATGTTCTGCCCCGCAACGGCTCGAGGTTACAGGCTGATGTGAACGGTCTCCCCTGCGCTACGACACGCTCACATGGCACCGTCTGCGCGACGGTGCGGAACGCACGGTGCCTAGACGAGTGTTGTGTGTTCTCCGCACCGTTCGGTGCTGCTATGTTTTTCAGTCAGGTGTTGGCGTCTGTCATCAGGTCACCACAGGCCGTTGAAAGAAGAGTGGCTTAGCGAGGCAAGTCGGCGTGAACAGTGAGCTAGCGCCTAGCGGCCGCGGTGTTGAACGGCGGAATAGTGAACCGCTCCGCCGTCGCACCCAACTGCCGGAGCGATTGATTCCCCCCACTCATGCAGACAAGGCAAAACCGTGTTGCCACCTCCCCATGTGCTGCCGCTTCCACCTGTCCTGCCGCGCCCGCGCATTCAACCCTCCCCAACACGGGCACCGGAAAAGGTCTCACAAAACCGTAGCATTTTATTCTAGGGTTAATTTGATATATACTTATTATAATTTTATAAATTTTAAAATATGTCATTAATATGTCAATAGCATATGATATTTGAATGACACGTGAATTTAAATAATATATTTTAAAATTTATAAAATTATAATAGTATGTATCAAATTAATCCTCTGTTCAGTCCTTCCGTCCCTACGATCCCGTCGTGCGCCGCCTTGGCACGGGACTACGTGTCGTCTTCGTCTCCATCACCGCACCAAAACGGCCTTGATTAGGGAGCGATCAGCGAGGAGGTCTCGCAATCATTTCCGCACGGTGGCCGCTGTCGCGACTCTAACCTCCGTCCCCACCTTTTGTCCGCCTCGCCCGCTTCTCCCTCTTTAAAAACCCAGGTCGCGGCAGGGCCTCGGCACCAAGAGCAAGACGAAAGAAACCAACCAGCAGGTGATCGGCACCAAGGCAGAAACAGGGAGCAGAGCCGAGCGGAGCAGGCGAGAGAGATGGTGAAGATTCCGAGCCCGAGGAGTCTGTTCAGGAACGGTCGCTCCAGGAGCACCAGCAGTAGCAGCAGCGCCGGCAGCAGCGCTGACATCTGCGCCATGGTCGCCGAGCACGAGAAGATCGAGTGGGAGGTGCGGCCGGGCGGGATGCTGGTGCAGAAGAGGCGATCGCCGGAGGAGGACGCGGCGGCCGTCGAGGTCATCCTGGTCAGGGTCTCCACCGGTTGTCAGTGGCACGACGTCTCCATCGACGCCACCGGTACCTTCGGTACGTACTTTGGCGTCCACCGTGTGCTCTGCGTTTCATTGCAGCGCAGGCCTTTCATTCCTTCTATTCTAATCAACCAGGTGATCACTGATCTATCAAGGCGCTGGTTTGCTAATAGTCTGATGCGTTTGCTGCAATGCAGGCGACCTGAAGGTGATGCTGTCGCTGGTGACCGGCCTGTGGCCCAAGGAGCAGAGGCTGCTGTACAGAGGCAAGGAGCGCGACGACTGCGAGCACCTGCACATGGTGGGCGTCCAGGACAAGGACAAGGTGCTGCTCCTGGAAGACCCGGCCGTCAAGGAGCGGAAGCTCCGGTCGACGACCCTGGCGCAGCTCATGGGAGTCCCCTGCCACTCCTTCATCCAAGTGTAGAGCGAGCAATCCCCAATAGATCGATTTTCTTGCAAACTTCTGGGTTTTTTTTTGGGAGCGTGTTTGCGTGAATGACAGAGCAAAAGTTTCAGCTCAGTCTAACAGCAATGTTCAGCCTGATGAGTTTGAGGGGTTAAATTCGGCAAATCGAATCTACTAGGATCAGAAATTATAAAAACGCGTGATGTAAGTACAATGAGAGGACAGTGCCACTGTGTGTGGGTTCTAATGTCTTGTTTCTCACTCTACCCTGTATATAATCTCCGTTAACTTCAGCAATGCAGTACGTATAAATTATAAAAGCTTTGTAAACTGCATATGTTGCCTTGCTTTTCAGATAATCGTTATCTCCATTTTTTTCAGCGCTCTACTGAAGTGTAGACATGTGGCAAGTAATTTTGCTTTGCTCTGTTTGCGCAAGCATTTACTGATGTACCCCTGCTGTTTTACGCTGCAAATTCATCAAACAAGCGGTAGCAGGTTTGAGTCCGAGAAAAGGGAAAAGAAAAGGGCAGCAGCAGGTTTACGGATACCAAACATGGAAGCGGTGGAAAGTTGCCAGCTTGCGCTGAACTGCAAAAGCTAAGCAGAAACTGCTTTTCAACAATCTACCCTATTCACCATTAACTAACCACTTCTTACGAAATCATCGCTGAATCAAGCCAGTGGCCCGGACCATTAAGAATAGAGGGAAATGAACCGTGCTCTGAACTTAGAGCATCTCTAGATTTTTGTAAGAATGTGAAATCAATAGTGTGAAGACGAACATTTGCAAAAATCACGGAGTCTTTGATAGGTTACACCTGTTAGGTTTCGTTCGGTTCATGTGGCTTCTGCATGATGCTGTGTTTGGTTCAGTTTTAAAGAAGGGCCCAGCTTTCCGCCAAATTTGCGTTGTGTTAGGCGGGGTTATGATAGACGGGCGAAGCGTGCTGATTTCTCTTTCGAATGCAGGAACTGATGCACATCTGCACTCGAAACGGGGCCTACGGTAACCGAATTGCCAAGTTGTAGCAAAAAGCCTTGCTTTTTCAGCAACCTGCCAACCGTACACCTAAACTTTAAAGAAATGCCCAACGAGTGAAGCAAGTGGTCTTGGTCTATAGAGGGACACTGGCACTGCTTCTTAAGCAAGTGGTCTTGGTCTGAAGAGGGACACTGGCATTGCTTCTTATCCGGTGTGGCAGTGGAGCTCAACCGATCGCGATCACATAAACCCGAAAGCGAATCGAAGGAAACAGAACAGCGTCCGCGATCAGGTGGGCAGGTCCGGGGCCGGCGGCGACAGCGACTTGAAATCTGACTCGACCGAGATTATCCGCTCCCCCTCCGGTGGTCGAGTTCGACCCGATCCCCTGAACTCGTGCCGCGGACGGAGGAGCGGATTGAATGCCGTGTAGTGGCCGTGGTTGGTCGCGTCACCGCCGGCGCCGTGATCAGCGCGCGGACGGCGACGCGCACGTACACATCTGATCTCATCCGGTCCGCCCGCCATGTTACCCCGCGCTTAGTTTAATGGGACTTTGTCTGGGCACGCGAGACCGCCGCCTCGGCTCGCCAGTGCCCGCGCCGCACCGCGCGGCTTATTCGAGACCGTGGATTCAGCGCGGTCGCCGGTGGGGGTCCGGTCTCCTGTCCATGTCGATCCACGGGCGCCCCCACCGCGGCTGGTCGGCAAGCGCATGTGCATTGTGGGGAGGAGGTTGTGGTTACTGGTTTCCCACTCGCTCGTGAACGGAGGTGATCGGATCGCGAACGTGTCCATGCGCTAGCCGCGGCGGAGATTCGGAGCGCTTCCAGATTCAGCAAGCCTTAAACGAGAAGGCAAGCGTGGCCACAGATGGAACGTGTCGCTGCAGTGTCCTGCTGCTTGCTACTCCTACATTCACCCATGATCGAGAGCCATATGAATTTCTAGGTTACGTATGTTAGCGATCTTAGTTACACGCGTTCCAATTCTAGACGGCCGATACAGAATACCGATCTTGGTTACACGCTGCGGGAGCTAGATCGTCGACAGTTGACTGTCGAAGTGCTGTCACTGCATGCCAAGCGACACGTGAGGTATAAGTTACGGGCCTGACGGCCGAGTACACTACCCTCATGCTATGTTGCGACCAGCAAACACAACATGTGGGCCTTTTAGGCCTTCCGATCCAGCAAACATTCAGCTTCTTGGACCTGGCCTGAATGTATGGGTATGCCGCGAGGCCCGCGACCATTCGCGGCCTACTGGGTTTCAAGCCATTAACAGTATGAAAATGAGAGGCCCAGCCCAGCAACACCAAGCAATTCTCCCACTTCGACGACGGACCGCCGAACATGATGCCCAGCCCCGAACGAGATATGGTCGAGAGTGAGCTCAGAGCTGTCGCACATGTACTTCGTCAGACGACCTGTTGCTGCAGGGCCGTCATCGCCCACGCCATTCCTGGTGGAGGGAAAGATCATGAAGAGGAAGCCGGCGAGGAACCTGTGCACGCCAGCGTCGCAGAAGGCGAAGGCCATGAAAACGGCGGCGCTGATCATGCAAGTAGTCCCGCATGTTCAACTTCTTGCTCTTCTTCAGCTCGTCGAGCCCGCTTCTCCATATCCTCCCCGTGCCGAAGAGGGACCGCTCAGCTTTTTGTTGAAGTCTTGAAGAGCTCCAAGTCGCAGGTGGACACACCCGTAGTAGGCTCTGCCGTCCATGTCCGTGACGCTGTCGGTGAAGCTAAGGAGCCCGGAGAGCAAGGCGAGGAAGTAGATGAGCCCCCAGCCCCAGGCGAAGCTGTGAAGCAGAAGTTGACTTGTGGTTCGTGCAAACGTCGTCCTTGGTAAAAGCCGGCGCAGCACTGCCAAGGGGACCCCACCGATCGGGAGGAGGAAAAAAAAAATGGCAGTTTGTGAATATGGATTGGCAAGTATTTAAAGATTGAGAAAATTCCTTTCTTGGTTAAAAAAAATCAACGCTTTTTTCTTGGACTTTTTTTAAACATTTTGAGATAATTTCTTCCTTAGCCTAAAAAAGTGACTGGGCCCTTTTTATTTCGAACTAGGTAGGACCAAATTCAAGTTTTCTTCCTTTGTTGGTCTTACGTTAGTTTAGGCAACTAACGGTGTTAAATGATGGGTAAAATAACCATTTTACCCTTCTCATAAAATAAGCATACACTATTTTCTAACATGAACTAATTTTGTCCTATAAATAAACAAAGTTATGCTTTCATGTTACACTTAGATTGACACAATGCAAATTAAAATTGTGCTGGTTTCATTTTCTGAGAGGGGGTAATATGATCATTTTACCTTTTACTTAACACCATTAGTGGTCTGAACTAACGGAATGGACAAAAAAAATGGAAACTTGAATTTGGTCCTGATAGAGAAGTTTGAAATAAAAAGGGCCAAAGAAGGAAGTGCTGAATTTTTTAAGGCCAGGAAGGAATTCTCTTGAACTTTTTTATTCAAACAAAATTTCATCAATCATTCCTTTCTTGCTCTTCCATTAGTTTAGATCTCTAATGGTGTTAAATATGAGATCAAATGACTATTTTACTTCTCACATAAAATGAATCGACAGTGTCAGCTTGAATTTGTTAAAAAGTTAATACTATCACGCTTTTATGTTAAAATATAGTATATGTTTAAAATTTTTAATAATGTTACAATTACATTTTGAAAAATAGTGCACCATCAAATTGTCACAAATGCACGTTGAACTTGTGGTGGTTCATTTTTTTAAGGGAGTAAAATGGTAGTTTGACTCATTTCACACCTAACTTAACACCGCTAGTATTAACACCATTAGGAAAGGGAAAAAAATGAAAAATGAAATTTTGTTCGAATAAAAAAATTTAAAAAATCAAGGAAGAAAACAAAAAACTTTTTAAGGGTCAAATAAAGAATTCTCTTTTAAAAATTATGTTGTCTGACTTTAGTTTCTTGGAGGATGTTTTATTTTACAGACTACCCCATCTGTATCAAAATAAGTACTGTATTTTGGTTAACTGAAGATCACGTTTGATCATATTCATTTTTATTGGGTTTTTATGACAATATTATTTATTTTATTTTGAGCTGTTTTTTATTACAAACATTTAAAGTTTAACTTATTTATATTCATATTTGTAAATTTTTTGAATAAGACGAGTAATCAAATGTGATGTCAAAATAAAAAAAAAGATATTTATTTGAGATAGAGGAAGTAGCTAAAATCAACAAATTTAAATTTTTTTTAATAATTTTTAGTTGCTCTAAACCGCACAATTACCCTTCGGCCCTTCCATCGCGGCGCCAGAGAGAACATCACAATCAAAACAATCATTTGCTATACCATTGAGAGGCAGGATCCAAAACGAAATCGATAACTGTCCAAAAAGCGCAACCCGCAGGCGAGGAACCGCAAAAGCAACCGCAAGGGACTGTGCCGGCGGCACCAGCAGTCCGCGTCCGGGAGCGCCACCGCCAACTGCAGCAGCGGTTGCAGTAAAGCCCGCACGCTACCCTCGCGTCTCGCCTCACTCCCTTCCTCCCTTCCTTCCTCACTCTCAAACCCCTCGAGTCCCCCCAACCCCTCCTCTGCTCCGGACGAATGCACGAGTAACGCGCGCCGCCGACTACGAGATCGATTTCCCCCAACCCGACGGCCGCCGCCATGCCGCCGTCGCCGGGGGACCAGGTGCCCTCGTGGCTCAAGTCCCTTCCCGTGGCGCCCGAGTTCCACCCCACCGCGGCGGAGTTCGCCGACCCCGTCGCCTACATCCTTAAGATCGAGCCCGTCGCCGCGCCCTTCGGCATCTGCAAGGTGGTGCCGCCTCACCCGCCGCCGCCCAAGCGGACCACGCTCGCCTACCTCACCCGCTCCTTCGCCGCGCTCCACCCGGACGATCCCTCCCCGACATTCCCAACCCGGCACCAGCAAGTCGGCCTCTGCCCGCGCCGCCCGCGTCCCGCAATCAAGCCCGTCTGGCTCTCCTCGCACCGATACACGCTCCCGCAGTTCGAGGCCAAGGCCGGCGCCATGCGCAAGGCCCTCCTCGCCCACCTCAACGTCCCCGCCTCCAAGCAGCTCTCGCCGCTCGACGTCGAGGCGCTCTTCTGGCGCGCCATGGCCGACCGCCCTGTCACCGTGGAGTACGCCAGCGATATGTCGGGCTCGGGGTTCGTCCCCTGCGCCGGCCGTCCCGAGCAGCAACCCGCGGCCCCGGCGCAGGCGAACGTCGGCGACACGGCCTGGAACATGCGCGGCGTCGCCAGGAGCCCCGGCTCGCTGCTGCGGTTCTTGTGGGAGGAGGTCCCCGGTGTCACCACGCCGATGCTTTACGTCGCCATGATGTTCAGTTGGTTCGCGTGGCACGTCGAGGACCACGACCTGCACAGCGTCAACTACATGCATTCCGGGGCCCCCAAGACGTGGTATGGGGTGCCGGGAGACGCCGCGCTCGCCTTCGAGGACGTGGTGCGTGTCCATGGGTACGGCGGCGATGTCAACACCTTAGGTAAGGCGCAGCGTTTCCTCTGTTTTATTCTGCTGTTAACTGTTGGGCTGGGTGATTAATTTTTCCGGATCGTGATTTTGGGTGCAGAAACCTTCGCGATGCTGGGGAACAAGACCACGGTGATGTCCCCTGAAGTGCTTGTGGAATCAGGGATTCCCTGCTGCAGGTTTTTTCTGCTGCTTTTTTTTTCATTACGGAATACCTTCTTCATACGTTAGGTGATTGATGTGAACTTTTGATTCTGTGTGTGGCAACAGATTGGTGCAGAATTCAGGGGAGTTCGTGGTCACTTTCCCTGGAGCATATCACGGCGGTTTCAGTCATGGTGAGCACTCTCAAGAGTTACTCACTGAAAATCGTCCCTTTTACCTCGCCGAGAAAAAAAAGGAGACAATTTTCTATTCCTATGCAATGTATCTATCTCATTGCTTACAAATTTATGCCTATCTGGCCCATGCCTTGATGTCAATCCCTTTTAATCTGTAAATATATGGAATTGAATGTCTAAAACAGTGAAGAACCTGCGTGAGAAGGTCTTCTTAATGTAATACCGTGGGGGCGGTCTTACCCCCGCAGGTTGAGTTTTTTTTTTATATTTAAAGTGTATGGCAGTGAAAACCACACTCTTTTGGCATCAACATTAATACAGAATCTAGACGCAAAAGAAAACTAGAGATGTAGGAGTATCTCTGGACTGTTTACAGTTTGTACCAGACAGTTGTATCTGTGGCAGTCTCATTCTCTAAAAAAAGGCAGCCCAGTGCAGGGACTTTATGCTTACGCAGGGTCCGACTTCTTTGGGCCTTTTCTACGCGGCCTTTCCCTGCATCTTTGCAAGAGGCTGTTTTTAGGACTCGAACCCGTGACCTCATGGTCACAAAGAAACAGCTTTACCGCTGCGCCAAGGCTCCCCTTCAGTTTCGTACTTCAGAGACAAATAATTTATGGAAAACAAAATGAATGTTACATTCTGAAAACAATCCTCAACTTATAGTGTAGGAAAAATAATCGTCAACCTATTCCTTTCCTGATTACACTTTTATGTCTTGGACCCTTGATATTGACTTTGTCGATCTCACTGCTGTGTACATGGGCTGATTTATATTGGTGGGAAACAAATTTTGAGATACCTGGTCTCACAAATCAAGAAAGACCTTATTCTGCATGAGACACATGTCCTATCATAACTGCAAATCAACTTACAAATTAGAGACACGAAAAAAAAAGAAAAGCTGATTTGTCGTTGGGATAGGACATGTGTCACATGCAGAATAAGATCTTTCTTGAATTATGTGAATGTGAGACTAAGTCTCTCATAATTTATTTCCGTGTTGTTGTGGCTGCGCCCACGTAAAAAATGTAATTAATAGGGATGGGATCTAAATTCTCATTATGTTCGCACCCACGTGTCAAAAACCTTGCAACCATAGGACAAGCGCAACCCCCTCGGGTTTACTTTAGCTCTGCTCATGGCTGTGTAAATGCATATGCAAGGTGCGGCTTTATGGGACCACAAAAGTGCATATGACCTCATGCATTTTTTTCTCCTTTCTATTACATGCTGCATAAAGTGAATTTAGACTGTCAATTGTTCATTACTTGCGTTCTTTTATGCGAGCAATTCTCCATGTTTAAGTATAAGGAATGTTTATATTTGGGCAGGATTCAATTGCGCGGAAGCATCAAATATAGCTACTCCGGAATGGCTGAGAGTCGCGAAAGAGGCAGCAGTCCGCAGAGCCTCAATTAATCGTCCTCCCATGGTGTCTCACTATCAATTGCTTTATGAACTTGCAATGTCGATGTGCTTGAGGTAATACATCATACTTTGCATGCTTCATGGTCAGGCCTTTCTTATGATATACTAATTTTTAGCCCCCGCCCCCCAGAGAGAAGAAACTGATTTAATCCAGTTCGTCTGTGTTTATTGTTTTCATTGTTCCGACATACTATGTAGGTTGGGCATCAAGAACTGCCATGTATTAACTCATGTAAAGCTTTGGTTCAGTGATATCTATATTTGGTATCTACATTTCCCTTTCTGCAAATCAGGCCAAGTTGCAAATTTGCGGTGTTTTTGTGCTTCATTAACATTAGCTATGACTTTAGAACATTGTGCCTCTATCTCTATGATTCATGAAGTCCCACATTATGTACTTATCTGAATCCTTTATTTGATTTGGTTATGACTTGTATGTTCCTAGGGATCTGTCCTGTGGGGCTATGGAACCACGAAGCTCTAGATTAAAGGAGAAAAAGAAATGCGATGGGGAACAAATGATCAAAAGGATATTTGTTCAAAATGTTATTGACGACAATAAACTGCTTAGCCGTTTTGTGAATGATGGGTGTTCTTGTGTAATTCTTCCAACAAATGACCACAATGGTCCTGCACAGTCAAATTTCGTCCCAAAATCTCGAGTGATTACTAAGTCCAGGGTACTAGATAGCATGTGCACTAATGAAGAAGTTTCAGGATCCTTATCACTGACTGGAACACTTGGTAAGAATGGTGCACTTCCTTCAGTCAAAGGAAACACATCATCAGTTTGCCCAGGAAACCCACCTACAACATGCATGTATGACTGTGTAAACATGTCTTCTTCATCTGTGGCACATAATGCAGAAATCAGTACTGCTGGTCTTTTAGATCAGGGTTTATTATCCTGTGTCACTTGTGGGATTTTGAGTTTTTCATGTGTGGCAGTCATCAAACCAAGGGAGCCTGCAGCAAACTTTTTTATGTCTGCTGATAATAGTTTGATTGACAATCAACTTATTGGTTATGGAGGAAGTAATCTTCCAGGTGCATCAAGGAGTGGTAATGCAGGGACAGACGGTGGCATTTTATGTAAGTCATACATGTTACAATGTACATTGCATATATTTTAATTTTGTGCTTCCCTTTTGTGATTTGTTGCTTAAAAAAATTGCATGTCTTAGTTTGCACCCTATAGCCGTAGTGTTTTCATGAAGCAGTCCAAAAGATAAGAGTGCCTATTTTGCATCCTAAAATAAAAGAGCAATCAGAATTCAAGAGGTAGATGAGATGTAGCCGTGTGGAAGTTCTATTGGACACATAAGTACCTGAGAATTCAAATTAGCATTGAATCTTGCACTCTCAAGGTTCTGGTATCATGCCATTATCTGGCAATCGAACCTTGGGGCAATTTATGCTCTTTTTGTAGATGTTAGCTAGAAATTTGTGTGTTAGTGTGAATATGTTTATTTTTTTATGTTTTAGTTGCCAAATTGTTTCCTCATTGTTTTTATCATGACAATGGACAATATACTATGCTAATTTTATGTTGATAGCTGATCCTTAGCTACAAGCATCCTGGTACCCATAACACAAATTTCATGTTAGGGAATTGGATTTAATTGATAATAGCTCCAATGGGTACTACATATAGAGGTTACATGAGGGAAACCCAAATTAGGGAATTACAATAATAACCTTGCCTATTATACCTTTAACGTTTCAAACATAGAAGCACCAGAGTCTGGATATATGTATTCTAGCTGCTTAGATAACAGTACATTTAACCTTCTTCTGTCTTCTGAAATAAATTAACATTTTCGTCTGATTCAATCTATGTATTTTTAATTAATACCCAGAATCAGATATTGATTCAGATATTAACAAAGTAATGTCTCATGTAGCACCTATCAATAGGAACTCTGCTCTTGATCTTTTGGCATCTGCTTATGGGAACCGTTCAGATTCTGATGAAGATGTTCGAAACAAAGTGCTTCAGGCGTCTAATGACTCAAATAAATTATCTAGTCCCAGGGCTGAATCTCAACCCAATTGTTCAAGTGATTGCGATTTCAATGGAACAAAAGTGTCCGCAAGTACCAAAGAATGCCAGCAATCCCAGAATTCGCAATGTATTAGTAGGCCAAATATCCCCAATGGACCAAAAGGTGTTCGCACAAGAAATAAGTATCAACTTAAATTGATGCTTTCGGAAGGTTTTGGACCATCAGCAACACAACAGAAGGTTCAGTGTGAACCACCAAGCTTGAACAACACTTTAAATGAGCCAATTTGTGGCACAAATCATGATGCTAGCCATAACAGTGCTGCATTCTCTATGGATGGTAACAGAAACTCTACAGCTGCAATGAATGACTTAGTCAGACCGATCGTGAAACCAGATAAGGATTCCTCAAGAATGCATGTATTTTGCCTCAAACACGCTGCCGAGGTTGAGATGCAACTTCAATCTATTGGTGGTGTCCATATTGTTCTTTTGTGTCGTCCAGGTCAGTCACTGGCTCGGTTAATTATTTAATTGAATGTGATTTCCCTGTTTTTTTTTATTCACCACTTTGGGCATTTCTGCATATTCTTCGACCGGTCGCCAAGCATTGACCATTTGAGTACTTTTGCATTGGTCATCAAAATATTGTTCTAACCTCTAAGCTGTTGTCCTTTCTTATTCAGAGGCAGCACAGCACTTACACATATTAGCTTCGTTGCATTGTGACTTTTCAGTATTTCCATTGTTTATGATACTAAATAATAGCCATTTTTTCTAGATTCTCAAAACCTTGATTGATCTCTTTATCATGATTTGTACAGAATATCCCAAAATAGAAGCTGAAGCAAGATTGCTTGCTGAAGAAATGGAAGTTGATTATGATTGGAAAGACATTCATTTCAGAGAAGCCAGTCTGGAGGATAGGACAAAGATACAGGAAGTTGTGCGGGATGAGGAAACAATACCAACATATAGTGATTGGGCTGTAAAGCTGGGCATTAATCTTTACTATAGTGCTAACCTTGCTAAGTCTCCTTTATACAACAAGCAATTGCCATACAACAGAGTTATCTATAAGGCATTTGGCTGCAGTTCTCCTAATAACTCGCCAGTAAAGCTGAAGACTTATGCCAGAAGACAAGGCAGGCAGAAGAAAGTAGTCCTGGCTGGTCGGTGGTGCGGAAAAGTATGGATGTCAAACCAGGTCCATCCCTACCTTGCTCACAGAATTGAAAATCAGGAACCAGATGAAACACATGAGGTTTGTTTGTATCATCATGATCAGAAAGCACAAGGTGATCTAGTTGACAATTCAAGTAGAGAGGCAGCCTCCAAAGGAAAGAGAGAAATTGAAGAAAAAACAAGTAAGACGGAGCAAGAGCCTGTGGAGAAATTAAACACCAAGAAACCAAAACTTACTTATGAGGACAGTTCGAAAGCATTAGAAAGTGCTGCCGAAGTCTCCACAGGAAAGAGTAACAGCAGAATAGTTATAGAACAGACAAGCAAGGGGGGCAAAGCACCTGTGCAGAAACCAAGCACAAAGAAGCCCAAACAAACTGAAGATGACAGTTCCAAAGCAATACAAGGTGCCGCAGAAGCCTCACGTCTCTTGCCAGCTGGTGTGGTACTCCGTAGCCGTAGCAGCACAAGGATTGCAAATAAAAAAAATATGCTGAATTCAAAGATGGAAGAAGAGCAAAATTCGATGGTTAAAGAGGACAATAATGGTCCTGCTAGTCGTTTGAGAGCAAGATCACCAAGTCAGAAGACTAAAGCAGAGATGAAAAATTTGATGAAAACTAGAGCCCAAAAGCGAAGAACTCCAAGTGCAACGGATCTGAAGGATGAAGAGCAGCCATCTGACATGAAAGGATCTTCAACTAGTTCTGACACAAAACAGCAGCTTTCTGTTTGTAAGCAGAAGACTAAAGTAGGAGCAAAGCAAGAAACAAAGAGAGGAAAAGGAAAGGCTCCAAGTGCTCCAGAGCACGTAGGAGAGTACAAATGTGATGTCGAGGGCTGTTCTATGAGCTTTGCCACAAAAAAGGAGTTGGCTTTGCATAAGAAGGATATCTGCCCAGTTAGGGGCTGTCAGAAGAAGTTCTTCTCGCACAAGTACCTGCTGCAGCACCGTAAGGTCCATGCTGATGATCGTCCACTTAAATGCTCGTGGAAGGGCTGCAGTATGGCATTCAAATGGCAGTGGGCAAGGACAGAGCATATGAGGGTCCATACAGGCGACAGACCTTATGTTTGTCACGAGCCAGGGTGTGAGCGGACATTCAGGTTTGTCTCGGATTTCAGCCGTCACAAGCGCAGGACGGGTCATTTAAACAAGGCGGCGAAAAACTAACAGTAGCTGTGGAAATAGTAGAAGAAAATTGTACATTCCATTAGTTCCCAGAACCAGTTGTAGTATCCGCTCGCAATTTCATTAGTAGTTAAGCTTGTTTAGTACCGATCCCTATTGGATGGGTTCTAACGGGGGCACAATCAACGTGGTCCCTCGTCACCAATTTGGTTACATTCACTAGTCTTACCAAAGTTAGCTTAACTGTGGCAGTAGTTGGATGTGCTGGGATATTGGCTCATGGCAGTAGCACCCCACACAATCATGGTCAATTAGAATGGATTCTCTTCTGCCATGTCTTTATTTGTTGTCCATTGATATTTTGCTTGACGGATAATCGTGATAGCCACAAAATATATGCCTTTGGCCTTGTTGATGGTAGCCCTTCAATTTTTGTAAGCTGGTAAAAGATGGATGACCGTCTCCCGTTTGCTGTCGTAGTTCTGTTAGTGCCGTTGGGCTGCCAGCTCGGGGATGTTGCACTGTTTTGGTGCTATCAGGCTTGATATTCCAATTGCAACTAAAATAGCTTACCAGTTGCGTCAGCGTCATGTGCTGGTGGTCCGCAGAAGAAACTCCGCCTGAAACCAAATTAATCAGTAAAGCAGCAAACTTAGTGCTGGCAACATCCTTTCCTTTTGTAGAACCCATTAATCCATTCGCAAGTGCAGGCTCCATCTACTAAATCTGCATCGCGTATGCTGCCGCATCTCGCTAACTGCAGGCACGCAACACTAGGCAAAGGAAAAATTGCCACATCGTTTATTAACTTCTTGGGCAGCAGATTTCTCAAATCCGTATTTCAGTTTGCCTTCCACGATTCCTGAAAATATCGAAGAATCTTAGGTCGCCGCTTCCGCGATGCTTATCGCGGCAAGGTTAACACCGCCTCGGACTCCGCGACCGCCATTAACACCGCCCTTCATCTCCTCGCCGCCATCACGGCAATCCATGAACCATGGCTACCACGAAGAAGCCGGCTACGACCACGACCATCCGGACGAAGCAGAGCTGAATCTGTAGTTTTACTATAATATTGTTAAAATACATATAATTTTGTAAAATTTACTTATCATAACAGCATATTTTGATGAAGAATATAATATTGATCGAGTAAGTTCATTGTCTACTTTTATAGGCATATTTTTAAGCTACAAATGCTGCAATGACTTCAAAATAATGGAGCTTATGAAAAATGATGAAGTGTACCTAGAAGGCACGCCAACTAGTAGTGTTAAAGTTAGGAGGGGGCATGAACCGTCGAGGTAGCACCGCGCAACGCTCTGCGTCTCTCCTTGCATGCATGTCCCAAGATTCCTGTTTGCGTGAGATGTGCCTAGCTGAATTGCATCCCTCATTCTCTCTTTTATTGTGTTCTTAGCAGTACATCAGGCGGAGGGAGGTCTCTGAACCACGCTTGCTTTCTTTTCATGGACTATGGACCGGATTTCAGATCCTCAGAATTGGAGGCAAAAGTGCTTACTTTCTCGGTTCTTTAATTGATGAATTGATGTCGACGTTAACTTTTAAATTCAATTTTGATTATTTGTTTTATTTAAAAATTTTACTCAAATGTGTAAAATTTTTAAGTTGTGATTCAAATAACTAATGATAAATTAAATTATATCAAAATATATAAAATTTATCAATTTTTTTAATAATACGAATGATCAAAGTTAAATTTAAAAGTCAACGGTGATATCAATTAAAGAATGAAGGGAGTAGAAGCTACAATGATCAAACTTTAGTTTCATGTTAACCATCCCATAATGGATGACCCAGATCTACTGCTACATCATGAGGAAGAGTACCACCATAGTGCATCATATGACCGTTGCTTGTACTATGTAATGTTACTAGTAACATAGAGGATCGAGTGTCCCCTCTCAAGCTACTATGTGCACCATGCACATGCTGCAGGCTTCTCCCTTTCCGTCTTGATGGCAAAGGATCTCGATCTAGGATACACGAGCTTTGAGGTGAAACCGAGAGTGAAATTGGTAAAGCAGTAAGCAATTAAACATGACCCCGATCGAGAAATTTGTTTCCCTTTTCAGTACTCACTCCTGAATCTCTAAACGATTGAAAGTGCTTACATTAAAAAACATAGCTACTACACCGTTTCACCGCAGCTTTCTTGTTATCATTTGTCGTTGTACTAGCAACTTTGAAGCAAATCATAATTTTCTTCTAGCCTCCTCCAGTGACATGTCATTTTTTTACTATGCGGAGACTACAGAAAATACTGTACGAGAAACGTATATAAAAGCCCAATGCGATCACGAACGCCATAGTAGCTGCAACCAAGTTACTCCATCAGATATCGCCTCGGCCTTCACGACCGCCATCAACACCGCAATCTTCTCGACCGCCGTCACAGCAAGCTATCAAGCAATAACTGTGTCTATGTCCATAAAATTGCACACCTATCAATCAGGCCGGCTACAAACCAGTCCACGAACGAACCAGAACGCCCCGTCAATGTAGGCGCGAATGAATCTGACCTGAATCTTCGACGCAAAGCTATCCTAGAACGCGCAGCCGAAGTAATCTCTCTGTTCTAAAATACAAGCATTTCTAGCTTTGTTCAAAGTTAATTTTTTTAACTTTAAGCCTGCTCCGACGCAAGGTCACTCTCGTTGAACGGGATGGCGCGGCAGAGCTCGACGGCCGCCATGGACGACACCACCACCACTAGGACCACCAGAAGAAGCTGCCTGTTAGCCATCGTGCAAGTGTGAGCTAGCTAATGGCGGTTGATCACTGTGAATTGGAGTCTGAGCTGATGAGTTGAGGACGACTATGAAGAGACGTATTTATAGCACGGATTGGCTACGGGGGCCGCGAGCTTTGCGGCGGGAAAGATTTGAATCTACTCTAGTTTGTGCTAGCGATAACAGAAACGAGGGTAGATGGCGGGCGCACCACAAGGTGCACCGCCACCACGGCGAGAGGGCCCACCGCTTCAGCATCTTCAAGGACAACGTGCACTTCATCCACAGGCACAACAAGCACGGTGACCGCTCCTACCGCCTCCGCCTCAACCACTACGGCGACATGGGCCGCGACGAGTTCCGCTCCACGTTCGCCGACTCCCGCATCAACGACCTGCGACGGAAGGAGCCCCGCGCGACGGCCGTGCCGGGTTTCATGTACGAAGGTACTATTTTCGAGTTGCCAGAGTTCGTAGACTGGCGGCAGCTGGGCGCTGTCACCTCCGTCAAGAACCAGGGCAAGTGCGGTAGCTGCTGGGCGTTCTCCGCTGTGGTGGCCATGGAGGGCATCAACGCCATCCGGACTGGGAAGCTGGTGTCCCTATAGGAGCAGGAGCTAATCGACTACGACAGAGCGGAGAACGGGTGCCAGGGCGGGCATATGGAGAACGCCTTCGAGTTCATCAAGGCCCACGGCGGCGTCACCACCGAGGCGGCATACCCGTACCGCGCGGCGAACGGCACCTGCGACAACACGAGGTATCGCCGCGGGCCACTGATCGTGATTGACGTCCACCAGATGGTGCCGGCCAGCAGCGAGGAGGCGTTGGCCCAGGCGGTGACGAACCAGCCAGTGTCCGTGGCCATCGACGGGAGCGGCCAGGCGTTCCAGTTCTACTCGGAGGGCGTGTTCACTGGGGACTGCAGCACCGACCTGGACCACGGCGTGGCGGTGGTCTGGTACGGCGTGAACGAGGACGGCACGCCGTACTGGATCGTGAAGAATTCCTGGGGTCCGACGTGGGGCGAGGGCGGTTACATCCGGATGCAGCGTGGCACCGGCGACGCCGGCCTCTGCGGCATCGCCATGGAGGCGTCCTTCCCCGTCAAGACTTCGCCCAACCCAGTGCCAACGCCCAGACGTGTGCCCTCATCTCCAGGGTAGCACTTCCCAGCGATAAGGGGAATCGATCTCTGTTTATGTATTGTGTTATTGGTCTCGGTTGCGGATGGAAACAGGAACAGAAGTACGAGTGTGGAACAAGAATTGGTGTAACCGAGTAACATATCTGAAGTGTTATCTTATGTTATTGTGATGTAATGTATAATAATCTAAGGTATTGAAATGAGTAGTATCCCACAGGGAATAGATATATGAAAGATTTGGCACTTGATGTTCATTGTTCTTATATATAGTAATCAAGCCAAAAGTAATCGTGTTGGAAGAACAAATGGATCAGAGGGCATGTTGGGCCGGGCTAAAACTTTTTTTGCCGCGTACTGTTTTTACCCAACCCACACAAGAACTATCTGTGCCAGCCCGAAGGTGCATTTTGGGGCCTCATGGACTGATGTCAACGCCCGTGTGCCAAAAGATGGCTTGCCAACGCACACTGATGGTTTTTCGTTGTCGACGCCAACTGATATCGATTTGCCAAGCACACCGGCGAGGGTCCAAATCCAAAGAGACCCTTTTATGGTCGACGTCAAATCTGCACGTCCTTCCCTTGATTGATATCACGTCTTTTTCCCGAAAATAGTTGCAGGGCGCTGCACCCATGCATGCTTCAAATTGTCCGGTGGTCATAAGTCACAATGACGCTGCGCCGTGACGCGCCCATCACCTGGAACACCGGAGCGGCAGCAGAGTAGCAGACTCGATGGATTCGAAGTATGGGCGCGTGCTCGCGTAACTATCCGTAGAGTTCGTAGGAGCATTGCGGATGCTCTGGGTAGGTGCGAGAGGATTCATATCCTCTGTTTTTTTTTTATGACAAATTTTATCATATTTGATATTAATTATTTATTATAAAATTAATGTTGAGTAATAACTATATGATTTATAAATCACTCATTATATCGATTTAAATAAAAATAATCTTAAATTATAAGTATTGATTATAAAATAAATAGATAAGATCAATTATGATAAAATTTGCAATAAAAGAACAAACACAGAGGATAGTTGGCGTGAGTGCGTCCCGTCCTGACGCCCCCGGCGGGTGGGGCCTGGGGGCCTCTTCCATCGCGGCCTCGGCGATCCGCGCGGCAGCAGAGCATTGGGCGCCCGCGCCCGGTATGGGAGGCGCGCGCCACGGCCACGGCCACGCGGGTGGAACAGGGGCGCGGACGGCTCGGTCTGTAGGAGGGGATGGGTGGAACAGGGGCGCGGACGGCTCAGTCTGTACGAGGGGATGGGGTGCGGATTGGAGTCGTCAGTCCGTGCGTCCAAGCGTGTCGTCATCACCTTCTGGGTAGCGGCGAGGGCTGTTCGCGCCGCCCCGGGGGCCCCCGCGCATGTAATTTGTTGGTTGGGGGAATGACGTCGGCTGCTCCTGCTCCAGATTATCGCGCGCGCGTGCGCGCTGGGATGCACCGTACTTCCGTAGTCCGTGTGAGCCAAGACGACGGTCCGGCATGAGAGCTCGGCAAAACGAGCCGCTACCCCGGTAAAAGATGTAATGAAATTATATGTATGTAAGTTTGGTGTAAATAAAGTAAATGATATATGAAATTTATCGATTTATTCCATCTGTTTATTTATAGATCTTAACGGTTATAAAAATAGTGAATATATAAAGTTTACCTTATAAAATTCACTTTAATGCTATCCCCCTCTTCTCTTCCGCCCAACAACTTGGGCCGGGGGATCGCGTGGGCACTTGTAACGACCCCGTCCGTAGGGGCGGATTTATATATTCTGCTTTTGCTTTTTTATGATAAATTTTGTCATACTCAATTTTATTTATTTATTATATAATCAATGTTTTATAATTTAAAATTATTTTTTATTTAAATTATATTAATTTATTTAAAAATAAGTTTATAAATAATATAGTTATTATTCAATATTAATTTGTAATGAGCAGAATCAAAGTACAGAAAAATTGAAAAGGGAGAGGATACGAAACGTCCGGGGACCGCCGCACGCACGGGACGACGCGATCCATTGGTGTTGGCGCCGTTGCCCGGGCGACCCGTCGAAGCGCCCGGGATTAATCATCGTCTCCGCGAACCGCTGCGGCCTGATCGATCGGCCTGAAAGACCCTGCGTTTCTGTCGCGGCGCGCCGTACTGTACTGTAGCATCCATCGGGCGTCGTACCAGTACTACTATTGCGCTCTGTGAAGGCTGGGCCGATAAAAGTTACAAGTAGCGGAGAAAGTAAGGTGGTTCTTAATAGAGTGAATAATATATGAATATATAAATAAAATTTATTATTTTTAAAAAAATAAAAAATTTATTTTATCTGTTTATTCATCTCTCTGTTTATTGTGCGCCGACCGACGGCACCACAACACCGGATGAGACAAGCCTCCAAGGTCAGTGGTAGTCCTGGTGCCTGCAATCACGTTTACGGTTTATCCTGATAGATGTACGATGCTTTGTTCATGGATCATTCTGATTTTGTGAATCCACGATCAGTACTGTATATTTGGGCTAAGCCCAACTGGTCTAGAGGCCTCGCTCTGACGCCTACGGATCCGTTGCGAATCCTCCGGCCAGGCCTTCTCATTGTGACAGCCCGAGAGCATGATACGTGACGTCTCGAACTCCCCGTCGTTGTGTACTTGTGCAATCCGCATCGCACGTCTGGAAAGTAAAAAAGGGCGAGCACCATCCGCAAAGCGAGGTTACGAGAGGACTTGAGAGAGCGGTGTCAGCGTGAGCGACCTGACCGAGCGGTGGCCGTGCTGTTGCGTCGCACCCGCCGCCGCGAATGGACGAGCGCCGAGCCCGGCACGGCGGCAAGACCGCGCGCTACCCACCCATCGCTTCGGCCCCCTTGTGCGCCCGCGCAGGTTCGCCGCGCGAGCTCCGTCAGGGTTTTCGCGGTTTTGTAAACTTTGGCTTCGTCTGCTACGACCGGTTTGGGTTCCCAGCTTCCCATTCCCCAACAGGCAGCAGGCGACGCCGGTCATGTGGAATTGGAAACCACGCAAAATACCTGTTGACCCGAGCGCCGTCCCAGCGTGTCCGGGCACTGCACATCCCGACTCGCGGAGTCGCTGCCGCACAGAAGCAGCGCAACGAACAGTGCCGCGAATTGTTGAGGCCCCGTTTGAAACAGGATATCTTTTCTTTTCTGCGTTTTTTTTTTAAATTCCTCCAAAACTTCTTTGAAGCGTTACAAACGGGGCCTTAGTGGGCGGATTGATCGACCGATCAGTGGACGGATCAGAGGGAAGGAGCAAGCAAGAGGCGAGGAATGACAATACAGGTGTCAGGCCGGCAGCGGCGATAAGGATACCCACTGTGGATAGATCCACAGGATGTACTATTTGGCCGCGACAAGACCAGACGCTCCCTCTTGAGGCGGGACACACGCCGCCGCACGTCTAAACCCCATGGCTACTGTCTCCTCGCCTATGGCGCAGCAAGTGCCCCCGGGCCGGACCACCGCCTGCTGCATGCCATTCTCTCTAGTGGGCTCTCGCTCCTCTATCGCGGCGCCCTTCTCCCAGGGTCCAACGTCCAGCCGCGGCGCAGGATCGTCTGCGGTTACTGTAGTGTGTGCACACCGCGAGTACCCCAACAATTATTTGGTCGTTCCAAGTTCCAAGTTCCAACTTTGTAAGTACAGTCAATTGTTCAAGGTGGCGATCGCCGCGCCGCGACGCGCCGCGCATGTTTCGTCAGTGGACGGCGATAGCGTGCAGGGTGCTGGCGAATGGAATTGGGGTTGGATTATGCCCAAATCCTAGGAATTGGGTTTGTCTTGACAGTAATTTGACTAATAATTTATATAAATTTAATTAAAATTAGCAATATAAGATTTATATTTCTAGATACATCATAAAAGATATTTATATATTATAAGGTTGATTAATGGCATATTTGAATAACTACGGAATTTTGCCACAATGCATGTGTAGCATGCCGAAGTTCGGTGAACAAATTTGTCGCCGTAAGTTTGGTAGTTTTGGCAAGAGAAATGACTTACCACAATTATTGAGCAATTGCGGCACGTCATAAGTTTACCAACAAAGCAAATAATTATCACAGATATTGCGACGTATCGAAGTTTCCGCATGGTGGTAAGGTGTGACAGTCATTCAAACACATTCTAAATTTAGTAGAAATTATCTGTTGAAGTTGCAATCAGTGAATGCAAGAAATAAACTTCTGTTCAGAGGCGGTACTAGTGCCAGAAACGTAAGAACAGATAAAATGTAGATAATGTCTTGGAGGAGGATTTCATAAAAAAAACAACAGAAAAATTAATCCAATTCTAGACCATGATGTCTTGATAATGCTGAATCAGTCTATTCAACCTTGAGCCTTAGCTAGGAGGAGAATTTCATAAAAAAACAGCAGAAAAAATAATCCAATTCTAAACCATTGTGTCTTGATAATGCTGAATCAGTCTATTCAACCTTGAGCCTTAGCTAAGACATCTAAATTTTCTTTTTACATGTTCAGTCTAGGTTGATTATATACATTCTTCAATTGGCTATTCTTTTAGTATAGAAAAATGCCCTTCTCCATTTACTTCAGTATTTTCAAAAACATTACTTAAATCTATATGATTATACATATAGACTGTCCAAGTAAAGACACAATCAGAGAGACCAAATATTTCAGACATATGTAGTTTTTTTCTTTTGAGATTTGTCGGACATTGTAATTGAGACTTTATAAG
>BCLF01000034.1:1519322-1546718 GCA_001602275.1 Zoysia japonica | reverse complement strand
AAATAACAATTTAAGTCTCTAGATCAACACAAATGGATGGTCTATAATCATTTGGGTCTATTTTAGAATTTGCTTGCTGCTTGTTGTGTACCACACCGTTTATTTTGATTTTGTTTAGAGGACATCAAAATGATTTTTTTATAGCACAGTACATTCGATACTTAAACTTTTTAGCAACCGCAATGAGAGATATAAAAAAAAAATATGTGAATGTTTTTGAACCTGAGCACTTCTCCTTTCTTTTGATCATTTACTGTGTTCATATCAATCTAAATCTTCATCCTAGTCCTCCTCACAGCCGATCAACGGTGCATATACAACAAGATAGCACAATCACTAGACAATGAGATTTATTATAGTGATCGCAACAGATGATGCATGTCTCAAGTTAAAAAGAACAATCACAATTTTCTCTTCTCTTTCTCTTTCATCTTTATCCGCAAATTTTTTTAAATAATTAACATAATATGATATATAAATAAAAATAAAATTTTACGTTGTTTTCAGAACAAAATCAATACGTACAGTGTGACTTGAACAAAGCAACTAACAGACGGTGTTTCATAGATAATTTTTTTCCCTAAAGCCACTAATACTGTAAATGTATTATATGGACAATATGATAATGCCAATTACAATAACTTTTTTCAAGCTATCGAAAAACAATTTTGATGGTAAAACTGACATTTTATCCTTAAAAGGAAAATCAACAACGGAAACAGCGGTGGGCCTGTCAGGCACGCACGGGGCCATTAACAGGGCAGAAGTGCTGGCATCCAGAGGATCCAAGCTAACAATCCAGCACAACACCATTCACGCTTCTTCCCTCCGTACCGTCTTCATCTCCCTCCTCGAGTCTTCTCCCCGACCCTTCCTCCTCTTCCGTTCTTGTGTTCCTGTGGCTCCAAATAAAAGCCCACCGGTTTTCGCGCGGCAATTTTACCATAAAAGAGCTATCGTCACTCTCTCTCCGGCCCCGTCTCTCTCCTTCCTCGTTTCTGGCACTAGTACTGCCCCCACTCTCGCTCAACACACACGCACAGAGCATACAGCTAAGCAGGAGAGAGAAAGCGATAGGGAGACGGGGTACCCAAGTACAATTCTGGCCTGGTTCTTGATCGAAGGCATGATCAAGAATCGTTAAAAAGTTCTAGATCTTCAGACTTGCCTCCTCTCGGGCTCATTTGTTCCGAGGTTTAGCCATGGAGGGAGGGGGAGGGAGCAGGATGGGTGGGATCTCCGGAGCCCCGGGAAATCTGCTGGACGCGGGAGCTCAAGCGTTCTACCCTGCCGTCGGTGCTTCATACCCGTTGCCGTTACAGCCGCTTCCACACCAGCTCTTCTACACGCACCCGTGCCCGGCCTTGCCGCCGCCTCCTTTGGCCATGTCGCTGCCTTTGCCGCCGATGGCTATGCCGCCGCCAACGCCGGGGTACTCGTTGCCGACGACGACGCCGGTGGTGGACGGCCCGTCAAGCCGCGCAGTGGTTCTGAGCCTGGTGCCACCGCACGCTCAGGAAGCCGACGTGGCGCAGGCCATGGCGCCGTTCGGCGCGATCCGCTCTGTGGACGCGTCGGCTGTGGCGACGGAGGGCGTGGCCACCGTCCACTTCTTCGACATCCGCGCTGCCGAGCTCGCCGTCGCCTGTGTCCGGGAGCAGCATATGCGGCAGCAGAGCCGCCTGGGTCAGCTATACGCTGCAGCCGCCGTGTCCCCCGCTTGGCCTCCGCCACCGACGCCCCAACAGTGGGACTGGCAACACGACGACTCCCGCGGCCTCATTCTCGGCCAAGCGGTATGGGCCCACTTCACCGCCTGCGCCGACCTCGACGGCGATAACCGAGGCTCCCTGGTCGTGCTTAGCCCCCTGCCCGGCGGCGTCTCGCTGGCCGACCTCCGCCAGGTCTTCCAAGCCTTCGGTATGCACCACCACCACCGACCGAGCCGACCAACCAGCGATTTCGTTTTCCCACGCTGGTTTCTTGTGTTTCCCCCAGCAATTGTCTTGGCCCAACCTCGTTTTGTTCGTAGGGGACTTGAAAGATGTGAGGGAGTCGGCGCAGCGCCCGAGCCACAAGTTCGTGGACTTCTTCGACACGCGCGACGCAGTGCGTGCGCTCGCGGAGCTCAACGGCCGGGAGCTCTTCGGTCGCCGCCTCGTCATCGAGTTCACGCGCCCGTCCGGCCCCGGGGCACGCAGGTAAGATGTGCACCACCCCTTCAATTCCGCAGATTGTGACCGCGAAGAACGGACTGCTCAACTGTAAGTATTGGTCGTAGGCGCGGGAACGTGGTCCACAACCGGCCGAGCGCACCGACGCCGCCGAGGCATCAAGCTGCTTGGCGACCGTCTCAGGCATCGTCGCAGCCGTTGTCCACATCGTCCTCTTCCAGCACCGGGAAGGCGCGGGAAGGAGTGGTACTCCTGAGGAGGAGCTCGACACGGCCCAGCGCTCGCGATCAGGCCAAGCAGGGCGGCAGTGCTGGCACGACCCTTGAACGCAAGTCCAAAGGTGGCAAGAACAACGTTGCTTCCGTCTTGTCCTCGTCGGCCACGTCGTCGACCGCTTCGTCGTCCGGTAAACAAGGCCAGAAGGTAGCGAGCGGTAGCGGCGGCGGCAGCAGCAGCGGTAATTGGAGAGGCCGGAGGAGCGGGTGGGAGGCGCGGTTCTTGTTCAAGGATCCTGACGTCGCGGGCGATGCCGAGACACCGGAGCTGGAATCTGAGAAAGACACCAGGACCACTGTCATGATCAGAAACATACCGAACAAATACAGGTATCCTTGCTAAATCCACGCGTTGTTGCAACAATGCTATATTTCATGGATGCGCCGTTCATATAATTGCCATTCTGCTGATGCTTGAGGCCTCTTGGTCGCAGCCAGAAACTGCTGCTCAACATGCTGGACAACCACTGCATCCAGTCCAACGAGCGGATCACGGCGAGCGGCGAGGAAGGCGAGGACCAACCATTCTCTTCCTACGATTTCGTCTACCTCCCCATAGATTTCAAGTGAGCCCTCTCCCAATTACACTCTCTGCATTAATATTATTTTATGGTGCCCAATGCAAGAACACACACTTTATAGCGTAAATTTGGTGGTTATTGGGGTTCGGTGCGATAAAAATTGTTGAAAATGGAAGAGCAGAATGTGGTGGTCTTGAATTGGGGACGGCGAGGCGAGGGGAGTTCCGCCGTGCGGCTGGTAGGCCAGTGAGAACTTGTTGCGGATCGAGGTATCTTATCTTTGGTTGGTGGAGTAACAGAATCAGCAGATATAGAGAAGGCTGTGGCCTTTAGTCCAAATGGAAATAAATTTGGGAGCCCCAGGAGATCGAACCAGATCCTTTTCGCTTGGGTGCCATGGTTTCTTTTCTTGCATGCATCTTCCACCTTCTGCTGGCGAGGACCTGTTGACCTGCCTTCTTATCTTGCCGCAGCCCCCGGGATCTCCTCCCTGCCTGCCTTTCTCGCTTCACACACAGTCGTGCACTTCCATAACATGTCCAACACAAAAGGAGCTGCAGCGTTAGGCACAGTAGAGACCTCTTTGTGGAGTAACGTGAAATTATGGTCCAAACATAAGGGTTTAAAAGTTACTCTCTTCATTCTAAATTGTCGTCGTTATTTACTTCTAAAATTAGTACAAATATGTAAAGTTTTAAGGATAGATTCGAATAACATTATTGATAAAAACAATATATAATAAAATATAAATATTTATCAATTTTTTTAATAAGACTAGACTCAAAGGTGATGTTAGATACTATCTATGGCCACAATAATTTAGGAACCGAGTACCACAAGGAAAGCAACTTTTTATGAGATGTATATCTAAAAAAAAATCTTGAGGAAAATGTACGTTGAAGAATCTTCAGTTTGATACAGTGCTTTTAATCATACCTGCAAGTTGTGACAAGTAAAATCAATGGCCAATGACGCAACAACGTTGTTGTGGCACAAGGCAACCCTCAGCACAAAACTATATCATGATCTCTACTTCCTGTCTCAATTATGATTCTTCTCTCTAGCACAAAATGCAGTTTCGGCTGTGTTTAACTCGAATTTCTTGGCGCAATGCAGCAACAAGTGCAATGTGGGCTACGGGTTCGTCAACCTCACCTCGCCGGAGGCCGCCGTGCGATTGTACAAGGCGTTCCACAGGCAGCCTTGGGAGGTGTACAACTCGCGCAAGATTTGCCAGGTAACATACGCACGTGTGCAGGTACGTTAACATGCTGCTCCTCCTGTCTTCGAGATCAAAACGTTTTGCACATTTTTGCCATGTTGGATTCTTCACTACTAGCTCATGACGCGGCGGTCGCCGCGCAGGGCCTGGAGGCGCTGAAGGAGCACTTCAAGAACTCCAAGTTCCCGTGCGACAGCGACGAGTACCTGCCCGTGTCGTTCTCGCCGCCGCGCGACGGCAAGCAGCTCACAGAGCCGCTGCCAATTGTCGGGCGCTCGCCCGCGCCGTCCGGCGCCACGCCGTCCAGGAGCCTGGAGACGAGCGTGGACCCGCTGGCGCCGGAGCTCATGCCGCCGCCCTGCTCCTCCGGTGACGGCGCGTCCTCGACCACCACGTCGTCGCACGCGCCGTCCGACCACGCCGATGACGACAACCCGGCGGACGACTCTGAGGACGACGACGCCGGGGAGCTACGGCAGCTACGCTACACCGACTAGGTTGCTGAGCCAGGGCCACCTTAGGTACAAGCCGACCATAAGGAGACGTACGTTGTGTTTACTCCGATAAGTCGAGGCAATGATGATGCCTAAAGCTTTTTCGTGGCTTCTGCACAGCCAGCAAGGGAAGTGGAGTGGAGTCAAGGGCATGGAGCGACGATTCATTTATGAAGGAGATAGAGGGAGTCGAGAGACTCGAGACTGGAAAAGGAGCAAAGTGATGTCTGTGTATCCGTTCGTTCGTGTAACTGATACAGCAGGTCGAGTCGTGTTCGTTTTGTTTGTGGTTTTAAGTTCCCTTTGAAACTTGGAGCTAGTCGCATGCTAGCTGCGGAGTCTGGGACTATTCTTCGTCACGCGTTCGTTGTTTAGGAGCACTACTGTACATTAAATACAAGATACTTTGGACCGTTGATTTTTTTTCTTGGATTCTACGGGTATTTTATAAAATTGAATTGTTTTTTTATAAATTCTTGTATGATTCTGCATTGGTACCACCTGATCTTTGCTGGCGAATCCTATTCAATGGGTTGCTCCTAGTACTTTGATTAATTTATTTAATTCTTGTTTATTCTAAAAAAATATAACTCAAACCCTGCGCGAGCAAAGCTGTATGACCGGGCTGTTCTCTTATTCTGTCATCTTATTTTTCGTATTAGTGAAAATTCTTACAAAACTTGTGTTTTAACCAGATTTAAAAAACTGCAACAATGTCGATTTTTGAAATCTATAAAAAATGGCCGATTTATTATTTTTACTAGTTACCGTGAAAGGTTTACTTAAAACTGAACTGTAAAAATCATGAGCGGTTTACTATGATTTTTTAAACCCTGATTCCAAACAGCTTTAAAAATGCCCGACTTTGAGATCACGAAGTTGGATCCAGATTATCTTTGCGAGCACCTAAACCACTCACAGACGCACCTCCCTGCCTATCTATCCCTTAAACCAAACAGATGCTTAAGCTCAGTGGAGCAGCCGCAACGTTCGGAAATCATCAAACACGGGAACGTCATAACGCAATCCTAGTTTTCTGAGGGGAAGCCAACAACAACAGAAGCAGTGAGCATAGCGTTACTTCCACTTTTTTTCAGACGGTATATCTTTTTCAGATAGGTAAGCAATAGTACCTTAATAATGTGAGGGACTGGACCAGGTGATTTTGAAATTTCACGGTCGCCGTAGATGTCTCACTGTTTATAGAATGAAACCAAAAATAATTTGTCATGAATCAGATACTTCTATGCTTGTCAGACCGCTCTATATAGTCTCGTTTGAAACAGAAGAATTCTTCTGATTGTCTATGAAATTGAACCGAATTCCGTGAAAAAATTCTACGTTCTAAAGGAGTCGTACCATGAATACAAATTTCTATAGAAAACCTCATTGAAATATCATGTCATATGTAAATTGGAGAAAAGGGGGAAAAATCAACAAGGGACATGTATTGCTTAAGCATATCTTTGATGTGCCAATTCACTTTAGTCTAGTATATATTTAGCATCAATGTTGGCTGCCAATCACACATAATTAGGCTTACTTTGGAATATAGAAATTTCATAGCGTTTCAAAGGGGCTTATTGTGTATATACAGCTCGATCGTACGGCTAAATCGTTCAAATCAGTACTTTCATGTTTGCTAGAGGAATGAAACAACTTGCTGGGTCGTACAATAGTATTATGTGAACCATTATTCACCATCGCTATCATGTTAATCTGCTAAGTATATCTAGGCCTAATAAACGCTACCGCTTGCCTAGGAGTATTCGGAACGTGTATATTCTCAGGAACATCGATAGACGGTGCTACACACAACAAAGAACTCCAAACTCCAAGAATTTCCGCAGCAGAACAAAGATTGAAAAAGGCTTCTCTAAAGTAAACTAGGATTTCAGTTTTTTTCAAGTAAAAATTGTTCCACAGCCTATATTTGCAGTCCTCGATACTCTTATTTCTCGGTTCTCCACTTCTGCTGTTCCATACGAGCTCCATTTATTCGGTGGATGCACGTGCCAATGGCCGTCTGCCGCTGGTGTACTTGTCGATATTTCATGTGTTGGACCTCGTCTCCCTTTTGGACGAGGCTGCCATGCGGGCCCGCGCTCCCGTTCGGCCACGGCCCCACGCCGGGTTCTGACTGCATCGGCCGCTTTAACGGCCGGCCGGGGGGTAGTGCTTTGCATATGGGTCGCAGCGATACTACGGATACCGAGTCGTGCGGGTGCGTGTCTGTCGGTCGCAGCGCTTCATTTGACCGCCAGATTATTGCACGTTCATGCTCGTTAAGAACCGCTAATGCTGTACTGACACAAGTACACTTGTGTCACCGGCGAATATGGCGAGTTGCTGTGTACGACATGGTGGGCTGGAGGCTTGTTTAAGCTAATCACCCCAGATGAGCTAGATTTGGGTTGCATGATCGATGGCACTGCATCATGGGAGAAGCTGGGGACCTTCCTAAATCCTGCCACCACAGAAGAACTCGATCGACCAACACCATTAGACTAGTTTACTGACACGGACGCTTAGTTTAACTTGTTAATGGGGGGAGAGTGACGATCGAGGCCGAGCGTTTTCCGGTAGGATTTTGTGCTGTCGTCCGTGACAGCCCGTAGGAGTAAAAAATTTCGGTGGCCGGAGCAAGCAGGTTGCACGTTGCAGGTCCTGGGGGAGGCTTGGTGTGCGCCAAACCGGCGGTTTGCAGGCGCTTTCGGGCGCACCGAGGTGCGCACCGTGGCATCGATCCCCGATTCCGAGGCACCTGTGTTGTGACTCGAAACAGCGGGGGCAGACAGTCGCATGCAAACCATTGTTGCCTCTCGGTTCGGGCCTCCTTCGTTGGTTGCATAAAAGTATCGGGTTCGGATCAGTACTTAAGTATAGGAGTACTCTATATATGTTGTTCCTTGGAGAAATTAACAAATGATAGTACTCCTAAGAGGCAAGAGCAGTCATGTGAGTTTCTTTGGTCGTGGTCATGGAGTGGACATTTTGTCTCCCGTAAAGCGCTTGTTCTTGTTGGCCATAACCTGGTGCTGTACGGCATGTAATTATCAACACTTTTGCTACGAGCCGCTTGATGCGCGTCTAGAAGACTGGAGCGCTTTGCTCTACTGAAAGTTAGTCAACGCTGTCATCAGGTTATGTGTAGTAATTCCTTTTAGTACTACACATTTACAATAAGTCCAGCTGATTGACTTCGTTAGTTTTGTGTAGACATCAGTTTTACAGTTTACATGGAGTATTTCCTTCATTTTAGTTGTAGGTAATCAGCTGACATAGTTATCGAGTTAAATTTGACTAAAATTGTCCCGAGTCAATCTTCTTTACAAGTTTGATCATGCCTGCGCTGGGAGGAGTCGGCAATGAAATTTAATAAAAAAGTAACTTATTTTTTCAGCCGCCGAAGTGCAACTGAAAAATAAATTATTATTTAGTTCATTGTAAAAAACTGTTAAACTAATAAATTATAAAATAAATTTGCTGTTTAACATAACTTCTACTTATTTTTATAAATAAGCTAAAAATAAGTCGGTAAAACAGAGCCGTCACGACGAACTTGCCTCTCTGCTTCCTGTCCTGGGAGTACTGGCATCATTCAAGTAAGAGTCACTTCTCCACATTTGCACACAAGCAAAGATGCGCTTCGATCAGCTCCCCCGAGGCCCGGCGCGCAGGTGCTCGGTGTAACGCATGCACGGCGAAGCCTAACTACACGGCTACACCGCTACTCCCTCCTCGGTCGCAATAGATGTTTGTTTCTAAGTTTGGTTGAATACAATTTTGACTAATTATTTTGATAAAATTAATTAACTTTAATAATATAAATTATATATATTATAAAAATATATTTTTAACAAATTTAAAAGTACAAATGCTAAGCTTTTAAATTTTATCGAACATATAAAAAAATTTGATCAAATTTACAGTCAACAAAATTTATAAATAAACTTTTATAAAACTAATAGAGTACACGGATAAAACTAATAGAGTACACGGCTACTCCATGATCGAACTCTAGCTTTCGTTCCCCAAGGTGACAAGGCGCAGCAGCACAGCAGCTGCTGCTGCGAGAAATGGCGACTGATCGAGGGAACGGGAGACGCAACGCCACGGGAGGTAGTAGTCAAAAGATAAGTCAACGCCACCATCTCCCACGAATGCTGCCCAAGGCGATCCACCATTGGAGTACAGAGCTTGCTCCGCTCCCTCTCCTCGCCCAACCCCGAGAGAGGTGCAGCATGCATGCGATCAAGTAGCTCGCACCACGTGGGCGCTGACGTGCGGGAGCCACGTGAGGCGGGGCCCGCGCCTCAGCCATGCGCGCCTGTCGTCTACCTCGCGACGGCTGTTCCAACGGCGAAAGGCTGCCGTCTGTAGAGAGAGAGAGAGAGCGAGCGAGGAGCGTAGGCTATTACCCGGCGAGTAGAAGGGTGCTCCGGCCATGCAAAAGGGTGATGCCTGTGCGGGACGAAGTGACTCTGACGGGCACTCAGTGAAAAACATCTTTAAATAAAACAACCAAGAGGTCAATAACAGAGGAGAGAGAGAGCCACGACGACGAACCCCGGAGGAGCGAGACAATGCCACCGGCACGAATTACGAGGCTGTTGGCAGGGGGAGACTGCGGAGGTGGCAAGCGGAGGTCGCGCCACGTCGATCGGAAGGAAGACACCGATGACATGGCGGTCGCGCCGTTGACTGACTCCGTACGTCCCCGGCCTGCTCCGGTGATGGCCTCCAAGAAAGGAAGAGGGTACACCGGACCCACGGCTGTCAGGCGCTGAGTTGTGGGGCCTCGCACTCGCTCTCTTTGCTCAGAGCACCAGGTCAGTGGGTCCGTGTAGAATTGACCGGGTTAGTCTCCACAGACTGTACTACACCGCAGCTGGTTTTCACCTCCGCGATGAAAACAACGTATATTTACTTAGGAAAACGTTTATTTCATGGTTAAGTAAGGCTCATACTTATTATAAAATTAATTTGGATGGAATAGTAGTTAATGTCGGTGGATTGCTTTCTTCACATTATCGGTTTGAAGTGAGGAAAATGAAGCTTCCTATGTCACGAAACAGAGTAACAAAAAATCTACTGGGTCCAAATATTTCCTGGAAGGCGAGACGCTCGCGCGGACGTGAGAGAAAACGGATACGAAAACAGAAGTTGGAGTACAATTAGGAAGAATCCGCTGGAACTGGTCCACCGCCCTCGGGCTCGGCATTGAAGCCGTCGCTTGGCTCGAGCTGCGTCATTCGCTAGACTTTGCACCGTCGAGCGGAGACATACGTATCTTCTCAACGTTGAGCGAGCGGCGTACTGGTGCCGTGGTGGACAGAGCTGCTCGCCATGCAGAACCGCAGAGGACGACGAGCCAAGAATTAAGAGATGAGCTTTTCTTTTCTTGATGAGTTTTTCTTAATAAGCTACTTAACCAGCCATCTCATTGAATCCAAATTCGCCGCGCCTGCTCATATTGGTTCGGTCCTGCATTTTCTTCGTTAGTCTTTTTTTCCTACTCCAACTTTTCCATTTCGTCGTCCAAAACAGCCCTTATTAATTCAGTGGAATAATCGAAGTGTAGGAGTGTGATGAAATTTTATGTTTATGGAGACAGGGTATACGCAGTTAGGGTTCCGGCCGTGTGCAATTTTGTTCGGTATCTCGCCGTGGACTTGAAGCCCCCCATTATCTGAAATGTCTTGTGGTGTCCGTTAGTATCAATTTTCACGCGCGTTCTCTGCTTACACGCGGGAGGCAGTTCCTGCATTTCTATTGGCTAAAAGATCGGTTAATGCTCGACTTCTGCCAGGCAGGTGGCGTACGCACGTACCCTTCGTTTTTTAATTGATGTCATCGTTGATTTTTAAATTTAATTTTGATCATTTGTTTTATTCAAATTTTTTGATAAGTTTCATATATTTTGATATAATTTGATTTATCATTATATTTATTTGAATCACAACTTAAAATTTAACACATTCGAGCAATTTTTCTAATAAAATAAATAGTCAAATTTGAATTTTAAAGTCAACGACGATATTAATTAATGAACGAAAGAAGTATGCTTTAAAATAAGAGTTCTCTTTATTGCAGAACTGAATTGTGACTCTATCCCATGCGCAAGAAGTTGTCGTAACACCACATAAAATGATACTCCTAAAAGTGTTCCTGCCCACAATTCTTCGTTTCATCAGAAACATAGAAAATTCAGTGCCCATCTGAATTGTAATCCGAGCGAAACAGCATCTCTGAACCTCCGTTGGCGCAGGCACCAGTATCAACAAACACTTGCAAACTCTGAAACAGATGGAGAAAGACTCGAATCATTTGGGCCGTTCATGGAGCTGAAAGATCCATAATTGATTACACAGCTGATATCTTTTGGACAGTAGTAGTAGCGCGGTTGTTGCTTTTGCAGACAGGTTGAGAAGACTAGGCGAGATCGATGACACAACTGAAGTGGGTAGTGCTGGGCCCCCGTCTGCGGCCTCGCAATTGTGACTGCAACAGGGAGGAGGAAGGCGACCTGCCCCCGACTGCGTCGAGCTGCCATGCACGTACGTGCGGCGCTGGCCTGACGAGTGCGTGTGCGCTCGCCCTTGTATCGGTATCAGCCGCTGGCAGGCGAGCACAGTCCTGTAGCAGCAACAAAAATTAGACGAGCCCCCTGCGTGCCCATCCGGGTGAGAGCTGCGTTCGCACTGTACTACCAGCTGCTTCAAACTGCCCGGTAAACAGTAGCTATATCGGGCAAAATCTTGGCGAGCCATTTCTGGGCGGAGTGTTCTCGTGGTTTGGCTGTTGGTCCCATAAGCATCACCAGTCCTCATCGACGCAGGCAAGTGCTGAGCCTGCGTTTTAGTGCATGTTTATTACTAGTGTGTGCTGTATCTGGTCAGAAAAGGCAATTGCTGAGCTGAGTTCGCACGCTATAGTTGTCGACTGAGAAAGCTGCAACCATGACGACCTGGCCGGCCGAGGGGAGGCTAGCGCCTAAGCTGTCGGCCATTTTGA
This sequence comes from Zoysia japonica, assembly GCA_001602275.1. Lineage (NCBI taxonomy): Eukaryota > Viridiplantae > Streptophyta > Magnoliopsida > Poales > Poaceae > Zoysia > Zoysia japonica. Next base: position 1,535,015 of record BCLF01000034.1, on the reverse strand, counting down.
GTTTGGTCGCTTCAGCTGATGCAGAATACTCATGAAACCTTTCGCTGTAGTGTCATGAAAAAGTGTCAAGATAACACTCATAGCTTCAATATTGAGGTACTAGTACTAGGCGTAAGTACATCAAGGATAGTGTAGTGGTTTGCTAGGTGGACACGCGCCGTGGCTGTGCGCCGGTGAGATGGCATGCCGAGACGGCGGATGCATGCGGTGCCGGCCCTGTTTGAGGCACGCGGCAACGGAGGCTTGCCTAGAAGCGATTGTCGGGGCCGGCCCGTCCGTGTGTGTCGCCTCGCATGCCAACCGCCTAGTTGCTCCCCCGCTGGAGGCGACGTAGAGTGCGACCGCATCTACTGGTGGGTGCTGGTTTTCCCATGCGTGTCCCCTGCGCCAAAGCCGCACTTCGTGAAAGCCGGGGACAGTGGTGCAAGTATTAGGGCTTTTGTCAGAGCTCTTATCTTCTAATTTTTAATTTTTAGACAAAATCAGAAGACCTATCACAAACACTGTTTTTAAGAAAAAATGATTTTTATCTGATTTTATAAAGTGATTCTCTGAAAAAAACTAAAGAGCTACGAGCTAAAAATAAAAAAAAATAGAGTCTTTATTCTAAGAGTTTATTATAAGAATAAAAAAGAATCATTTTTAGCCATCAAAATTACTTCATGGGAGAATTAAAAGTGAATCTAAAGAAACAGAAATTGAAAGCTCTAACAAAAGACCCTTAGTTGGAGTAATTCTCAATACAACTACAGCACTTATCAACATTTAATTTTTTTAATTAAAAGGTTAAAATTGTACTCCGTCTCAAATTATAAGTCAGAATACTCGACAATTTTTTTCAAATTATAATTTATTTTCACTTTTCAATACAATTTCTCTTTTTCTAATATTTCTCTGTTTCTTTCTCTTTCTTTCTTGTTAAAACAGTGCATCTCACTTTTTTCGTTTTTTTAATTCTCGTGTCCAACTTCAAAACAACTTATAAATGAGAATGAAAAGAGTAATAGATAAAATTGTATTGAGAAATAAAAATAATAAATTAATTTAAATTTTTTTAAAAACTAAGATGACATATAAATCAACTTAGGAGAGAGATGCCCATGGCCATGCATGTGGCCACATGGATCTGCAGAGGGGAGCAGAGAAGGGAAACACTGCCGTGGTGGCGCTGCTACAGTGCATATCTTTCCATCGGCTGCTGAGGAAAAAGCTGAGACGCGAGTCCCGTTCAGTAAAAATTTTGGACTACGCCTGGATTGACGTCCGGCCGTCGATCATGGCAGCAGCTACAAATAGCTACAGCACCGCTCTCCATCGGCCTATCTCTTCATCTCTCTGCTCACTGTACATTTTGTCGCAGACTTTGAGACCTCTCTCTATCTGCTCGGCGAGTAGGACAGGACAAACTAGCGGTCGCACCCGCATACCACTGCCACCGCACATGACGTGTGTGTCGTGCTCGTGCACGCTCCTATTACCTCTATCTCATATATAATGAAATTTATTTTTAACTTTTGTTGACTAGCATTTCAACTAATAATTTTTATAGATTCAATTAAATTTAAAAACTTAACATTTGTATTTTTAAATTTATTAAAAAAATACTTTTATAATATATAAAATTTATATTATTAAAATTAATTAAATGTATCAAAATTATTAATTAAATTTGTAGTCAATAAAATTTAGAAACAAATTTATATTGGGAGGGAGGGAGGGAGGAATTCGCATCGATGTGTCGAGCAATTGCACTTATCACTCATTAGCTTCTTCAGGCCCTTGCAGCGGCGAGATCAATGGTCCGAGGGCGCCGCCGCAAAGCCTTGGCCGAGAGCCGTTACCACAGCCCTCTCTTCCTTGCACCGAAACGGGGTTCCGGCACTAGCATTCCCCCCGCCAGCGGCGGCCTCCGCATCGCAATCTGAGCGTCGCGCCACAAAGCGGGAACGCTCGGGAAGTGGAAGCGGAAAGCGCAGCCGTAGCCTTTCGGCGTCGCTGAAACTTCTCCGAACCGGAAAAACAGCACTGTTCTGGTGTCTGGAAGCACCAATGCAGAAAATGGTTGTTCATTCGCGCCCTACAGTACTGAGTTCCCTACCTGTAGGGTGGTGCCGGTTCTTCTCGATTATTCAACTATGGACGAATGTGTAGAAGAATGTTATTGCCAAAGCGGAAATCAGTACTCCCTCCGTTTTTTTTCGCCGTTGTCTTTCAAATTGAACATTTGTTTTATTAAAAAAATTAATAAATTTTATATATTTTTAATATAATTTAATTTATCATTAGAGTTATTTGAATTACAACTTAAAATTTTACACATTCGAACAATTTTTTTTTAAAAAAATGAATAGTCAAAGTTGAATTTAAAAATCAATGGCTATATCAATTAAAGAGCCGATGGAATACATAGTTATAGATGACTGCAGACTGCTGATCAGGTTGTTAGTGTGAGCGAAAACCGAACCTGAAAATATGCTCACCCGAGGAGGGAAAATATGAGAACTAAACAAGCTGGACAGTTCATGACGACTTGCCGAGATAAAAATCGTCGGCAGGTGAATTTCAAGCTACAAATGAATGGCAGGGTGCAAGATCAATGGACTAGCAAGCAATGATAGTACATTACACATTGCAACAATGGTGCTGCAGTGCTGTGCTCCAGTTACAGTCTTGGCTGAGCAAAGCAAATACAACAGTAGCGCTTCAGGCAAACCGCCAGCTCAGTTCAGTTCAGTGCAGCTTGTTTGCGACGTAGAGGAGGTGGCTGATGTTCGTTGGGGGGTAGTTCTGCAGAAGCTTGAGGTTGGACGTGAAATCGCCCGCCAGGAGACGCTTCCGGACAAGGATCAGCATTGCGCAGCATATTCTCAGCAAGGTTTCCTGTTTTCCGGCAGGTAAAGTTCAGCCAGCCAGCTAGGATCAAAAGCAGCAGCGGCGGCAGCGTAAAAACAGAGTGCGCTGTTACCTGAGGGCCATCAGGGTCGCTTAACAGGTTGTCCCAGATGTGAATAGTATCGGCGAAATTGAACTCCTGGGTCAGCAGTAACGTTATCCATCTGAATGCATAGAACTGGGGATTAACCTGCAGAAAACATACACATTTGTTAGCAAGAGTATAAGGCTACAGGCAACTTAAAGACAGTTTATGCGCAGCAAGAAAAGACAAGCACCCTACAAACAGCTGTCACAAACAAAAAGGAATCTAACTAATTCAGAATCTGGTTAAGGGATTAACATGGCCCAAAATGTTGATGTCCATATTATCTAATAAGAAAAAGTAGAACCATACTAAGCACAACATGAAGGGTGACACTTCGCTTTCTGTAAATACGACCAACCTCTGTAGTTACTTCCAAATGATGTTGAAGCTGACCATCATACTTGGCAAGAAGTTGCGATAATTTGGATAGGGTACCTTTTATGCCAACAGCACTATTGTCTAATTTCTGGCAGAAGTTGTCTCTAAAACCGCTAAGCAACTCCGCGAAGCAAAAGAACGAATCCGCTTCTGCAAAGCTCTGTAAGGATTATGAAGATAACAGCATGATACACATCCTCATGACTACACGAAATAGTATTCAGTAAAGGCCATTAAAAATTTGGCAAAATAATCTCTTACTCCATACAGCATTTTTATCATCAGGATCACTTCGAAATACAAAGAAGAGTGGCGCCAAAATTTCGTTCATGCCCTGGACATATCTTATTCCAGCATTCAGCTTGGCAAAGAGTAAAAGTACATTTTTCAGAGATTCCTGGTGAGAATCAGAAAATATCAGAAAAGGCATCTGGCAATACTGTTTAAACTCAGAAAGTAGATTACCTGATTGGACTTCGCAAAAGCTGAGTCACCACAGAAGAAATGCATGTCAGGGTGGGTGCGCTTTACATCACGGTCAATCTGTTCCATAATCTCTGAGTACTGCATAAAATTTCAACAAAACATGGTGAACAGATTCATATATGCAAAGAACTAAAACAGACTGAATTTTCTGAAACTAAAATTACAAATACAGTAATTGGTTAATTGAGTTCACTAGTCAGTTTTCACACGATATCCCCCATCCTATGATCTGCTATGAAAACTTTGTTTAACATATTTTGGACAGCTATAACGCGGTGAGCCAACTGCATTACTTCAGCTCCATTAATTTTTGCGCTGACCAAATCATGCATGCTATAGCTATATGCTAATGCCTAAGCAAATTAGAATAAACTATAAAGACACCAGCAATTAGCATACACATAATTTTAGGTAGCCACATTATATGATCAAACGGCAAAAGCTGTGTAGACACACCTCAAAAAACTGATTCCAAGCACTGGCCTTCCCAAGGCTTAGAGGGTGCTCCTCTTGTGTCACCTCTGACCTTTGGAGCAACCCGGTGTCAACATGCGCTGCATTTTCAATGTTCCGGGATTCTGATTCCACTCGTCGAGCAGTTTCCACCTACCTAGCAAATTTCAGGAATTAAGATCTCTGTTTTCTAATGGCATTACTAGTACTACTACCGGTTAAGGTATGTGCAATTATAGACAACAATCCGAATGTACGATGACTTACAGGGTTGCTAAGAAACTCGTCTTTGAAAGCTGCATATTGTGACCTTTTCTTTGCCAGCTCCTCCTCCCACAGTGAGCGGTCATTGGGCAGATAGCCCAGGAGCAGCTGCACGACCATATTATGTTACTGTCAGTGACTGAAAAGGCAAAACCAAAAGCTTTGACTACAACCTTTCCACTGCTGATGGCATCACCTATTTCATTACAAGGAGCAGATGTAGACGATTTTAACTGGCCATTTCTAGCAATGTAGCCTCATGAAGTAAAATAAAACAGACCTTCCCCGAGAAAGCGACAGTCTAAAGTAAAATTATGAGGGCATCCTACAATGAAAATTAGTCGCTCTTGCAGTTGATCTACCGTTATGTTACCACAATGATACTAGCTTATCAAGCATCCAGTCACTGAAAACAGCCTTAAAAATCAGGAAGAAAAACGAATGCGAGGCAGTTAAGCACCTTCCAGACCGTCGACCGAATACCAGCCCCGTCCGGTACGCCCTGCGCCGCCAGCATCCTCAGCTCATCGAGATCTATCACCTTCTTGGACAGCTTCATGAGTCCACCAACCATCCCCAGAAATCCATCACACAGAGAACGTCAGGCGCTAATCCAACCGCCGGCAAACTGAAATCGATGTCTGCGGGAGCAACAGAGCGGGAGGCCTCACCGCCGCAAACATGCGGGTCTGCCGCGAGATCTCGAGCTCCGGCGGAGGCGCCGGGGGAGGGGATCGCGGCGAGCTCGCCATGGATTTGGGCGTGGAGGTGCTGCTCCCGTCCGAGGATTCAGAATCTTTTTTTTTTTTGGATAAGGCGGATTCAGAATCAAGTTGGCCTGCGCTGGTTAGGGAGAGAGAGATGAAACGTGGGCCGAATGGTAATTCGAGTTTTTTTTTTCCTTTTCGGGCTCATTTAGTAAGACCCACGTAACATCGTTTCCTTTCACGTGCGGGCCTCAGTCTTGGTCAAGGACCAAGGAGATCTACGCAAAGCCCAATTAGAAATGGAAGCCTAATAACAACGACACATAAGGCCTTTTAATATCTACTTTTGTTTATGTTGCCTGTAAAAACAGTGGCACGACCGAAATTTCAATGCCCGCTTACTACTGGAAACTGTTAGATTTGAAGTAAAAAAATACAGATTTTAATATAAAAAAACTGGATAGCAGTCGATCGTAATAACAAAAAAAAAAGTTTATAAGTCACAGACAAAGGAGAAGCGCAGGAGACAGAGCAAATGACAGCATCCCCAGATCCGGTTCAGATAAGCCAGTCGCTGCATAAAAAAACCAGCAGAAACCTCAACTTGCGGTTCCTAAATCCTCTGGAAGCCTGCATGCCCCGAGGAAACTTGCGCATGCCATGAGGGGATCGAAGGGTCCCATGAGATAACCACGATCGAGACGGCAACGATACACAGAGCATCCTCGCATCCCTCTCTCCAAACTTTGTCAAAGATCAGAGTGGTTATCAGACGCAATACCAATGAAGTAGCAGATAGGATTGCCCAGCTAGGAAAATATCTAACTGAGCCAGGTAGTCAGCTCATGTGTACACTCACACACATCGTACGGTGACGCCGACGTGTCTCGTCCTCGATCGATCGACCAGTTGTTGACGAAGATCGTCTGTGTCGTTTGCCGGCACAAAAACGCCAAATGAATTCAACTGTTTTCTCCGAATGAGGTGCTCAGAAAGAAAGATAACGCAATACCAATGAAGTAGTAGATAGGATTGTCCAGCTAGGAAAATATCTAGCTGAGCCAGGTCGTCAGCTCATGTGTACAGTCACACACATCGTACGGTGACGCCGAAGTGTCTCGTCCTCGATCGATCGACCAGTTGTTGACGAAGATCGTCTGTGTCGTTTGCCGGCACAAAAACGCCAAATGAATTCAACTGTTTCTCCGATTGAGGTGCCAGAAAGAAAGATAAAAACTTCAGAAGAGAGGAGAACGGCGTTGCTTGCCGTGATCGCGGAGACAAGTGTCCGGTGAATGAGGACATTTTGTGCAGCCCCTGAAGAAATCAAGACAGAAAGCACGGTCAGAGAGCGGAAATTCTGCTCTGAAGCCGCAAGGTTCTTGCAGAAGACCGGCCGTGGTTTTAGTGACCAATCCAAGAAGTTAACTCGCCAACCTACTGGGGCCGACGCATCGCGCATGTTTAATCGTCGCACTAACACGCATGATCATCACACGACCGGACAATTCGATTAGTTAGGTAGTTGTCATCGTAGTGTTTTGTTTGCCGGCAAAAGTTGCAGAAGTTATTCTTGCATCAGGCTTCTGCCATTGCTCATGAGTTGAAGCTCATCACGTGTTTTTAGTATATTGATTTCGTGTAACTGGTTATGCTATAGATGGTACATGCATGCATATAAACTTAATCCTGGAGCAAACTCTGCAAAGACAAAGACCAATGATAAATAAACAAAACTGCACGTTCGTCTAAAACTGACAAAAGAGAGGTGCAAGTCTGAAACCAACTCATCACAAGCCGAATCATGAGTATCGTCCAGCTACAATCTCTCCCTAAACTAATACTATGAAGATCTCTACCGTGAAGTTTGGAGTTTCCACGTTTCCATCCGCGTGCCAATTTTTTTAAAAAATAAAATCAAACTGGATTCGTTCTGTTGGTGAGAAAATATTCAGAAGCCCAAAGTCCGGAACCGGCCATATCTAGGCCCGGTGCCATCTATACTGGAGTAAACATCATGCAGTTCTAAAAATCCCCATGTGAGGATTACAAGTGTTAGGTGCCTGCCTATCAGGCTAGTATCAATTTGCCACTCGATCAAAATCAAACGCGGTTTGCATTATTGCATGCGTGATGGTGAATGCTAAGCTGAAGCGCTGAACAGTGAACAACCCTTAAATAGCAGGACAATTCAGGTGGCCCCGGCCCGTCATTGTCAGGAGCATCCGTCGCTGCTACTACTGCTAGCAAGTTGCGCAGAACTGTAGAGTGGAGAGGCCGAGTATGGCGAGGGCCAGGGAAGATACTATCAGGGTTTAATATTTCGTTTCAACGGGATCGGTTTTAACGAAAACCGCGAAAACCAAAAAAATTGTCAAAAACTGCTCTAAATCGAAAATTTAAAATTTGAACGGTTTGCTACAGTAAACCAGCCGGTTTCACTAGTTCGCTACAGTATAGATTTCAAAATTTGAAACTCACCGGTTTTACCAGTTTATTATTGATTGCTTTTACCGGTTTTCGGTATTCTGAATTTTTTCAATTTTTCAAATTTTTTTAAGTTTTTAAAACGAAAATCGGCCGGTTTGTAAAACCGGTCCGGACCGATTTCACCAAAAACCGCAAAAGCCGACCGATTTGAGCGGTTTTATGAACGCTGGATACTATACAGTACTCCGTCCGTTTCAAAATACAAGCATTTTTAGTTTAGTTAAAGTTAAATTTTTATCACTTTAACCACTAATAATATAGAATTAATAAAAGTTTATCATATAAAAATTATATTTTTTAAATTCATCATGAAATAAGCTTTTATAAAAAAATATTTTATATTAAAAATTATAAATTTTTTTAAATATTATTAGTAAAAATTAGAAAATTTTGATTTTATTCAAACCTTAAAATGCTTATATTTTGGAACCTCAAAGGAGCAAAGCGGCGTGTTTGAACAGGTAGGGGAACCCCCATGTTCAGTTCATGTTGGCAATTAGGGTGCAAAAGGTTTTCTGATCCTATATTGGAACAAATCTTAGCAATTGCGAAATCTAAATTTGAACTTTTTCACGTCATGATCCGCTCTTTTGACTCCTGACGCGTCCGAAGAACCAAAAGGCAAAAGGTGCCTGTTTAAGTATAGAGCCCGCGGATGACGACCGTATTTGTAACTTAACTGCTATAATGTGTGCTCGCTGGTATTTTTAACTAGTGCTTCTATCTGCTGCTACTACTACTAGAGTACTAGTACAATGTTCAAGAGATGTTTAAACTTTGATGCATCCGACGAGGCGCCACGTCCGACATGCGTGCATGAGGTTCAGACAAACCCCGCGGCATCCCCAACGACCCGGCGGTAGTGAACGGATCGTCGCCACGTCGGAGGGGCTAAACTCGTAGCCGTCCCCGGTCGGCGACACGAGGTAGAGAGAGGCCTCGTAGGCTCACCGCTCGCAGCAGCTGCGGCTGAGCTGTCACCTGCTTGTACTGTTTATATGCATGTCTTTGCCCGGGGCCATACGGACGGATGAGGGCGAAGGTGGCCTGCATGGGGGGGCCACGGCGGCGCCACGCCGACGTCGATCCGGCACATGTGGCGCTTCCTCGTTCCAAGAGCCGTTTAGCCCTTCGGCCGTGTGCGACCCCTCGAGACCGCGCACCACTGTTCGGTGCTCGCCTCGCATCGGAGGATTGATCGGTCCCAGGCATCTTTTACGCGTTGCTCCCTTTCTGTTTGTCAACGCACAGCATCCTGTCCCAGCGCGAAGAGATCAACGGCCAGCTTGTCGGGCCTGTCGGCCCGTGCAAGAGGTGACACCTGGTTTAGTGAATCATGTGTTTTCTGGGGACCGTGTTGGAAATGTGTAGCAGTCGACGTCAGCGCCAACGCATCTTCTTCCCTTCCAATCCTACGGCAACGGTTCTATATATAACGCGTTCGAACGCCAGCGGCAATTCGCCTCCTCCACTGCACATACGCACATTCGCCGCCGCCGCGCGCGCCGCGACATCGCCCGGCCCGGCCCCGCTCGAGCATATCGCTCTCTGCCCTGATATTTTTTTTATCCGGCCATCGTTTCTTCCATTTTTCCTCTGCCACGGTTCGTTTATCCGGCTTCACCGGAGATGTGCGAGGGGGCACGAGCGGTCTTCCGCGGCGGAGACGGTGACTACGGCGCCGCGCCCGACGTCGACGTGGTCACCACCGGCGGGCGAAGGAAGATCCCCGCGCATTCCTCTGTTCTCGTAAGCAACCGTCCCCTCCGTCTCTGACGACCATTTCTCCTGGCGCATTTCTCTGTTTTGCAAAACCAGTTGCTTGCTGACCGTGCCAAAGGATCCCTGTTTCTGGACCCGTTCTGATGCGGTTGGGATTTTTTAGTTATTCATCATCGTTTCGTTTCCGTTTCCACCAGGCCTCGGCGTCGCCGGTGCTGGCGCGCGTCCTGGAGCGCCGGATGCAGAAGGACAGGGAGAGCGGCAAGACCGCCGGCGGCAGGGCCGTCGTCCGGATCCGTGGCGTCACCGACGACGCCGCGGCGGCCTTTGTTCGTCTCCTCTACGCCGGCAGCAGGTACCCCGTCCGTCCCCCTCTATTCCTCGAACTCGCTGTTGCTAGTCGTAGTTCAGCTCGTAACCTTACTACTAGGTGATCTGCACAACTTGACCGATATTTTCGATCGAGCTTTGGATCAACCATCAAGTTGGGCAATCTCTGCCTGCCAATCCACTCGTCGTGGCACAGATCACGGTGCCACGTAGGCCGCCGAACCCCTCAACCGGAGGAGATTTTTCAACTCTTACCATCAAATACATTAACATTTTAATTATTATCACTCAATTCGTAAGCTTTTAATCTTTATCACTAAATACGTTTTTCACTTTAAAACATACCATTTTAAAAAAAAATTTAACATTTTTATTGTTTTATATTATGTAATAATGCATTGTATTTATTATATTATTAACATCACTTAAGCTCAAATTTTATTTATTTTATATACATAATATAAAACAGTGAAAATAATTAAAATTTTGAAGAAATAGTATGTTTTGAAGTGAAAAACATATTTAGTGATAAAAATTGAAAAGCTTGCGAATTAAGTGGTAAAGATTGAAAGGGGCTAACGTATTTAACGGTAAGAATTGAAAAATCTCCGACCTGAGTGAACCACAAGAAAACCGCTCCGACCATTCAAATTAAACAGATTAGCTAGAGGCTAGAGCAGAGAAGAAAGAACACAAAAAAAGCGCACGGCTGCCGTTTTGGTTGGTGCGGTAGCGCCTGCCCAGTAAGACCCTGCCGGCCGAGGAGCCCGGCGCCCGCACCCACCCAACACCACACGAGACACGACTGGCGCCGAGGCGACCGGCGGAGCTGGTCCTGTCGCGGCAGCGGAGGACCAGTGGCTCACCGCCACCCTCGCCTCGCGCGGCGCTGGCGATATCATCGTGTTGCTCGCTGAGTGAATTGGAAGAAAGCTTTTTTACCTGCTCACCGTCGTGTGGATGGGTGAAAGCGACGTCCGGAGTGACCGCAGCCTCGCCTTGGTGAACGAAGGTTCTTGTGGTGACTGTCGCAGTGTCGTGTCGAAGATTCTTAACGAACAAATGATCGAAGATTCTTCTCATATGGAGTAGTACGATACTCTGTTATCGTTTTCGATGGGAATCTGTTAGGATCTGCACATGGGACGAAACGATATGCCAAAGAACCTGAAATAGTGAAATAACCCCCATGTTCTGTATAATTCGGTTGCGGTTTTTTTTTTCGATGGCCGTATGATTATCATGTCTGGTAATGGGATTATGGAAAGAAGATCATGTTTCTGTGAACCGGCAGGTGCGGCGAGCAGGGGGGCGCCGAGGATTCCGACGACATGGAGAAGCACGCGGTGCAGGTGCTGGTGTTGGCGCACGCGTACCAGGTGCCGTGGCTGAAGCGGTGCTGCGAGGGCGCGATCGGCGCGCGGCTCACGGCGGACTCGGTGGTGGACGTGCTGCAGCTGGCGGGCCTGTGCGACGCGCCGCGGCTGCGCCTGCGGTGCGCCAGGCTGCTTGCCAAGGAGTTCAAGGCCGTGGAGAGGACCGAGGCGTGGCGGTTCCTGCAGGAGAAAGACCCCTGGCAGGAGCTCGACATCCTGCAGCGCCTCCACGACGACGACCTGGTACAGCGAGGATTCCACGAAGCACGTGTTGTTTCGTCAAAATTCTTTTTGTTCTGAATTTACCCCAGCTAATAACGAAGCCATGTACCAACCGATTTCGAACACGCGCAGCGGCGGCGCAGGTGGCGGCGGAAGCGCGCGGAGCAGCGCGTGTACGTGGAGCTGAGCGAGGCGATGGACTGCCTGGCGCACATCTGCACGGAGGGCTGCACCGAGGTCGGCCCGGCGGGGCGGGCGCCGGCGCCGGCGCCGTGCCGCCGGTACGCGACGTGCCGGGGCTTGCAGCTGCTCATCCGCCACTTCTCCCAGTGCCACCGCAAGAGCTGCGCCCGGTGCCACCGCATGTGGCAGCTGCTCCGGCTCCACTCAGCGCTCTGCGACCGGCCCGACCAGTGCAACACCCCGCTCTGCACGTAAGCACGCGCGCGCGCTCGGCAGTCGCTTCGTTATCACAACCGTCATTCGCGCTCTTGACATCACTGTTGTCGTGTACTATCATCTTGCAGGCGGTTCAAGACAGAGGAGCAGGAGAAGGTGGCGGCGAAGGCCGGCGATGACGACGACAAATGGGGGCTTCTAGTGAAGAAGGTGAAGACTGCAGGTGTGTTTTCTTCTCTGGCCAGCAGGAAGCAGATGATGACCTCCTCCGCCCAATGCTGAGCAAATGTAGCAACAGTCTGTGGTGGTTAGGACAGCTAGATGTGTGTAGAGAGCAAGAGCGTATGTATGATTTTGCAGTGTCGAGGTGTACCCCCGCCGAGATATATATCCCCTATGTGTATGCCTAGTCCTACGTAGATTTCTCTGTGAATGTACTGCCTGTATTGTAAACCAGGCTAAAATGTGATGAATCATAGCTTAATTCCAAGCAAATCTTTATGGAGAGGCATTTTTCTTTGGAATCAAGACTCAACTATAGTACCTTTCGAGTCCCATTGCATTATCTTTCTTGTCCTAAGAAAAACAAAATAAAAAACGGAGGAATTGTATAGACTAGAACCACAGGCACGCGAACTATCACGTTACATTTACAAGGATTACAAACACAAAAGAGCAGCAAGGCCACACCATCACAAACAAAATATAGGCCACGAGACCACACCATTTTTTTTTCTTTCCCCTTAGAGGCTGGTGAATGTCCTCTCAATATTAAATTAAAAGCTCAATCCTTGACCTGCCTTGTTTTCTAGTAAAAGATTTGATTAGGTTAAATTTCAGGTAACAGAACAAGATTTGACTGACCATTATCGCTGCTCAGTAAGCAAATATATACATAAAACAGAGCAAATAAGATCAATCAAAACTTTAGAAACAATTCTAGCAAAGAACGAGACAGTTTTAACTGAAAGCCTGAAACACCACTATGCATTTTACTTCATCAAAGTGAAACAACAGCTTAGAATCAGATACAGCATTTTGAGAGCAGAATCATGCTGTTCTATGAAACAACTACAACAAAGTCAAAGCCTACTGTCCCAACGAGATGGGGGTGGGCTTACGTTGTTATACAAACTGCAATTTTCCAACATGAAAAATGGCTTGCATTCAAAAAGTTATAGCATCTCTTACTTTATTGGAGGTGTCAAGCATACAGTCAAGATATCTCTTGGAAAGTACATGAGGAAATATGATAAAGGAATCCCCTGAAACCATTCTCCAAGTGATAATCATTATTCACTTTCTTTTGCTTGGGCCATTAGCTCTGCTTGCATTCTCTTTATCTCCAGTTCTCTTTCCATCCTTTCTTTCTGCAATAATAAAACCACTATCAGCTGCTGCCATAAAAATTCCAAAAGCATACACACTACACACATTGACAATACATGAACATGCATCAAGCGATGGTCATGGTTCTGGTAATGAGGCGCGTATATGCTATATGATGGCATTCTTGGTGGAAACAGGACATAAAACAATATAATCTCTCTGTGTTAGTTTACTCGTTAACATCCACTTAAAAATAGGAAAACATGGATCCAAAAAGGATTAAACATGGGCTTAGAAGTAACAGGTATATCCTCCAAGAGAAAGACAACCACATAATTTTTCCAACCATCAAGGGTTCAGCCATCCATGGTTGAGGGCCCCAAAATGACTGTTCAGGTGCAGTGGAGACTGAAGTTTAATTACAGATCAACAAGTAATGACTGTTCAGGTGCAGTGGAAACTGAAGTTTGATTACAGATCAACAAGTAATGTTGTGAAAATACCTAATATGATCAGACATGAACACATGAGGTATTACCGTATTACTCCCTCCGTCCCAAATTATAAGTCATTCTGGACTCCTCAAGTTTTTCCAAATTATAAGTAATTCTCACTTCTCGAGACAACTTTTTCTCTTCTCAATACATCTCCACTCTATCTCTCTCCTCGTTTTCAGAACATCCCACATTTCCCACTTTTCTTAATTCTCATGCCCAACTCCAAAACGACATATAAAACGGGACAGAGGGAGTAGCAAATATGTTACAAGGACAGTTATGAATCATACTTCAGAAAAATATTCTAAAAAAGTAATTTCTCGAATGCTATCAGCAACGGCAATGACCATTAGTTCATTCTAAATGACCCTTAACTTTCAATTTGCATTTTAGAAGGTGGAGACCTGCCTCATGAACAAAGTGCACAGCGGCTGTCGATATCTTGCGTTGCAAGTTATTAGTGAAAGTAAATTCCTATGACAACAAAATCTCTCTCCCCCGTAAACATCTTCTGTTAAGTCTGGTTTAGTTTTAAATCAGTACCGTGGTTTCTGTAACAATATGTACTCCATAAGCGACCATTTCATTCCTTGTATACAGTGCAGCTTGATAAGGTTTCCTTTTTAGTTTGAAACAAGAATCTGATTATGGACTAGAAGCATAAGTGAAGGAAAATGTTGCAGAGCCATCAACTGAAGGAAGCTTATGCTTCATATCTTAAAATCAGACATAGATAACCCTAGCAACCTTCCAGAATCCACAGTTAACAGGGAACAGGTCGGATCCAGCAACCTCTAAACCATTCCAAATTCATGTTGTACACGAGTAGCGGCTAATCACTATGACAGAGACAACACAGATCTAACAACCACGGTACCCTTTAGCGGCTCAGCCACAGTAACTAGAACCGGATTCGAATTCACAGACGGGGATGGGGAGAGGATTGGGGGCCTATAAATTCGTTTACCTTCTCGTCCTGGTGGAGGGCGATCCAGACGTGGACCTTGTCCATGGACTGCCAGAAGAGGAACGCCCCGAAAGTCATCGCGAAGTAGGTCGCGACCCGCACCATCTTCTTCTTCTCCGAACTCCCTTGGCCGCGCCTCTCTCTTCGGCTCTCCGCGGTGGGGATTGGGGGATTTGCGACGACGGCTTGCGTCACAAGTGACTGGAGGTATCTCCACTGAACTATGGACGGCCGGGGATGTTTTTTGGGCTGAATGTATGATGATGGGCCTCGTATTTGTGGGCTTAAATCTTCCCCGTGTTCAGCGGTTCAGCCCAAATGTGACAACAGCTCAGCTCTAATCGTTTTTTTTCCCTCCGATGCTAATGCAACCAGCCAATATGGCAACTATAAAAGAAAAGAGATAGTAACTGTTTCTTTTAAAAAAATAGATCATTATAGAGAAGAAATGATAATTAAAAGGGGGATAAAATGTCATACAAATAAATAACCTCTCATGTTCCATTCTAGGTAAAGAGAATGAAAAGGACCATAGCATACAATTGCACCTTTTGTAAAAAACATAAAAAAATGCTATATGATCTTTACTCAAGTTTGTGGCTCGCGTTAACCATGATAAAGTTTCAGTCCATTTGGTCCTTTTGTTAAGTGCACACTTATGTCTCGCCGTATTCTCTGGCCATCACTTATTTCCAATTGCTTAGGACGAAGCAATTTTGTGGAGGCTGTATTACCATGTGGAGTATGTGCTAAAAGAGACAATGTATGATCCCCAAAGCTCTGCCATGGGCAATTAATGACCACCTCGATGTGTGTTGTCGGGATCACGTACCCCGGGTACCTAACAGATCGCTCCAACGAGAGAAAGTCGAGGGTCGGATGACACGGGCTCCGACCCCTCCGCGACGACCTACGACGGCTATCGCATGGCCACGCAAGGGCGCGAAGACCCCGGGCCCTGAGGATAACACCCGGGAGCGACCCCCAGGAGGCAGGTACCGCGTTATGGTACATTTACTCCGGGGACCAGCTGCCATCCGTCCCGACGAGACAGGACGAGGTTCACCACGGCGACACTCCAGCAGAAAGCTGC
>BCLF01000034.1:1484508-1519207 GCA_001602275.1 Zoysia japonica | reverse complement strand
TCCACCTGTCGGCGAGACGGCAGGATTTCGTAGGACCCATTGCATGTAACCTCAGGGCTCTCCCTATATAAAGGGAGGCCCGGGGAGCGATAAAGGAGAGAGGTGAAACACCACACCAAACACACCCCGATTTTCCCACACCCAGGGTCCTCCCGCGAAGAGAGGCCCCCGTCTTGTAACGTTATCTTCGAGATAATCCGCTCCCTGGACGTAGGGTATTACACCATCCGGGTGGCCCGAACCAGGTAAAAAATCCCCTTGAGTCTATCTCAGATTAGGCTATATCGAATCCGAAGGCACACTTTCCCTCACGACCGTATATTTACTGTGCCGGTGGTCAGAACGCCGACATGTGTCATAGGAGTATATAGCATCCAGCTTTAACTGCATGGATTTGTACCTGAATGTCTAGCCAGCAGGTGTCGTATCCTTCAACTTGTCCGCAGCAGCAACATCAGCATGTACATTGGCATCGACGACGCCACTGAGAGATGGCGCATCAAACATGGCGACATGAATAGTGTAATGCTAGAGAAACTAGTGCGTTAACCACAAGGCAGTGGCAGTTCTTATTTCTTTCATAATTCGTGCCACACTGCATGTTTCACAAACATTATAAGATTTGCCATCGTATGGCACTCGTATGTCTCACACCTGCAATTTCACATGATTGAATGCTCGCTGAAAAGATTCAACATTGGGAATTCTTGCGTCATCCCCACCATCAAAAGGCGATGCATATCGCCTACAATTTTGGTCTCTTACCGCTAATGATGGTCTGCAAGATTGTTCGGTAAGCCTAGGTCTAAAAATCGAAGATAAAAACAACTCCCCTGTTTCCACTGCACCACATTAGCTGATGGTGATTTCCGTATGGTCGAGCGTCACATTGCACCAATCAAATCCCCTCCTCCTTTATGGCATAATCAAAGGAAATTTATTAAAAGCTATCCATGTTTTTGCTTTGCTTTTTCAAAGTCATGGCGTGGTTTGCACTAAGGTCACGAATGATCGTAACGAGACTAACAGAATATCTTATCATGTGCTTGTATGCATATTATAATGCTGAATATTTGGCACATCAGGATATGGCCACTACAGTTATTACGGAGCCTTTGCCTTTATCCAAGAAAAGCGAGTCAGGGACCAAGATCAGTCGCATAGGTTCCATTTTAGGCTTTTGAACGCACAATTGCATTTTCAGCCAAATGTCGGTCTAACCGTGAAATGCCTAGCTGGAATTTGGCACAATCAACGATGTTTTAACACGATTTAATTGTGTTGATTTTGGTCAATTTTATGTGAATTTGTCGACATCTCTTAACATTTCAAACGTTAGAGAAATCGACGGACGTAGCAGTTGCCCGGCGTAACCACAAGTGCAGGCGTTTGTCATCAGTCAGTTACCAGTTGCTACTGGTCTTCTGTCAGCTAGAACGTCTTCGCCTCAACCACGCGCATCTCCGCCGCTGCAGCGACTGCTGAAACCACATCCCCGTGCCCCGTATATCACCATTTTTTGCCTAACGGACGCGCAGAAAAGCAGACGCTGGTGACGCCGAGAGATCAAGTGGCATGACACCAACACAGTTTTGTAACAGATGCCTGAGAGAGAGAGAGAGAGAGAAGCGACCAAAACAGACAGATAGTAACCCTGTTCCCTATGGAAAGTCTGGAATCTGTCTTTTAACAAAAAGAAAAAGTCTACAAATATAGTGAGATGCTGCTTTTTAAATTGGCTTTTACTCCTACTATGTATGGGAATATTAGGGTGTGATTTTGTGGGGGTGAAAATGAATTAATCAGAGGGCTTTTACTGATGGGTTTGAGTACTCATCAGGAATCGGCAGTGTGATGGCTTTTGCGACCTCGTTGCCTGGCATCCCTGCTTATATATTGGCCATATATGCTGGGTGCTTAGACAGACCGGCCATCATCTCTTTCCTTTGATTGTGTTGTGTGCAGTATAAGCGAAGCGCGTATGGAAGGAGTGGTGAAGAAAGAGGCAATGGCAGCTTCTTCACTGGACACTGAAGCTGCAACAGGCCGAGAGCTCAAGGACAGTGGCTATACCATCGCAGCTACTGCTCATGCAGTAGATTCAGGTATGATGCACAGGATCAACAAGCCAGCTAGCTAGTGTCTAGGTTTTCTGGTTCTGAATTCTGATGCAGTTTGGTGTTGATCTTGCTCGCGCGTTGTTGCTGGCTGGCACCTGCAGACTCATGGCAGCAGGTGGGGCTGCTGCTGGTGATCGGCTTCAACTGCGCCTACGTGCTGAGCTTCTCCAACCTCATGATGGTCCCTCTGGGCTGGGACTGGGGGGTCGCCTGCCTGCTGCTCGTCGGCGCCGCCACGTGGTACGCCAACTGGCTCCTCGCCGGCCTCCATGTCGTCGACGGCCAGAGGTTCATCCGGTACAGGGATCTCATGGGCTTCGTCTTCGGTACGTGCACGCTTATAGTTATTGATTCTTGTGTTGCTCCGATTGTACAACTTATGAAGCGAGATAATTATCGTTGCTAAAAGTGAGCTGATTAAGTGTTGATCATGCTTTGCTGAAGGGAGAAAGATGTACTACCTCACTTGGTTCCTGCAGTTCACCACTCTTCTTCTCTGCAACATGGGCTTCATTTTACTAGGTGCGAGAGCACTCAAGGTACACATTATCCAGCTACCATATCCACCAGCTTATTTCTTAAAAGCATGATGCACTTTTGCGTGCATTTTTAATTATTAATCTTAGACCATCCAATAATAAAAATGATAATAATACAAGTGCTAACTGACTAGGCGATCAACGTCGAGTTCACCCGCTACCCTGCTAAGCTCCAGTGGTTCATCGCCGCGACTGGAGCCATCTACTTCGCCTTCGCTTACCTGGTGCCCACGATTTCAGCCATGAGGAACTGGCTCGCCACGTCTGCGGCGCTGACGCTCGCTTTCGACGTTGCTCTGCTGGCCGTCCTAGTGAAAGATGGTGAGCATCAGGATGGACCGCTTCAGCTTCTGCACTGGAATGGACAGTCATCCAAATTAATGTTAGAAGCCGTTCTTAATTAATATAATTTGCAATGTATACTGAACTCGTCATCAAAAGGAAAATCGAACAGTCAGAAGGATTACAATATCCCCGGGACCCAGGCCGATAAGGTGTTCAACGCGCTGGGCGCCGTCGCGGCCATCCTCGTCTGCAACACGTCCGGACTGCTGCCGGAGATCCAGTCGACGCTCCGTGAGCCGGCGGTGCGCAACATGCGGCGGGCGCTGCTGCTCCAGTACACCGCCGGCGCCGCGGTGTACTACGGCGTCAGCGTGGCCGGCTACTGGGCGTACGGGTCGGCGGTGTCCGAGTACCTCCCGAACCAGCTCAGCGGGCCGAGGTGGGCGGCCGTGCTCATCAACGCCGCCGCGTTTCTGCAGAGCGTCGTCTCCCAGCACGTACGTGGACACTAACTAGATCGTTGATGGGAGTTTTACTTGCATTGATCCGCCGCACATGAGCTCGTAGCTACGCTAAACGCGTCGTTGTTGTGGGCGCTGTGCAAAATTATATATGCAGCTGTTCGCGGTGCCGATCCACGAGGCGATGGACACGCGGATGCAGCGGCTGGACGAGGGCATGTTCTCCCGGCACAACCTCTCGCGCCGATTCGTCTCGCGGGGGCTCATCTTCGGCTTCAACGTCTTCGTCACCGCTCTCTTCCCGTTCATGGGCGACTTCGTCAACCTGTTCGGATCCTTCGCGCTTTTTCCGCTCACCTTCCTGTTCCCCAGCATGGTCGTCCTCAAGGTACCAACTAGAGTCTAGAGCTAGCAGCGTGCGTGATTTCCATCGATCAAAAGGTCAGGTTCATGTAAACTTGTCGCTGGTGTTGCAGATCAAAGCGAAGACCGCCGGGAAATGGAACAGGATCTGGCACTGGAGCGTCATCGTGCTGTCCGCGGTTCTCGGCATCGCAACCACTGCTGCCGCTGTCCGTCTCATCTTCCACAACGCCAGGGTTTACCACTTCTTCGCAGATATGTAACGGGCACCATGCAAATGTCAAGTGGGGTTATTAAGATTAACCCAGCTAGTAAAGTGGGCAAAATCTATTCACCCCGACTGGCGTCCTTGTCAGTATCAAGCTCTGTTGTTAAGCATCAATCAATCTGACTGCGACTTTATTCCCGATTAAATAGAAGACTCAGGATTTTTACAAAACACAAGAAATAACAAATAAAAAACTCGTACGAGACAAAACGCACGGGCACAACGAATCCTCTAGAAACCTGAAAAATAACGAAAATCAATCTGTACAATTTGTTAGTCTAGGACGACGAGTGCCAACGCCATCTTTTCTCGTTTTTGTTTTCACCTTTTTTTTTACCTTGGTACCAGTCCTTAACAATTGCTGGAATCCACACATTCTTGCACTTAAGTTCGGATCATTCCTCGTGGGCATGAATACTGGGACATTCCTGCTCCATCTTGGCGCGGCTGGAGCCTGGATCGGTGGCCATGCAATCTCAGGCTATGCGGCCCTATTTGAGCGGTTGTTGACTGGGCATGCGGATCATCCTCCAGATTGACACAGGGTCGCTCCAGTAAACCATCCATTTGCAATGATCCAAACCACTACTTGCTAGTATAGCTTTATCCTTGTGGTGATTGGAGTGCGACATATTGGGCACAACTCAATATGCTGTCCGCAGTCACAGCAGGTCTGCAAAGTAAATTCATTGTTAGTGGAAGATGAAGCTGACGCTTCAACACACTTCCAAAATTGAAAATGAACCCAGCAACAAGGCACTAGTATACAAGTCACCATAGAAAAAAGGGTACCTGCTTACTACTTGTCATAAAAAAAGGTACTACTGGCCCACCAGAGAAACCAGAAAGCATTGAGAGAGAGAGAGAGAGAGAGAGAGAGAGAGGTGTCACCTGGTGTCCACAGCCAAACGCCATGTCTTTGGGGTTCACAAGGCATATAGGGCAAACCTAAAAATAACAATGGTGATCAGAGATAACTGCTACGTAAAAATCTTAAGAGAAACTAAACTCAGAGGTCAAGCAGAAGCAGAAACAAAATTTGTTATCAGAGAACATGATGTTGTACCTGATTGTCGTACATGGATGAAGGCGCCGCTGGGGTGGCGGTATGTGGAGTCTCATAGTGAGGATATGGTGGTGAGGATGACGAACTCTGTGGGTAGTTGGTCGGCTTACTAAAGCTTTTAGATGGATAGGAATAAGGATCCTGGCTTCTCACTGGAGGAGGAAGTGGTACCCTGTTAGGGGACTTGAATGAGCGACGGCTGCTCACGACACGTTGGTATAAGTCAGTATGTAACTCAAAGCGAATTAATCACATTAGTAGAATGCACTTCAGGAAAACACATACCCTAAAATTCCTAATTCCACAGTTGCTTTATACTGTTGTGGTATCTCCATCAATGCTGATAAAGCAAATGCAGCCTCTTTCCTTGATTGTGGCATGTTTTTGGACATTATCTCTGAAAAATTCACAAACTAAACAAAAGACTTTCAGCGTTAGAAAAAGTGCTTATAATCTAAAATTCACAGATGTGCCAAATGAAACCATTCATATCACATATGAACCATCAGGTACCACATCAACTTACTTGGAAGTTGTCAAAAGCTCGAGCAGGAATGTTGTCATCAAATTCCTTCATCATGTCCCAGGGACCATCACCAACTCCTACTAACACGATGGACAAAGGCAATTCACTGCATATAAAAACAAAAGAGGCAATCAGTGAAGTCAATGACATGGGAATATGGGATACCTGGTAAATTATTTTGAACACAGTCAAGAATTATATCTAACAAGAGGCATGGTATCAAAACAAGGTAAAGGAGACCTATGTGGGTGTTACCTGGCCTTCACAATGGCATCAACAGTCTTTTGCTCTTGCGAACTCAGCTGTCCAGATACAGTATCTACACTCCTCGTAACCTATGTAAATTCATAAGTTAATAAGGGAGCAGAAATTTTTTTTTTGTTCCTGATGTATGTAATATAAGATGATTAAAGGTGATTGTGTAAACCAAGGGATTCCATTGTGGTTAAATGATTCAAATTTGCAGACTAGTAAAAAAAACAAAGTGGAAATCTTCAAATAGAACACAATTTTCTTTCCTGCATTTTCATCAATTTACGAACCTGTCATCTCAATTGAATCCATATATAGATGAAATGTTGTGAACTCAAAGGATTAAAATACATTGAGTGTAAACATTTGATTATAAAAAAATGCTGTCTAATGTCTTCCATTGTTGCATACACTATCATGCTGGATTTGTGTAGTGATATTCAGGTAAAGTGAAAATACATTGAAATACAATTGTGATTAAGGTATGCATGAACTGCCCACTTAATCATTCCCTACAAATTAATTGCAACATCAGAACAAGAGGAGTTAACATGGTACCTGCCCATCAGCAATTATCAACAGAACATGGTATTGTCCACCACTTTGCTCCACAATGGTCATAGCCATCTCAATAATCGGAGCAAAGGATGTTGGTCCTGCCAGAAACATTTGTAAAACTTGAGTAACAAACATACAAAAAACTAATTAAATGGCACAACAGGCAAGAGCATTTACCAGCTAAGCGTAAATGTGGCACAAGTTCTTTGTATCGATCCAGAGCTTCTGAGAATCCATTGCAAGGTCTCTCATCAGGGGAAAAACAGAAAACATCTTGATCATGTGTTGATGCTGAAAAAGAGTGTACAGCTGAATTAGGAGATAGAGATTAAAACTATTGATTGTGTTATGAACTGTCAAGTATGGCAAAAAAAAAATTACCATCTCCGAATCCGAAGCATGGAATCAAATTATCTTCATCAAATTTTGACAGTGTTCGCCCAATAATTGAGATGGCTTGTTCATAAGGATTTGGTGTGCTGCTAATGTGATGTAAACTGCGTCCATGGAAGGAGAATTTTCCTGATAAATGAACAAATCATAAGCACCAGGGTTCGAGGCAGAGAAACAAACTATTAATTAAGCAGTAAAACAAAACAGTCCATAAGCACTAACCTGTCCACTCGTTGCTCTTTGTGAAATCAATGCCAACTATAAGATTCGACGACTCGAGTCCTGCTTGAGCTAGAGCGTCAGTAACCTGCAAACAGAGGAATTCTGGTATTCAGAAATACAGTTCGCATCAATCACATAAAGAAGTGTAACAGTTGTAACTTCCAAGAGCATGTCATTACTTGTCCTAACACCCGACACCTTGACATAGCTAATAATCATAAACTGACCATATTGACGATAAGAAGAACAAGCAACAAGACCAAGTCCGCTACATTAAACCGAAAAAAACCGGGTAAATTCAAAAATCAAATTTTTTATAGAAAACCGGCCGGTTTTCCTGGTTTGCCGGCCGGTTTTCCCGGTTTACCCTTTTTGAATTTGAAATCAAATCGGTTCTAGCGGTTTTCCACCGGTTTTTCCGGTTTGACCGGTTTATCGGTCGATTTGAACGGTTTTCGGATTTTCAAATTTTTTTTGAATTTTAATTTTTTTTAATTTATTAAACGGAAAAGCGGCCGACCTCCTAAACCAGACCGGACCGGTTTCACCAAAAACCGTGAAAACAGGCCGGTTTTGACCGATTTTGTAAACCCTGATCATGACAGCAACCAAAGGCTGGTGCCCATCCTATAATGCCAAGTTGCCAACCTTCGAAAAAAAAATACCACCGTGTATTCTTCCAATGAGCTGTGACCAACAAGTCATTTGTTTTCGTGTGCGTGAGTCCTTCACCCAGTCATCGGAACTCTGAAGTTGGAGTAACAAAAAATCGGTTGACCAATCTATGGACCGTCATAATCTCCATTGGAAGTTCGAAATGATTGCAGATTGATAAGCTACGAAGCACAATTCAAGGACCATGCCCCATAACACTTACTAGCATGATGGGGGAAAACTGGGACTTCGAGATCCATACAAGGGTTAACGAGCTGCTACAATTCAGACTCCAAACCAATCCGGTTCAGGTCTTCTACGTTGATTAAGATCCAAAATCCAAACACGGAACATTCAGCCGCGGCCGCCGCGGCTACAAGTACAATCTGGCGCTGCAAATACAATCGCGAAGCGTACCTGTTCGACCGAGTTGTAGTCGTCGGCGATCCGCGAGTAGCGCTTGTCCAGCCGCGGCCTCGGGGCGGGCTGCGGCGCCGGAGCGGCCGCGGCCGCGGGCGTGGGCTGGTACGCCGGGTACGGCGCGGCGTAGCCTCCCACCTGCGGCGGCGCGGCGTAGTATCCCGACTGCGCGCCCGGGTCGTAGTACCCTCCTCCTCCGCCATACTGCGGGTGCTGCGGGAAGGAGGACGAGCGGCCGTACCGCCGGTCCACGTCCCGTGGGCTGCTCCGCGACGGGCTTCCTCCCATCTCTCTCTCTCTCTCTCTCTCTGATGGATCCCGGAAACGAAGAAAGGCGAAGGAAGGCTGTGAGGTAAAAGCTGACGCCTAATAAGGCGGCGGTGGCAACGGCGGCGGAGACCACACCAGGATATGAGAAAGCGGTGAAGCGGCGGCGCCGCCTCACGAGATTTAAGGGGCGGTGGCGAAGAGGTGCTGCTTCGGGCCTCCTACCTTAGGCGACCGGACTCGCGCAGTCGCGTGGCGTGTGTCTAACTAGCCCTTGGATTTTGGCGAGAGCCGTAGAGCCGAGCTTGTGGTTGGCAACCTGCTGGTCACGGGCTGGAAGGAAGCAGGATGCATCGTGAAAGCAACCGGGTTATATACTCCCCTTGGGGCCGGCCACCCAGACCGCTGCCCAAGTTACTACCCCCACGATACCACGAAGCTGCTGCGAAAACACGGTGGGGCACACCAGGATATCCGACCTTTTCATCAGGGCGAAAGGTGCAGCCGTGCAGGCAAGCTCTGAGACATGGCCAATCGCTCAACACGTGCAGAAATATTTTGCTCTGAACTTTTTTTATTTGATTTAGCAGAAAAGCTACTACAGTGGAGGCTACCGTAACCGCTGATTTGTTCACGAAATTCTAATGTTCTGACCAGAGACCCGTCTGAAATGATCGTGGGAAATTTGCTCCCTCTATTTTACTTTATCATTATTTGTTCACCAAATCTAATTTTTGACATAAAATTGTAGTTATAATGACATGAATTAAAAAAACGAAGTAATTCTTTAAACTGAAGTTTCGACCATGTTTTCTCATTAAATTATATAATCTAATTATAATCTCACTTTTTTATACTCTCTCTGTTCGATTTTATGTGACGTTTCGGCAATGGGCAACGGAAACAAGGAAACTCCCTGCAGGACGCTGCTACCCTGAGCATCATTAAAGAGCTGTCGGTGGACCTCGCTCCGTGGAGCCAGCACAGCAACTGAGAGGACCACAAGCTGGCAGAGAAGTAGAGTGATTTTATTAGAGGTAAAAATAAAAATTAATAAGTATATTTGTGTTGAAAAACGAAAATAACAATTATTTAAAAATAAATTTTAAATGTTAAAATAACAAATAAAAGTGAACCGAAGGAGCATGTAACTAACACCCCAAATACCACTGTATATCAAAGTAGCAGTAGTACAAACAAAAAAGTTTAGTATATAAGCTTTTTAATTGCGTACCACTACTCAGCGACGACTCGGCCTAGCGGTAGGTCTAGAAGTATCCATGGTTTATTCCAAGTTAGTCAACCAGATAATAATTAATCGAGGTCAATGTTATCTCTAGCTGGACTGTTGCAAGTAGGGCAACACAAAATGCCACTCGTATCAGCTGACGTCACTGCGTGTCGACGCGAGCGCATCATCCTCAGCTTTACATAAGCAGCGCCTCGTCACCGCAATGTAGGAGTACTCCCTTTTCAACAGAGCGCTGCACAAAAGTCGCCGGTATTATTTTTTGAATTAATTTGTCATATGTTATTATAATTTTGAAAATTTTGAAATATAACATTCAACTCATGATCTGCACAAGATACAGAGATGTCATATATTTTCATAATTAAGGTACAAATGACATCAATATACGTTCTCAATAGCGAACAGAAATGCTCAGCCGTGAGACGATGTCCCGACTTGGGTATATATTTTCATAATTTTTCGGTTTTAAAATATTGACATCGTTGACTTTTAAAATCAACTTTCACTATTTGTCTTATTCAAAAAATTTGTTCAAATATATAAAATTTTATTATTATTTAATTTATCATTAGTGAAATTTAAATTGCGGCTATTAATTTTACACATTTGGACAAATTTTTTGAATAAGACGAATTTAAGACTAAGTTAATTTTGATGATTTTAAATAGTCAAATTTGATGTTAAAAGTCAATAATGTCAATAATTTAAAATCGAAGGAAGTAATAATTAAAGTATATCATCGACGGATTCATATCCTCTGTTTTTACCCTTTATGACAAATTTTGTCATACTCAATCTTATCCATTCACTGCATAATCAATCTCCATGATTTAAAATTATTTTTTATCTAAATTATACTTAATATATTTAAAAAGTAAGAACATAAATCATGCAATCATCACTCAACTTTGATTTTGATTTTGTAACGAGTGATTAAAATTAAGTATGATAAAATTTGTTATAAAAAAAGAAAGACAGAGGATATGAATCCATCGTCGACGCGTATCCTCAATTCAGCCGAATTCAGGACATCGTCTGACGGCAGAATGCAAAGAATCGAATACACGATAACGTGGTGAACCGAACAATCTCATCGATCAGCAGGGAGACTCTCCCAACGCGGTCTTGACGTCTTGATGCTCGTTATCAGTATTAGTATTAGCAGGTTGTCTGAAGAAAAGTTCATGTACAGCCGGCATCGGCAATGTTCAGAAAACAGCAGTCAGCACATTCGGTTTGCGACAATAACTGAGGCCAAAAATACCATGGCCATGGAGATGTTCAACACGCCACGGCGATGGCATCGACGCGTACGTACGGTTATTCAGAAGAAAATTTGCTGGAGCCTAGCGTGAAGAACCGAAAAAAGAAAAGAGAAGAAACCCCCCAGCAACCTTCACCCACGGAACAACGTTCGTATCATCGTTACGTACAGTCGTTTGGTCGACGACTTGACGCCGACGCAGCCATCGGTATGTGGTGCTGGTCTGCCGGCTTTGGCCATTTGGTTAGTCGGAGCGTACACGATAACGTGGTGGACTGAACCATCTTATCGTCATCGACCAGTGGGCAGGGCCTCGTTTCCTACTGCAATCATACTTCCAACGCTGTTTAATTAAGTATTCTTTCTGTTCTTTAATTGATGTCGCTATTAGTTTTTAATTTTAATTTTGACTATTTATTTTATTCAAAAAATTTATTCGAATGTGTAAAATTTTAAGTTGTGATTCAAATAACTCTAGTGATAAATCAAATTATATAAAAAAAATATAAAATATACTAATTTTTTTAAATAAAACGAATCATCAAAGTTGAATTTAAAAGTCAACGATGATATCAGTTAAAAAAGGGAGAGAGTACCCGTTCTTACCTACTTTCTTAACCATTAATCAACCCCGTGTTGCTGGTTTGCAGGACAATCGTCAAAGGGTAGCTGGGGATGGAGCGAGAGACGGAAGCAGGAGAAGAGCTAACTGATGGATCAGCCCCGTCTGCCGCACATTAACTTATCCATTACTTGGCCATTAGCAGCCGGTTGCTAAAATGAACCTCATGAAAAAAAAAACCGAGTTAAATGCAGCGACGCGGTCGTCGAACACGTCGCCGAGAGGGCGCGCGGGGCGGGTTGCTACGTGCCATCGCGCGCGGTTCCGCATGCGGCGGAGTGGAGTCGTCATCCGACGCGCTTCTGTGGATGGTGTGGGATGGAGATGGGATGCATGTGGACTTTGCTGCGGCGTGCAGGAACATGCGGGAATGGGAGAGCGGCGACGGCGCCTTGGATTTGCATATTCTAGACGTTAGATAGAATAGACTCCTCCCTGCTTATCGAGAACGTTTGACTAGTTGTTCTGTTCCCATCAGGTCATGTGATTGGGGGGGCGCCTCTAGTCTTGAATGTTTTCTTTCCTTCGCTTTTGAGAATAGGCCATTTGAAGTTTCGGATGAGTTGTTTTATTGTCATAAATTTCACATAAATTGTATAGAAATTTTATAGGAATCAAATCAATTTTAAAAAAATAATATATAATTTGAGAAAAAATCCCAATTTTCAAATGGTATATAAACTAATTTTTGAAATGCAGGAATTTCACGCTATCAGCTGGAGCCATTCTCTTTTCTGAAAAAAAAAACGCCTAAAAAATAAAACTGGAGCCATTCTCATCTCATGTACTCGTCCCGCCTGGCCTCCTATTGGGCCCAAAATGTCAAAGGCCTGCCTCCACTGCCGCAATTGGGCCCAACGGGCACCGAACCGCCGAAACGGAACTCGTCAGACTCGGTCCGCGCCGACCGACTCCTATACTCGCTGGCCGCCATTGGGCATTGCGTTGCTTCGCCGCGCCGAGGGATCCCAGCCGCCGCCTCGGGTCCCCGCAGCGGCAATCGACTTCAAGCCGCCATGAGGCTGGTAAGCACCAAGTCGTCTTCTTCTCTCAGAGCTTCTCCCCCGTCGGATTCTGAAGCGCCGCCTCTCTCTCTCGGCAGACTTGCTTGTCCACCGGCGGCGGCGGCGGAGGCAGCTACCACTCGCCGGCGAGCCATATCCTCGAGGTGGAGGGGATGCGCCTCCTCCTAGACTGCCCCATCGATCTCTCCTCCCTCGCGGCCTTCGCCCCTGTGCCCCTCGCCGGTGACGCGGAGGGTCTCATCCGCGCGGTGCCGCGGTACTGGTCGCCGGCGGCTGCTGCCAGAGAAGGCGGTGTTGATGCCGTGCTTGTGTCGTCCGCGACGGGGATGCTTGGACTCCCTTTCCTCACTCGGCTTCCCGGTTTCGCCAACACCAAGGTGCGTACTTTGCTTCTCTTGCTTTCTCTCTTCGTGTAGGTGTAGCACACTTGAACGAAAGTCGCAGGTCGTTTGTCTAGTTTGGTTTTCTATTTTATGTCAGTTACATTTTTTTATAAATAAGATTTGCAAAGCATTTCTCCTATAAAAAATGTAAGAAGGTGCAGAGATATTATTAAATGCTTAATGTAGAATGTTCTATGCAATGGGAATTTGACCACTTTGCAGTTGTTTTTTATTTCTCTATGAATAGATTTACGGGACTGAGGTAGCTGTGAAGATTGGAAGGCTAATGATGGGGGAGCTGGTGGAGATGCACCGTGAGTTTGTGAGATATTATGGGCCAGATGATGCTGAGTTACCCGAGTGGATGGAAGGGGAGAAACTCAATGAGTTCCTGTCACTGTTACAGAAGGCAGTGATTGAAGATGAGGGCAAGGATCTAACTTCTCTGATGCCTCTATACAGGTCTGTTACGGAATTGTATGCTGTTGAAATGCACATCTACACCTTTTATTTGTTTATAAACTTTCCAAAGACACAATTATCTTTAATCTTTGATATAACACAAACCTTCAGTTATAATTTGTCACCATATTAATGCAATAGGATTGAATAATATCTAATCATGCAATTAGCTAATCCAAGAGGATGCGTGTTTGTAAGGAATTTTATCATTCAAATCATGCTTTTGGCCATCACATGTGAATTCAAACCTGGTTCGAGCATTATAATCGTATAGGTTACAATGAAACGTTCATTTAGTTGTCGCCCGTCCAGATTATTTACACTCAAATTTCACTAACACAGTTAAAGAATCCTTTTAACATTTCCTATATAATATTAGCTGCGCTTAAATTGTGAAACTTTATGTTTTGATTAGGCATAAAGCAGATTTGGAAACTTCTACAGATATTTATAGATAATGAAATTTAGAATGTATATATACGTATGGTAAATTCGTAGCGCGTGAATCTTTTTTGAATTAGAGTGTTACTTGAACATATTTCATTTTTAAATTGTCAAAGCAAATCTGATTTTGTTTTTCGCCATGTAATAGAAGGGTGCTGTATGCTTTGTATTTTAGTTAAGTAGAAATGTAGTTGTTTACCCGCTGCAAAAAAATTCATACGATTTGAAAATGACTTCACCACTAGTTCATATGAAAACTTTATTGTCATGTTTTTTTTCTTGAAAATGACTTCACCATGTTTTACATGTGTTTGGCAGCCCAGAAAACATAGAAGAATGCATGCAGAAAATAAAGCCTGTCAAATTTGGAGAGGAGGTTTGCTTCAATGGCATCTTGATGCTGAAAGCCTCTAGTTCAGGGCTGGAACTTGGAAATTGTCTTTGGACAATAAAGGGTCCAAGAGCTAGTATTACCTACCTGCCAAGCTCAATATTTGTGTCAGCTCATGCATTGGATTTTGATCATGGATCTGTGAAGGAAAATGATATAATTTTGTTTTCGGATCTCTCTTCATTGTACGACATGGATGAGGATAACGAGAAGCTGATCGAGGGTGCAAAGGATGGAACCGATGAAAACTTCTCATACTTATGCAACAATGATGATATTAAAGAGGAAATTGAGAGAATAAGCTACATATGTTCATGTATTATTGATGCAATAAAATCTGGAGGCTCTGTTTTAATACCAGTAGGCCGACTTGGCACAATTCTTTTACTTTTGGAGCATCTAGCAGAATTGCTAGATTCTTCCAGCATAAAGGTATTTGTGGCCCTTTTGATGATAGTGGGTTTCTGTGTTATAGTATATTCTTTAGCACTTATGAATTTTGCATGTGAGTCTCAGCTATCGAGGTTCTTGTAGCAGTCGTGCGAATAGCATCCTGTAACTCTTCTTATTGCACGCATGATTTGCTGATATGGACCGTGATGTCAAGATATTGATGGGTTTATCAAGATATTGATGGGTGATTGCAATTTGCAATCAACAACCTGTTAGATTATTAGTGTCCGTGCATCTTAACTGTTAAAAATTTATATTATTTGACATAGCACCACTGGTCTTACTTCCAGTTTATTCAACATTATTATAATTTTAATCTTACATCAAGGCACTATAGCGACACCTATGTTTTGTATTTCTTGTTTTCCTGTTGCTGATGTTTTTCTTTGGGTACTGAATCAGATGCCTATATTTATGATTTCTGAAACAGCAGAAGAAATAATTCCTTTTACCAATGCCTTACCTGAATGGCTATGCAAGTCACGGCAAGAGAAGGTAGTTCACTTTTTAATGTTGATCTTGAAAATGAAAGTAAAATGGTCTTACTTCAGTGTTGGTTATGCTGCAGCTATTCGCGGGCGAGGCGCTATTTGGTCATGTGAAGCTTTTAAAGGAAGGGAAGCTATTTCTGTTCCCTCATTTATACTCAAAAGGCCTGCTGTAAGATCTTGATCAACATTCATTTTGGACCTTGTACATTGAATTATTAAGATTGCATATGAAGAAAACTCCTTTTTCTGCCGCTTTTATAAATGATCGCTGCATGTTTTATTCTTAGTTCTGCATTTACCATAATTTATGAAGCACATTCTCTTGTATATCCATACGAACTCAATTCTGCATTGGTACTGTTTCTATTACATTGTTTCCTTCAGTTGTTCTGCTATGTGACACTCAAGAATGTTGTCAGGGCAGCATGGAAGGAGCCTTGCATTGTGGTTTGTCCACACTGGAGCCTTAGGCTTGGCCCAGCTGTCCATTTGCTTCGTCGTTGGCGTGCAGACAAACGATGCCTTCTTGTTTTGGAGGTAAACAAGTCTCCACCTAACTTGTGCCTATTCTTGATCGCTGTTTTGTATCTTGTTTTGCTATAGCACATAAATCTTTTATTTGCAGCAAGGAAATGATGCTGCGTTGAGTCTTAAGCCTTTCATGCCGTTGGCAATCCAGGTCCTCGAATGTTCTTTCCTTTCAGGGATAAAGTACGCTAAACTTCAAAAGATTCGATTTCTATATGTTATATCTATGAGAATAGTTTATTAAAGGCTTGACTCTTCTAGGGTTGGAAAAGTTGATCCGTTACTGGGTATACTCAAGCCGAAATTCGTACTGGTATGCTAATCTGTGATTTGTGTATGATGGTAGAACTACATTTTATTTTGTGGGCGATCCTTTTATTGTGGTCTTCTGTTATGCAGCTTCCTGAAGATCTGAAGTCACGGTGTCCAGTAAAGGAGAGGCCATGGTCATTCCTGTGTTACTCCAGGGGCCAAACCATCGAGGTCCGAAATTTACAGGAAGATTTTGAGGTGTATCTTGCAACTGATGTTGCCTTCGGATTGCAGCCTAGGCAACTGGACGGGACGACTGCAGTTGCGAGATTGAGATCAAAGCTCCTTGTAAGCAATGGGCAATACGTGCTGGCTGCTGCAGAGAAGCGCGTGGATCAATCAAAGCAGCACTTGCTTCACTGGGGAGCTGTTGAATTGGACCGCTTCTTGTCAGCCTTGCAAGAGAAGGGGATGGTATGCTCATTCGTGGACGATGAACATACTATTCTGATAACAAGTCCAGTAGAAGCTATGGTGAAGATAGCATCAGATAGTACTAGGATATACTGTGATGACGAGAAAACATCCCAGCATATTTATGATGCATTTGGTAATGTTTGTTGTGGGATTTAGCTGCATAAATGTACGTGTGTAGTTTTATGAGAGGAATACAAATGTTGTTGTTCGTTATGAAATTGTGAGTATGAATTGCAGAGTCTAACATGCTTAAAAAAATGCTGGATCACTGTAGTGGTTTATTATTTTGAAATTGCTATTATTTTTTACACGGAGGAATTGAAGTGGTTTTGATGGCATGTTTATCTGTTGGGATCTGATTGCGGCCCATAGATCGGTGCCTGTGGAGGTGCTTCACCGCCTCAGCCCAGCTCGGGGTCCCGTTTCCTCCAAAGCTCGAACCCAGCTTCCCACTTCCGACGCCGGCCGATGGCCGCATCTCGCCGCCTTGCGCGGAAGCTCCCCTCCCTGATCTCCAGGCATCAGCGCCTTATCTCGCCGGAGGTCGAGGCACCGGAACTCAATGAACCCCCAACCACCTC
The DNA here is from genome assembly GCA_001602275.1 of Zoysia japonica. NCBI lineage: Eukaryota > Viridiplantae > Streptophyta > Magnoliopsida > Poales > Poaceae > Zoysia > Zoysia japonica. The sequence goes on along the minus strand of BCLF01000034.1, from coordinate 1,502,188 downwards.
CACTTCCATCCCTCTCGACCCCTCAGTGCCCGTCCTCCCGCTCGCCGTCTCCTACCTCTCGCCGCCGAATCCTCTACCCGCGCTCCCTTCCGCGCATGCATCCTCGCCCGCATCGCTCCTTCGCCTCCTCCGCCGCGCGCGTCACCACCCGCGCCTCGCGCCGCTCGACCTCCATCTCCTCTTGGCCGCCGCGGACGCGTCACCCGCATTTCGCCCCGACCACGGGCTGACTTCCCTCCTCGCAGCTCGCCTAGCGGCGTCGCGCCGCCTCCCCTCGCTCCGGCGTCTCCTCCAGCTAATTTTCTCCCGCCCCTGCCCCTGCGCTGATGACTCCATCTTCGCATGCCCCGACCTTCTTCCCACCTTTCGCAAGGCCATCGTCGCCTTCGCCGCCTCCGGCGACATTCCCGCTGCATCCGAAGCTCTCGCTTCCCTCCGCCGGGGCGCTGACTCCCCCCTCCCCGCGGAGTTCTATAACATCATCCTCAGTGCTCTCGCACGCCTCCGCCGACACGATGACGCCATCCGCTTCTACGGTGAGATGACCTCCGTCCACCGCGTCGCTCCGGACACCTACACCTTCAACATACTCATCAACAGCTCCTGCCGTGCGGAAGGCGTTGATGCCGCCATGCGGTGGTTCGGCGAGATGCAGTTTCTGAGCTGTGCACCGACCGGTGTGAGTTTTAACACTCTTATGCGTGGATTCATTAGAGAAAGCAGATTCAAGGAGGGTATTAAGATCGCACGCGAGATGCTTGAGCTCGGAGTGGGATTCTCAGTTGCCTCCATGGAGATTTTGATCGGCGGGCTGTGCCGTGGTGGTGAGGCTCTAATCGCGGCTGAGATGTTTGTTGAGTTTTTGGGGGATGGAGTGGTGCCAGAAGGATTCGATACCATGGAACTGCTTGAGGCTCTATGTCGTGTGGGGAGGATGGACAAAGCCGTGGAAGTGGTGGATAAGGTATTGGACAAGAACAAGGTATGCTGTTTGAGTGTCCCTGCTGGTGTTACAGTTTTGGAGTGCCTGATGAAAGTGGGGATGACAGATGAGCTTTTCCGGTTGATGGGGAGAATGGTGGATCAAGGGATTGTTCCAGATACAATTTCTTGTAACTGCATCTTTGAAGCCCTCTGCGAAGCTGGTAGGACAACTGATGCAAATCGACTAAGAGTGCTTGCTAAGGAGAAGGGCTTTGAAGCCGATGGTGTTACGTATACCATTCTGGTGCAGGGGTTTGGGAGACAAGGGAAGACGAAAGAAGCCAAAGCTCTGTTAGATGAAATGCTAGATTCAGGATATATACCAAACATTGCCTCTTACAATAGGCTTCTTCGTAGCTTACGCAAGGGAAGAGATTTACAGTAACAAAAGTACTTCTCAAGGGACATGCATCACTACACTGAAAGAATGTCACCGGATCGGATCATGGAAGAGGCACCTGATGAGCCAGTGGTGTGCATTGAACATGGATTGAAGAAAAACTGAGGTATTGTTCTCATTATATACTCCATCTGTTCTTAAATTGTTGCCGATGTTGACTTTTACTGTTATATTTGATCATTCATCTTATACAAAAAAATTAGTTCAAATGTGTAAAATTATACTGTAAGCCGTGATTTAAATATGTTAATGATAAAGCAAATTATAATACCATATATGATATTTATCATATTTTTTAAATAAAACGAATAGTCAAAGATCAACAACAATTTAGGAATAGAGGGAGTACGCTTCACGGTAGTATATCTGATAGTATTGCTTGCGTGCATTCTTACTAAATGTACGTTGAGGTGTTGTACAAAATTTATTTCATGTTGACTTTATATCTAAATTATGTTTTCTCTTTGTCTAACCTCACGTATGATATATATTTGTTTTGTGCTATTGCTGGTGTTTGAACTGCTCTATGCTATTAAAAAGATATTCATATCAAACTTCCAATATGCTATTTACGTTTGGTACTGAGACTGATGAATGATACATTTCGATTGATTAGTCTTTGGACGCAAGTGTAGTCATTCAAAAACTGTTGTCTCTAATTTGTAACTCGATTTCTATTCCTAATATACAGCAAAGGCCGCACGAGGGACCGGTTATTAGCTGGATGATAAGTTGGCCTAATTATGTGAAGAGAGGCAGAGTAAGATCAAAACATGAAAGAGTCTTCATGTGAAGAGAGATACAAAGTATTAGGATATTATCAAAGAGTTAGGCTAGCATTTCACATGCCTAAACTTGCCGGTTTTTGTTCCTTAATTTTTGCACTTTCCTGTCATGCCACTGTTAGAGCCTGTTCATCTCTGGCTTTGTAGGATGTCTGTGCGTGTTGTTGAATATAAAGGATGTCTCTTGTTTGACAACTGGACAAGCAATCTATGCGGGCGTATGTCGCTGGTGTGCGGAAAGAATCTGCGTGCTGCAGGTACACTACACAAGTCACGTACTCGCTATAAGCGATCAGTGTTAGGACCTTTGGAAAAGCTTCAGAGAGTTAATTGAAGTGGTAGGAGATGATTTTTGTTTGGTTTTGTAAAGTGATTATCTGAAATAAACTAAAAAGTTGAGAGTAGCTTATGCTAACTCTGTGAAGTGATTCTCGGTCCGGATTATAAAAATTTATCATAGAGAATAAAAATAATTAATTTAATCATTTCTCATAAGAAAACTACGGTCAGAGAGGCTGTTGCTTAATTTCCAGTACTCATCAATCACTAGCTCGACCCATGTTTCCATTAATTAAAATTTAACAAATAAAACATGCAAATTTCAGAATTTTTCAGATCAAAAAATTAACTAAAGAATGAAACAATCAATCAGATTATCTGACAATGCAAGTGATAATTAAGCTGATTTTCGGCACCGTGCCCTGCGCAGCGCGCCGCCCGGCGGTGGGTCGAGCCAGAGCGAGCAGGTCGGGTACACCCAGTACCTGAACGGCAACCAGCGGCCGAAATTGAGCTGCACGTGGAACTTTGCGGCGAGCTTCACCTCCACCAGCCCGTTCTTGGTTGTGGCGTTGTGCCACTCCTCGGCGTCCTGTTGAGACAGCTTCACCTCGCTCACCACCAGGTGCACGTTGCGGATTTCGGTGTCGCCGGGCTCCGCGTGTATCGGCGGCCACACCACCTGCGTCCCGATCATGACGCCATGAAAGTAGAGGTCCAGCTGCATGTAGCGCAGCACCACATCGATCTTGGTGTTGGGGTTGTAGATGGTGGCCAGGACGTAGATGTCGGAGTTGAGCGCCAGCCCGCCGTAGGGTGGAGGTAGCTGGTCGATGTACCCGGCGTTCAGGGTCGCCGTGGTCACGCGCAACCGCGGCGGCTGCGGGTGGTACAGCAGGTACACCACCAGCACTGCGACGCCGATGGCGACCACCAGCAGCCAGAAGAGGATGCAGCAACAGGTGAAGCAGATTGCCACGGGCCGCCGCTTCTTCTTCCTCACGGGGAGCAATTTTGACGGTCGCCCCGGCCGCACCGTCTTCCCCGGCGAGGGGCCTGCTGTCGGCGTCACCCGCGGATAGCGCTCCGGTTCTTGCTGAGGATGCGGATGCGGGTACTCTTCTATCTCCTGCAGCGTACTGACGCGCTCGAACCTGCCTCGCGGTGGCGCAGTGGCGCTGCCGCCGTATGGTGGGGCGGCTCCTCCCGCCGTGGCGATGCCGCCCTGGTCTGGCGGTGTGGCGACGCTCCCGCCCGGTGGTGCTGCTCCCACCGGTGCGGCAAGGCTATCCCCGCCCGGCGATGCGGCCTCTCCAGGTGTGTGCGGATGCGCGTCATGCGCGGCCCGGGGGTCTGGAAACAAGAACGTGGTCCGGGTTTCCTTCTTTCTGGTTCCGAACCGTTTCCGGCGCCGCCCGTCCTCCCCTGGCACGGGGAGGCGACCCCCGTCAGGTGGGGCTCCTCCCTGCGGCAGTGGAGCAGCCGGCCGTTCTTCCCGCACGCCCCCAGGCGGATACAGTCCATGAACCGGCGGCTGCCCAACCGCCGGCCGTGCTCCTTCCTGCGGGAATGGAGCAGGCAGATGTTCTTCCTGGACGCCTCCAGGCGTATACGGTCCACGGACCGGCGGCCGTGACGGCGCCGCGTGAGGCAGCTGCTCTCCAGTTCGCCTCCCCTGCCGCGGCACATAGAACGGCTTTCGCCCTGTCGTCTGCTGCGGCGTATGACCCCCGCCGCCGTGTGCTCGCGGCGGAGGCTCGTCTCCTCGGGAGCCGCGTTCCTGGCGCTCGCCCGGGTGTTGCAGCACCTGGCCTCCCTCCGGCGTCGACACTCGAAGAGTCACGTGGCGTTCATTCGCGCCATGGGCGGCCATGGCGGCGCTGGTCCCTGCACCGTCGTGCAGCACCCCCTGCACGCTCGCATGGCGACTGCGGCGTGTCCCCGGCTGAGACCGCGCCGGACTGGCTCCGCGAGCAAGGCTCGGCGGCTCGTCAGCGCCACCCTCCTGCAGTGTCGTCGGCTCTTTGCTCATGCTTAGCAAACAAATCGATCAATCGATGAAAGAAGTGGTATGCGACTGGAGGAGCAAAGCAAGGAAGTGGAGCTGATTGCCGGTGCTGCGGCCTAGAAGAGGAGGTAGTGAGAATTTTGGAGGGAAAGGGGGCCAAGGAAGGAATCATTTGATTTGTAACCGGGGCAAGCAACTTCGCCGTGCCCCTGGTGCTTATACTAGGAGTACCACCACACCAGTGCCCGGGAATTTTCCGTTCGCTTGGCAAGAGGGCTTCCTTGCCATTCCGAAAACTCTTTCTCCAGCAGAGCACTCTACTGGCAACGAAATACCGCCGCGCAACATCTGCTGCGAAAGCGCTTTCCGTTGACGGTCGTGGAATCGCCATGGCCCTTGGAAATCGTTCTGCTCACAGATGTTTTGATGCCATTTCCATGCAACATTGCTTGCCAATTAAGGTGTTCTGTTCTGTTCTTTTCTTGGGATGACTCGTCCTTGTTCTTGGTTTGTACTTTTCCGATGACGGGTTACGATTGAGCGTCAAGTCTCCACATTCGTTTAACTTTCTGGAGTCCCTGTAAATAGCCCTCCTACCCAGCCCTTTCGTCTACTACAATGCCTGCCAACGACAGAGCCCAAACCAGATCGAGCCCACGGTCCGCACTGACTCGTCCTCCTCGCCTCGGTTTTGGTCAGGGATCGAGACAGGAGCTCTTTGCTCATTTGCCAAGCTTCTTGACTCCCAGTACACTTAACATCAACTTTAACTTTCATTTTATTAAAAAAAATTAATAAATATAATACTTTCTTCGTTCATTTTTATAAATCATTTTAGCTCTGACCACAAGAATTAAAAAAAATAAAAAAATATAATATGCAGAAAATGAAGAGAATAGAGATTTATTGAACGAGATTATTAGAAAGAGAGAAATGTATTGAAAAGCGAGAATGATATATATTAAAAAACAAATTTTGAATGCTAAAATGACTTATATTTGTAAAATAATTTAATTTATCTTAATAAAGTTATTTGGATCATGATTTATAATTTTACATATTTAAACTAACTTTAAATAAGACAAATAGTCAAAAATAATGTTAAAAAATCACTTCCTACCTACTCCCTCAATTTTTAAATTTTTTATCATTATAAAACAATAATTCTAGTAAACATAACTAATGTTGTCCTAATGACAACAGTTAAGAATCGGGTGCTATATTTATTTCAAGAGACCACGAACATAAACTAACCACAAGCTAGGAGTTTTCCAAATTTTAAAGGCACCAAAGAACCAAAATCTGAATGAAGTGAGAATGTACCTAAAGAGAAAATTGTGCGCAACGCCACAATGCAGGCAAACAGAAATCAAATGAACTAAAACCCCAAGACATGATAAACTGAGCTTTCACATGGTCCTCCAACCATAGGGGCAGCACAGGGTTATCAAAACACCAAATGCACAGGACCTACTACCTCATTTGTTACTACCAGAGCTCACAAGCTTCTGGATCAACCAATGATGACCAACATCAATTTAAAGTCATTAAGCGACCACAAAACTGGGCAGGTTCCCTACTTAACACTTCCCATATGACATACTTTTAGAAGGACCAAAAATAACACCAGTTCTCTTGCTGATAGTAGAGGATGAATGCTGGGAAGCATAGTGCAGCAACCCGTATCATCCAATTACCCTTTACTCTAGGCTTCATGCTTCTTGGCCTTCTTATGAGACTCAAGGGCCCCAGCACTGTTGAAAGTCCTGAATGAAGAGCACCAACAGTCAGCAATGTTTCATACTATAATGTGCAAATGGTATCAAATTAGAAGCTTTCACGTTGGGTACACACTTGCTGCATGACTTGCAGGAATGGCTCCCAGATTTGGGGGACTTCTCTTTTGCCTTGCTATCTGCTGGAGTCTTTGGAGCTTTCTCCTTCGGCTTGCTGTCTGCTGGAGTCTTTGGATCGTTCTCCTTTGGCTTGCTATCTGCAGGAGTCTTGGGTCCCTTCTCCTTCGGTTTGCTGTCTGCAGGTGTCTTGCTGGCCTTCTTTGCTGGATGAGGTGTTGCAACATGAACACCCTTCTTGTCACCTAACATAAAAAGGATTGTGTTCAAAATACACATATGGCAATCTTCTCTAGTACAGTTTACATAAGAACCGAAAAGACATCACCCACCAGTCTCTTTCTTTGGTGTTGAAATCTTTGCCTTCTTATCTGAAGCAGGTGTCTTCAAGGCAGTTGCAGCAGCTCTTTTCTTACCAGCTTCAGGCTGCAACCCCAAATAAGAGGGGGTCAGATAAGATTGTAGAAGTGAAAGAAACAAAAAAAAAAACATTACTATCAAGGTTTTAGTAGAGCAAATAGTAGAGCAAAACAAATAAGGTAACAATCTGGAGCATACCACAGGAGTTTCTTCATCTTCAGAATCATCATCTGAATCATCTTCAGAATCATCACTCGAATCATCACCTCCGCTGGAAAGTCTGGAATTGTCATCTTCACTGGAAACATCCTCATCCATATCATCTGAATCCGAAACTGAGAAATCATCTGTATCACTGGAGGTTTCAGAATCATCACTCTCCTTGTCATTATCTTGTTTCTCCTTTCTACCATCATTAGCAGGAACCTTTGCAGCAATTTTTTCTTGAAATGAAAATAATAATGTCAAAACTCAATGAAAACCTTTTGTGTACCCTGCATCAAGGTAATACACAACAAAGTTCAAGGAAGTTACCGGTTTCATTTTTCTTCACAGGTATTTCAGTTTCCATCTCTTCATCTGAAATAAAGAAAATAGTTAGTTACTACGGTTCCTATAAACAATATAAAAACTGCAGCAAAAATAGATATTAGAACCTCACCTTCATCTTCACCAGAATCATACATATCAGGAATCATAGACTTGTAACCACACAAGAAGACACTGGTTGTCTTCGAATTGTGAGAAAGCTCAAAAGCTTCATCGAAAATCAGATCACACGAAATCTGAGGGTGCTTGTCAGCAGATAGAGTTCCAATAACAAATTTCTTATCACCAGTTTTGACAAATACAATAACATTCTCAGATCCTTTCTTCGTTTCCCCCAGTGCAGCCTATAGAAAGAACACAATCAAATCAGCTTTGAAGGTTCTTCAGTCATGAGGATTACATACTGACAAATAAGAACAAAAACTGAGGGAAATGCATAAACCTGTGACAGGTGGATAACAAAACCATCACCAGCTTTGCAAGAAACAGTCATTCCTGGTTTGACTTCATGACCTATTACATGATTCAATTTAGTCAGATGCCTCTTTGATGAGGTTTAAATTTATAATATGCATTATACCACATGAAGATAACGGAATATTGATCACCACCAAAGATGAATACAAGGTTAGTAAAAAATCAGACACTGATAGCTATCTTGTATGATTGTATCACCAATGTCAACCAAGAATCAGGTCAAAAGAAGATTTACTGTATTACTAAATATAATGGACAAATGATTCAAATAGTCACATACAGACAAATTCAATACATAAAATGGAATCCTTTGAGCAGCATCAACCACACAATGCTTATAACTAACAAATGTCAATCGTTTTATTTCATCAAAGGACAACTATTATAGATATATTTACGAATGTAAAATATCCATCAATAAAGGAATCCGTGTCACATAAGTATATGCAGTCTAAGAGCTATGTGAAGTGAAATATCAATTTTAACAGCGTATGCAACTTAAATCATACTCCGTACCCACGATCTATGTGAAGGCCAAACCTCAAATGATGCCCATTAATTAAACGACACAATCTGACAAGTTATCAACCAAATCGTATTCGCTACAGTGAGCAATGCTCCATCATGGCAATAAATGAAGGAGCAACCATCTTCTCCACAAATTCACTCTTCAAACAAATTTGACGTCGATAAACTAACAAGAAACAGTGGTCAGTCTAAGCACCAATCCAATAAAGACACCGCAGCCACGGGACGCAGCACCTAATGGAACTTAACCTAAACGGATCAGGAGAAAATTTCCAGCAGCAAACGAGACCCTAGAATCGCATTCAATATATGCGAAAGGCGCAACAATCCGGACGATCCTGATAGCTAATAAGTCGAACGGAAATCAGGAAACAACAGCATTCCTGAAAGGAGAAGGGGAAGCGCATCAAGCTGGGTGAAGGGAACTGGCAAAGAGAGGGGTCGAGAGATGTTACCCCAGAACTCCATGGCGCCGGCTCGAGGAAGCGAAGGCGCGGCCGCGAAGAACCCTAGTCGAGGGAGGGGGAGCGGGAGGAGCGGCGGGGTTTAGGGTTTAGCGGCGGAAGCGAATCGGGGGGGCCTCCCCAAGATTTTTAAAGGGTGGGCGGAGCATCTCAGCCATCCGATTTGTTTCACTTGAGATCGGGCAAAATTTGGAAGAGGAAAAGATAGACGAAGGGAAAAAAACTCTCCCGTGATGGGCCTCCCATATTGTGATAGGCTTGCTAATGCTAAAAAAAACTCTCGGTAGTGATGGGCCTCCCAGATTGTAATAGACTTGCTAATGACGTGCTAACTTAAAATTTGATGAAACTGTCAAACGGATATGAGGTTGATGCCTTGCTAATTTTTTTCACTCCTCGCACATCACTGTTATATCTGAAGTTCGACGCCTTAGCTATGTCAATAAGTATTTGACCATGATGCATTCTGATAAAATTCAGCAAGGTAAGTAAGCATCGAAGCACGATAACAACTGTTATTTTTTATTTTTAGATATAACCGTTATATACTTGTCGGTGTTTCGTACACCGATACAGTATAAATTTATATGATCTGAAAGAGTACGATGCGCTTATTCCTAATCGATGTGACCTAATCCACGAAGAACTTCAGAATGAAACCTGATTTGGACCACCGCGAGGTGTAATACTCTATGTCCAAAGATCAAAATCGATGAACTCACGTATGATCAAATGAATTATAATTGCGAAAGAGCTTTTACGTGGGCAGAGTCACTAGTGTGCCTATGTGGGTGTATGTTTCTAATGTTCCTCTTTTTTTACGGAGGTCCCTGACGAGCCTTTATACAGAGGCTAGACGGGGTTATAGAGCGGGTGAAATGGGTGGCTCTCTGACAGGTGGGAGCCGCAACTAAACTTAATGCTCACGGAACCAGGTGACTTCTGATAAGTGAGGTGCGGCCAAACTTGGTCTTCATAGGATGGAGTTTCCTCTGACAAGCGAGGTTAGCACCAAACTTGGTCGCCACGGAAACGGGTCCCTCTGACGAATGGGACTAACAGCATCTTCGAGAATGTTCTCATGGTGATCCTCTGGTGCTAGACGGTCCTCTGGCGCCAGCTGTCATTTTTCACCTGTCCCTTGCTCAGCGCCAAGGGAGACAAAGTTGTTTTACCGTTTGCTTTACCGCCCTGCCTCCTCTGTACAGTCATCAGGAATCTCTGTATCGATAGGAGCTTTGGCGCGGGTTGGTCGCTCGACTCTAAGGTCGAAAAGTAAGTCGTTGACTTGACCGTCAGAGGCCAAAACTTATCGTTACACTACCCCCAACTCTACGGGAGTCGGAGCGGCTCTTGTGACTAGATACGCTCGATCATTTAGTTGGGCTTCGTGAAATCTTGTATGACTCTTTCTTCAGGCCCACGAAGAATGTGAATTGGTCGTTGTTTATGGGCCGTAGACTGTAGCTTAAGCCGTCGAGTAACCTTGAACCAATAGCACTCTTTTTATTCAATATTTAGACATCATTCTTTTTATTCACCGAGGAACAGACAAATGGGACATGACTAGGAGTGTTAAAAGAGCTCGACCCGTGAATCTATTCACAAATTAAATAAAAATTTCGATGCGACTCTCGTCATTTTCTTCGGTTCGTTTTCACCCCCTAGCCGTGGTGAACTCTAAATGTCACTGTTACAAATATTCAGCAGTACCAGCTCTCGGCCAGCGTATTCTGCTGTTTCTCAGCAAACTCCAGCCCCTCGGACTACCACGCAATCACTCCGCGCTACCATGCAAACACGCCGCGCGGCCGGCCACCATCACTCGACGCGCTCTCGCGGTCTCGCCGTCGCCCCTCGTCTCTCACCTCTTCATCTTCCCCGACAAAACCCCCTGTCGGAACGCCTTGCGGAAGTTCAAACACTCGCAACAAAGGAACAGGAGGAGCACGTATGCGGCCAACTGAGCGAAGGAGTCCGTTCCTGGAGCTGCCAACCTGCCATTGCCATCGAGGTGGACGGGGCCCCGGACCTGACGGACTTCATGAACGACTGGTTCTTCGGCACGGTAGGCGCTCGGCACAGTGGCGGCGGCTACGACCTGACCGGCGAGACCAGCAAGAGGCCATCATCACCGGCGGGGAAGAAACACGGGAGGAGTGGAAGCGGCGATAGCAGCGGCGCGAGAAGACAGACGATGGAGTGGCTGGAGGAGGCGAAGAGGATGGTCGGTGCTGGGTCTCCGGCAGGCGTCGGCGGCTCACCGTCAAGGCAGGTGCCCAGGTTCGCCGGACGGCCGGAGGCTCCGGGACCGAGCCCACGCCGACGCTCGACCGTCGGGACCCGACCCGATGTCGCGGTCCGTATGAAGGTAAATCGACCGTGGCCCATTTGAAAATGGTGAAGTGTGGCCCGTTTCCAAATGGTTAGCTGTGGGCCTGTGGCCCGTTTGCAAATGACGCTTGAACTTTTTCACCGTCGCGAGGCTTTTAAAAAAAAAAACTCTTTCACCGTCGCGCCTTCCGTGCAGGCACCGGCAGTCCGGCGGCATCGGCGACGAGATCCTGCAGCGCGCATCTGTCGCCTCGTCGCCTCCGCCCCCCGTCCCCGTCCCCTTCCCGGGCTCCAAACTCGCAGTCGTCTCGCCGCAAGTCCCGCTTCCACGACGCTTCCGCCCCTGACGCCCCCTACTGCCGCACCGCCTCCTCGCCCACCTCCTCTGTCCACTCCCGCCACCGGCGCCACGCATCCGCCTCGTCCGTCCCCGCCGTCGCGGACGGGTCCGACGACGGCGTTGCCCGCCTCAATTCCTTCCTCCGCCGCCAGAGCGCCGTCATCGCGGACTTAGCTTCCGGGGACCGCCTCGCCTCGAGGTCCACCAAGATCGTGCTCTCCGACGCCTCCAAAAGTAAGATTCAGAACGGCAGGCCCCTCTTTGATCTGAATCTGGGCTGCAATCAATTATTGGGTTTCCGTTTCGATGTCGGTAGGTGTGAGCTCGATTGTGGCGGCGATATGCTACGCGTGGATTTTGACGATCAAGGGGGACGGTCAAGCTGCTGTTCCTGTGGTCAACATGCGTCGGAGCAAGATGGCGGGGTGCTGGCAGGCAGCATGGCTCCTCTAGCACGTCGGAGTCGACACATCGGCACTGCTCTTCGCATACGAGGTACACCATGCTGCGTTGCTTTGAGACATAGGTCTATTTGTTTGAGATTATAATCTGCTAGATCATATAAATAGAGATTAAACAAACAGAACAACATATTTTGTAACTTATTTAATCTCAAGTCCAAATTATTGTAATTTGATAAGCTGGTCATGATGTGTTTATTTCAGATTATAATCTACAAAAGATCCACTACTCATACCAAATTTAAAATAACTATTCACCATTATCATTCAGATTATAATTCAAATTATATAATTTCCAGATTAAAATCTGAATTATATAATCTAAGGGCCTTACTAGACCGTAATGGTTCTCGTATGATGGGAGCGAGTTAGTTTCAGACAAAGTAGACAACTGTATTGGTCCCAGAGTTATTAGGCGTTTATTTTGAGCAGAGGTGACAGGGATGTGGTATAAGCAGAGGTGACAGGGCATATCACATTGCAGTTACGTCATGTGGGTGATCTGAATTTCGATTGGCACCATCTGGTTGTCTTAATGGGATGATAATAGATGGGCTTTTAGAATTCGTATTTATGCGTTTTTACACGGATGTGTCTGTGGCAAGTGAAGGGCTGTTTAAATTCGATATCATAAAATCTGAATAGATAGCAAAAAAGTGCGGTGTGTTGATGCAGCAGGAGGTATCTCTTAACCATTGCATCTTTTGTTCCCACTTTTTTCCAATTTTGCGGGACCATGCAACCTATATCCTTTCACAGTTTAGCAGGTTGAAAGGAATAATCACACCACAAACAATGCCTGAGGGAAAAACATTTATTATATGTCTATGTGATACTGATTTTGAGAATCTGAATTAGGTTGACATGGAGAGACTAAAAATGGATCAATGAGTTAGCTTGATTGTAGTGGGGCAAGATGTTCAGAAACCAAAAGCTGAGGTACTAATGTGAGCACTTGTACTTCTCGAGTGTCTGCAGAAGTTAATGTGAATTATATTAGCATTTAAATCGTAAGCATGCTTGATTTGTCACCTAGGTTGGCTCAGTTTGCACAGTTCTGACCAATAGCTACTGTGAAGACGGCCATGGCCTACTTCAGAGCTTGGACATAAAAGAAACTTCTGGTTAGTGCATTTACCGTTTTGTGTAAATTAATGCCTCATGCTGATTGCGCTTTATGGGTTCACCCTCAGCTTGCATATATCCTGTAAGATACAAATAACCTGTCGAAAAAGTGTTCAAACAGAGATTCAGAGGCAGTGCACTTGCTGTTGTTTGGTACTCCAGAGCGTAAGAGACCTGAATTGTTTGAACAATGTAATACACAAGTCTTACTCAGACATTTATCTATAAGTATAGAATGAAAGAATTTTAAAACTGCGCAGTAATTGTTGTTGCGTATGTCTTTCATTTTGACCAGTGATGTTTGAGCACAATGATCACTCTTTTGTTGAGTACTTGAAGAATACCGACAGAAATTCGACAGCAGATGGTGAGTTCTCATTCAGTATATATTCAACCGCAATTTGTATTGTATTCATGTGAATACATAATTTTATTACTTTTGTTAACTATTCGAACTGGCCAAACGCTCAGATAAATTCCATTCCCATGCTTACATATTTTACTGCCTGCTGCCAAAACACTTTCACTGTGTTCGATTTTATGCTGGAATTCTGGCCACACTTACGATGCTTTTTGATGGGAGCTCCCAACATTGAATCCAGCGAATGAAGATTGGGTAACTAGACTTGCGTATCTTAATTGCTTCTGGATTTTTAATCGATCTAGTATTAGGTCCAATTTGGTGGTCATTTAAAGTGCTCCCCCCCCCTATTTTAGGGTTTATTGCTGATTGTTGCAGTCTTTAAGAATATTTAACAGTAAAATAAAAATCAGAATCAGAATTGCAATATTGCTTTAATTGAGATCTACTCTGCAAAATTCCGGCGGGTGCATTTTCAAAAATCTTAAATGGAACCTTTGAGAGACAAAGTATTCCATTGGCACTTTTGACAACACTATTATATGATCAGAATGGCTCATTATGTTATCAGAATTCAGGGACCTGTGCTCCCTATCTTGATCGAAGGAAAAAAAAGGGGTACAAACTGGGAGGGTCAAAACAAACGTTCGAAGAATCAGAGTACTGTGTTGGAGGGACGAGGTCTTAGCTGGTATTTCCCAGGATAAATCAACTTGGATGCATGATTTTTTTTCAAGAAACGTGCGTGACAGGTATCGTATTAAGAGGTAAGACGGAAAATACAATTATAATCGATGAAACAACCGGTGACCAAACTAAACCAGACGCCAAAAGACACACCGACCGGCAATGACCCACAGAAACTAAACTCCAACAAAAACCAAGGAAAAGAAACTACGACCAAGAGGTCTAAGCCTGCACGGCTTCACTAAGTAGTTTGCTCCTAGAATCGATTTACTAACACATGTGAAAGCGCCCGACGCTGCCTGAAAACACGGTCATTACGCTCCAGCCACAACAGCCAGACAGTGAGTAACACAAGCGAGTCAAAGAGCTCAAGTCTTTGGATGCATGATTGGGAAAGCATGCCATTGAGTCCTTCCTGTCATCACCCTCTCTGTCAGGACCAGTCTGTTCCTAATCCCAACTTCTCAAGGACTATCCTATGCCCCTCCACTCCAATCTTCCATGTGCACAGCGCACCCCGCATCGAAATGAAAGAGAAAATGGCCTTAAACATTTCCGTATTCACTTCCGCTTCCCCATCATCCTTTAGGAGCACATGATACGAGTTACTGCTTAGGTCCACTGTAATGCAGTAATAAAATCAAGGATCCTTTGCTCACTCGACCTTCCAAGCGTACAGAAACAAGCAAAAATCGGAGTATTCATCAGTGTGGGAGTCAGCAGAAATCGACGGCGACGAAGACAGAGACGGTGGCTCAGGCTTGAAGATGAACAGAGCATGCCTCATCCCTGTGCCGAAGAGCCAATCGTGTGCATCCCAATACACCTGCACCTTGAGCTGATTGATCAGGATGCACTCGTTGCCTCTGAACTTCCACTGCAAGTGCCTAACCAGCACGTTCACGGAGCCGTCGATCTTGATCACCATGTCGACGTCGATGCCGCCGTTAAGGTTGCTGCTGCTGCACTCGATGCTGATGTCGTGCAGCTTGCCCTTCTCGTGGAACCTGGCCTTGGTGAGGAACCTCTTCTTGCTGAAGACGTGCTCCTTCTTGCACACCAGGACCGCGTCCTGGAGGGACGGCCGCGACCCGGTGCGCCGGAACGCCTCCTTCTTGAGGTTGCCGAGGAGGAGGACGACCTCCCCGTCCGAGACGACGGCGACGTAGTAGTCCGACACCGGCTCCGGCTCATCAGAGAACCTGGCGCTCCTGAGGTCCCAGACGACGTCGATGGCCTTGCCGTCGACCTGGAACTGCTTGGCGCCGTACTTGCGCCAGAAGTGCCACGGCTGCATCTCCACCTTGCAGGCGGTCGTGCTGCAGCTCTTGGAGCTCCCGCCGCTGCCGCCTGCGGTGCCTGCAGCCTCGCCCCAGTCCCTGCCGCTCTTGTCCTTGCCGCTGCCCGCCGACCCTTCGATTGACACGGACATGCCGTGCGTGAGCAGGTTCCTGCACCATGTCACGGTGACCAGGCGGTTGTGCCCGGCGATCCCCGCGCGGTAAACCAGCGTCACCGCGCTCTGCCCCGACCTGGTGGCCGTCGCGGTCGCCGGGACGTCAGGGAGCTTCTCGCCGGCCGAAAAACACGACGGAACCGAGAACAGGTCCTGCATCATGTAGATGCCGTATCTGATCAAGCTGTGTGTACCACGACACGAGTCCAGGGGGATCGGACTAAGCGGAAAGAAGGCTATACATAGGCGGTGCCGGGAAGCGCCACCGCCATGGTGCCATGCAAAGATACGGAAGTTGGGCCTGGGCAAGGAGATGAGGAGACCACGAGGGAGCAAACCGAGCTGGAAAGGATAGGAGGCCAAGAAAGTGAGCTGTACATGAAAGCGAGCGGAGGAAGCCCTCGTGGTGTTCTTAAAAACCGGAGGAACCTTCGCCGCTTGCGTGGAATGAACGCACTATCTTTCAGGGACCAACCTTGGTTTCCCAGCAGGGCAGTGGAGTAGGAGTATTTTCTACTGCCAACTTTCATCATGAGCCGGAGGCAGAGCTCGAAGCTCTGTGTGTGCTAGTTTCAGGATGGCGCACTGTCGAATCCTGCTCCCTAGAGTCTGCCTACTCGCTCGTCCCTTGCATCGGAGCTGGATCTCTCTCAGGGGCCCCCAGGTCTCGGCAGCTGCAAGCAGGTGCATGTGGGCAGCATTTTAAAGACAGCAAGGCATGTGGAGATCAGCCACGAGATTTCTTGATTTGAGTGGAGCCTAACCGTATCGTCCCGAACGAAACGATGTGCAGGGAGGGGAATGCAGTGGGCTGTTGAGCAGGATCTCGTGGCTGCAACAGCTCGAGTTTACAAGGACAGTGACAAGTCTATGGATGAAACGACTGTTCACTAGGTGACAACTCGTGGCCCGATCGATCTGGTTGTTTTGTGAGGCCGGGGGAGACAGAAGAAAAAGGGATGTTTGGTCGTCCAAGACAAAAGCGCGGTCAACGAATCAACTGACGGCTTTAGGGAGCTGCGTGTTGGTGTTACACTGATTGACGCATCCTCTTCTTCTTCTTATTCTACCAGCGCAACCTTTCGAAGACGAGGCTCGCTGACGCTGCCGAGCTCCCAGCAGGTCCGTGGATAAGCCCGTCGACTTTCCTTCGCCGCCGTGGCGCGCGCCGTCGCCGTCACAAGCCATCAGAAGAAGCGTGGGTCAGCGACAAAAGCAGGCAGAGCTTGCGGGGGCCGGTGAATTGATACGCGCGGCGGTGAAGGCGACTGTGAGTTGAGAGCTTCAATGCTGTGGACTCGATCAAAGAAAGCATTTGGTGGCGGCGCATTCAACACGGTCCGGAAATCCTTCCGTGTTGGACTGGACCAGCGGCCAGTTAGTGTAGCTACAGGTTTGTTTGTCTGTTCGATTACTAGGGCAGTGCATAAAAATAGTTTCAGCTTGCGTTGAGGTGAGAAAAGAATCATCGATTGGAAGCTGTGCAGTTGAGAAGTAGCTTGTTAGAAATTGATCTCTACCTGTTTTGGCTCAACGGTTTAAATAGATCTTTGACCTAATCGCGCTCTGATCAGAGGCGTCGAACCTATTATGGCTGGTGAGCCCCTGTCGTTAGCGTCATAATAAATAGAGGTGAGAGGCCAGCCGAGACTCACGACCTAAGTTCGTCTGTACCGCCGCACCCCATCAACAAACTCTAAACCCGGTCTGTGAGCGAGCGCTGTGCCGACGGGAAGCACCACCGCTGTCACCGCCACGACGACCGCCGTCACCGGGAGATCGACGACATCGCTGTGACTTTTACGCCACTGCCCTCTCCACCGACCGACGCTGCTCTAGCGCAGAGGACCGCATCGACAAAAGGCAGATATCCGGATCGTCTTCCACGACTCCGGCGACCAGATTCGAAGGTATTGACTACCTCCGAACCATAGATTTATTCCCGACACGAAACTCTCGGAACTACACTCCTAAACACCAGAAAAAGAAAACAACATTGTCATCAGAGCCAGATCTAGGAGTGGATCCCAACGAGCATAGAAAAACTCGCCGAAACCCTACCCGCGAGCAAAGATCCGCAAAGAAAAATCGTAGCCGTGAGCTACACTGTGGCGGATGCCCTTGAGCTCCGCGAAAGAACATGCGAAAAGGAAAAGAAATAAAGCCGCAGCCGCAAGAAAAAAAAAGGCCGGCGGCCACGCGGCTCGGCACGCGCGCGGCCCCACGCAC
>BCLF01000034.1:1469497-1483672 GCA_001602275.1 Zoysia japonica | reverse complement strand
CGCGCGGGCGACGCGTGCAACGGTCGCGCCGCCGCCGCCAGCGCTCGCGCGAAGAACGGCTGTGTGGAGCAAAATGAATTAGGGTTAGGGTTGGAAGGACCCCCAATCCTTTTATACCTCCGAAAAAAGAGCGCGTCCGTTAGATCTGAATCCAACGGTCCAAATCGCGTGATGGCTAAATGGGCTAGATTTGGCCCATGAGTTAGAGTGAATTTTCGGCCCAAGCCCAGGTTGTCTTGTCCGAATTGCAACAGGCCAATGGGCCAGGCCGAATTTCAATTTCGGCCCGAGAGAAAAGTTTTTCTATTTCTTTTTTAGAGGCATTTTTAATTGATTAATTAGGTAATTTTTACCTAATTAAATCTGTTAAAATTTAAACCAACGGAATAATTTTGACAGAACAGAAAAATAAAATAAATGCTTCTGAAAATTAAAGAAATTTGTTTTCCGCTACGTACTTAAAGAAATTATTTTCATTATTAAATTCGAACAAACAGAAGAATTTAATTTAAAAAAAATATTAATAAATTTTAGATAATTATGATATTGCTATTTTCTGATCAATGTTGATAATAACAGTATTATAATTTTTGTAATTGATATTTTATGCATTATTTCTATTTCTGCCCAACGGTGACATAGATTTAATATATAATATAAAATTGTGTGTCATATTTTTTACCAACGTTGAAAATTAGACATAAAATTTTACTGTTATTATGTTCTGACTTTATTTGATTTATTTACAGGGAGATACAACTTAATAAGTTGTATCAAAGAGATACCCACTCTCAAAGGTGACAACTATGTAAAGTGAAAGAAAAAGATACACCTAGCGTTTATCTTGGCTAAGGTGGACTGGGTCCTCACCACAGCATGTCCCACTGAGCCTGAAGAGCTAGTAAGAAAAGAAAATGAGGCTGAGACTGCTTGGCAGATTAGATAAAGGGACTATGCTCTCTTAAAGATGTTTTATGACTTTGAGCATAGAAAATAGACCACAGCCAACAAAAAGTGTATGGCTGTGATAAAAAACACGATTGAGCCTGCAATTGTGGGCTCAATCTCAGAGAGTGACACTGTCACATAGTACTTTGAAAAAAATAAAGAGTCAGTTTACTGACTCTTTAAAGACATATGCTACACAAGTCATTAAACAACTTGTGACAGAAAAGTACTCTGGTGGTAACGGTGGCATTAGAGAGCACATACTGAGAATGAGCAACATGGCATTTAAGCTCAAACCAATGGATCTGAGTCTCAAAGATGAGCTCCTTATCTATCTGATTTTTGCTTTTTTGCCAAAAGAATTTGACACTTTTGTTGTCAACTACAATATGCAACCCGAGACATGGGACTTGAAAAAGTGCATTACTGTGTGTGTGCAAGAGGAGGACAGAATTAAAGCTTCACATGGTGGTTCTATCAACTATGTGAAGGACAACAAAAGAAAGAATTTCAACAGTCACTCCTCAAAGAATAAGGAAAAAGCTCATGTCCATCAGCCTCAACAGAACAAATTTGCAGTAGACAAGGACCAGTGTCTTCACTGCAAGAAGACGGGACACTTAAAAAAAGATTGTCCCTCCTATTTAAAGATGATCATGGCAAAAAAAAGTGAGAACATTATTACCTTCTTAAACGAATCCCTATATGTGCAATATTCAAAATTCACTTGGTGGATTGACTCTGGAGCAACTGTTCATGTTGCTAATTCATCGCAGGGATTCCGTTCGACGAGGACTACGTAAAGAAGATAAGGATGCATTAAAATTGCAAATGGAGTCCAAGCTGAAGTTGAAGCCGTTGGCGATCTTTCATTAGAGCTAGCTGATGGCTTTATTTTTATACTTAAAGACGTTCTCTATATACCCTCTCTACAGAGAAATTTAATTAGTGTTTCATGTTTGGATAATGATGGTTATGATTGTCATTTTAGAAATGACAAGTGTGAAATAATGTTTAATAAAGAATGTGTTGGTCTTGCCATATTACAAAATAAGCTTTATTTCACTACGTGATGATGTGAATGTCGTATGCGATAATGAGAACGTTGTGTGCGAGATAAACGAATCCTCGTCCATCAATGAAAATAAAAAATAAAAAAGAACTCTAGATGAGTCGTTGAAATTATGACACTGTCGTTTAGGTCATATTTCGAAGGAGAGAATAGAAAGACTAGTTGAGAATGATATTCTTTCTCCACTAGAGTTCTCAGACTTAGAACAATGTCGAGATTGCATTAAAGTAAAATATGTAAAGAAAATCAAGAAAGATGTAAAAAGAAGCACATGAGTTCTATAAATTATTCACACATATATTTGTGGTCCTTTTTCTGTGAAGAGTATAAATGGTTATGATTCGTTCATAACATTCACGGATGATTACTCTCGATATAGATATATTTATCCAATCAAAGAAAGAATGAAGCTTTTGATAAATTTAAGATATTTAAGCCTGAAGTTGAAAACCAACACGATTTAAAGATAAAGCTAGTCCGATCAGATCGGGGGGAGTACTACGGTCGGTATACCCCGTATGGACAAGTTTCTAGACCTTTTGCAAGGTTTCTACAGAAAAATAGAATAGCAGCCCAGTATTCTACACCGGGCGAACCTCAGCAAAATGGAGTAGCTGAAAGACGCAACCGTACCTTGATGGATATGATGCGAAGCATGATGAGCTATTCTACACTGCCATTGAGCTTGTGGATGGAGGCGTTAAAAACCATCATTCATATTTTCAACAGAGTACCCAGTAAATCGGTGCTGAAAACACCGTATGAGTTGTGGACAGAGAGAGTTCTCTCATTAACCACTTACGAGTGTGGGAGAGCTCAGCTGAGACTAAAGTATTTAACCCAAACATTGAGAAGCTTGATCCCAAAACAGTAAGTTACTATTTTATTAGTTACCCAGAAAAGTCAAAAGGTTATCGTTTCTACTGTCCAGACAGATATACAAAGTTTGTACAAACGAGACACGCTGTCTTTTTAGAGGATGAGATGTTGAGGAGGAGCGTGGTAGCTCGAAAGATTGATCTTGAAGAGAAGCGGGCGTATGCGGCTATTTCGATGATTCAAGAGCCATTCTTCTCACTACTTGCTGTCGCTGCACCGACAGTGCGAGATACTGTGGTGCAAGCACCTGTCATTGTTCCTCCTGTGACAATAATGAATGAAAATGAGGAACCTGTTCTACAGGATCTAATAGAACCCATTGCCACAGATGAGGAGGAGCAAGAACAGCCACAAACAGAAAATGTACTAAATGAAGAGGCCCCAAGGAGGTCTCAAAGAGTAAGAAGATCAGTTATTTCTGATGACTATGAAGTTTATCAGACAGAAGAATTTCAAATGGAGGATAATCTCACCTCATTTGAAGAAGCCATGAGAAGTGAAAACTCTTTAAAATGGCTTGAGGCCATGAAAGAAGAAATGAAGTCCATAAAGGCTAATAAAGTCTAGAACTTGAAAGAAATTACTAATGGAGCCAAAACAGTAAGCTGTAAATGGGTTTACAAGACAAAACTCGACTCCCAAAAGAATGTAGAAAGATATAAAGCACGACTCGTGGCAAAAGGTTTTACTCAAAGAGAACAGATTGATTACAATGAGACATTTTCTCCAGTCTTATGTAAAGATTTCTTCAGAATCATAATGGCACTAGTGGCTCATTATGATTTAGAGTTACATCAGATGGATGTAAAGACAGTATTTCTCAATGGGGATTTGAAGGAAAATGTTTACATGGCACAACCGAAAGGTTTTGTCATGGAAGGAAATGAAAAAATGGGATGCCGTCTAAAGAAATCGGTTTATGAGTTAAAGCAAGTTTCAAGACAGTGGTACTTGAAGTTTGATAGTACGATAAAAAAATTTGGGTTTAAAAAAAATATAGAGGACAATTGTGTTTATTCAAAGTTTAAAGATGGGAAGTTTATCTTTCTAATCCTGTATGTGGATGATATCCTACTAACTAGTAGTGACGTTAGTCTGTTACCGGAGACAAAGAAGATTTTGTCATCAAACTTTGATATAAAAGATCTTGATGAAGCTTCATTCGTTTTGGGAATCGAAATTCATCGAGATAGAAACAAAAAGGTATTGGGACTGTCACAAAAAGCATACATAGAGAAAGTATTAAAGAAATATGGTATGCATAAATGTAGTCTATCATCTGCACCTATAGTTAAGGGCAACATATATAAGGATTTTTAATGCCCCAGCAACCAGTATGAGATCGATCAAATGAAAGTGGTTTTATATGCTTCAGCTGTCGAAAGCTTACAGTATACTCAAGTATGTACACGCTCTGACTTAGCATTTGTTATCGGGTTACTTGGCAGATTCCAGAGCAATCCTGGAATAGAACATTGAAAATTGATAAAGAAAGTCTTGCGCTATTTGCAAGGAACAAAAGGCCTCATAATGACATATAAAAGATCAGATTTAATTCATATAGTGGAGTACACAGATTCTGATTATGCGAAAGATGATAGAAAGTCTACATCCGGATATGTGTTTACTTTCGCTGGAGGAGCTATTTCGTGGAAAAGCTAAAAACAAACCGTCACTGCATCATCCACAATGTATGCCAAGTTTATTGCATATTATGAGGCTACAGGGCAGGTAAACTTGCTTAAGAAGTTCATACCTAGACTAAAAGTGGTTGACGACATCTATGGACTATTTAAATTGTACTGCGATAATGAACCCGCAGTAACGTATACACACAACAATAAGTCAAGTGATGCTGTCAAACACATTGACATAAAGTACTATGTTGTGAAAGATAAAGTTCGAGATCAAATCATAAGTCTTGAGCATATAAGCACCGCAAAGATGCTAGCGGATCTGCTTACTAAATACTTACCACCCAAAGTATTCATTAAACATGTTGCCGGTATGGGTTTAAGGGAAAGCTTGTGATTCTTGAACTAAAGATGACCCAAAATGTATAGTAACTATTTCAGAACAGAAAAATGTATTGTAGATCGGCGATTGATCGTGACGATGAGACAATTCTATGTATTAATATGAAATGGAATAAGTGACATTAAAAAGTATCAAAGATAAAAGTATAAAGTGAGATAAAGGGGGAAAATGTTATAAATTGATCTCCACCCGTTTACCCAACGGTCTAAATGGGCCTTTGAGTTAATCGTGCCCTGATCCGAGGCGCCCAACCCACTATGGCTGGTGGGCCCCTAGCGGCAGCGCTACAATAAATAAAGGTAGGGGCCGGTCGAGACTCACGACCTAAATTCGTCCGTACCACCGCACCTCACCAACAAACCCTAAACCCGATCTATGAGGGGGCGCTGTGCCGACGGGAAACACCACCACCGTCACCGCCACGACGACCGTCGTCACCGGGAGATCGACGACGTCGCCGTGACTTCTACGCCGCTGCCCTCTTCACCGATCGACGCTGCCCTAGCGCAGAGGACCGCATCGATAAAGGACAGATGGTCGGATTGTGTTCCACGATTCTGACGACCGGATCCGAAAGTATTGACCAACTCCGAACCACAGATTTATTCTCGACACGAAATTCTTGGATCTACGCTCTAAACATCGAGAAAAAAAAACAACATAGCTGAGCTACTGATATTACTAATTGTAACAATCTGATGTACTGATCGCATCATTGCATCCACGGGAGCGCAGGCAATTCTCCCTCACTCATCGGATCCAGCTCTCCAAGATCTCCCACCCTTTTCGATCACGCTGCCGCCCATTAACCGAGCGCGCCGGGCCGGCCGAACCGGAAACTCTGGTGATCATCGCCAGCGCGCGCTCACGAGCTCTGTCGCCTGCTGGACAGTTGGCACCCCCCAAGAATAGGAAGGAAGAAACTAACCGGACCGAACAAGCGAACCGCCTCGCATTGGTGCGCCGGCCGACCCCGATCGCCGTTTCGCATGAAATGAAGGCTCCGTTTATGTGATCATGTGCCATGCCGTGCCTGCCAGCCCGGACGGGCAGCCAGCCGGCCGACCGTGACGACGCTGTGGATGGACGCCGTGTCGTGTCCCACTCGGAGCCAGGCACGAAGCGATGGGCGCCATGATCGGCTGCACGCACTAGCAGCACAGACAGGCTTGATTTTTGCGATGCGTGTGTACAGTGTGCTTGTTCCAATTAGGTGTATCAATTCAAGCTCCTTTTTGTTACTAGTAGCCTGCAGTGACTCAACATTCCGTTCGAGGCCTCGCACTCGTTGGACCGCGGGGCTCAACCGATGAAGAACTGCGTGGGCTGAATTCCCTCAATGGGCTTCAAGCAACCGGGCGTCCAATTGGCCCAGGTACTTTACCCCGAGCCTGGTCGCGATTTCAAATGACTTTACATTAAGTTTGAAATTCTTCGATTAACATTTTTATATATTTACTTCCGACGGTGCCGTGGCGACAGGCAGGTCACGCGGTGGTAGCTCTTGCTAGGGGTTGCCGGAGCGTTGGCTCCAGGTAACTTTTCAACAAGCTGATGCAATCGCTTTCCCTGTGTTAGTAACTTAGTATCTGTATCTCTTGGCTCTTCGGTTGGTACTTAGGACCTGTTTGGTTCGGACGTTTTACAACGTACTCCCGATGTCGTCGATTGATTTTTAACTTTAACTTTGATAATTTATTTTATTCAAAAAATTAATTCAAATGTAAAAAAATTTAAGTTATAATTTAAATAGCTCTAATAATAACAAAATATACGATAGTTATTATAATTTTTTTAATAAAATAAATGATCAAAGTTAAAATTTAAAATCAACGGTGATAATAATTAAAGAATAGAGGGGAGTAAATCATTCACAATGCTACCTAATAACGTTGTTGTATGTTTGGTTAAACGAGTCTGCAATCAGTTGACGGTGTGATCTATTACCACACTTTAGAACCTCGATACCGCCCCCGTATCACCGTAAACAAATCCCGTCGATCTCTCCTCTTCAAAACAGATCGAGCGGCCTCATCCCGGTGGCGGTGTGTCGAGCGTGCGTGGGAGGAGGCGAGGAGCATGTGTGGGAGGAACCGCACATCTTTGCCGGACGCGAGGGCGAAATAATCGGAGCACGGAGGCGACGGACAGGCACTGTAGAACTTGTCGTCGATGCCGCACGGCTGCCAGTGCAAGCACGAATGCAGCTGCGGAGACGCTCAGCATTGCTAGCTAGGTGGTTGCGGCCTTGGCCGGTCGGATTCCCGGCTCCATTCGGCGGAACCAAGCACTGTAATCGTATCAGTTGCCGTTATTATATCACAAACAAACAAAGTATGTAATCACTATTCCCATTCCTAATGCCTCTGTATTTCATTACCATTAACGTTGCCATTAGCGGACCACTTACCAAACAGCACCTTAGTGGTAGTACTAGTTGGTACGGCTCGACGCCGGATTCATCAAAGTTGAGCGCATTGCCATGGATTAGTGGAAGCATTTGTGCTGTGCGAGTAGTGGTAGGGCAGAGCATAACACTACCGACATGGTCTATGTCTTTATTCGTCAGGTCGACGCAGCCGGATGAGTCATCAGGACAAAACCGGCATCTTTAGCCATGGAAATGCACACCCTAATGATCAATGTAAATATCCTATTATTATTCCCCCCCGGACTAAATGATTCTGTTCATTTTAACATTGCCGTTCTAGTAGTTCAAAAACGAATCAAGTTGTTGTAACAACAACAATTTAATAATAGAGGGGTAAAAAAATAACGATGCTATTCGCTGTACATAAGACGAGTTTATAATTACACTTATGTTTTTCTTGAGATGAGATTGTAATTACACTTACTGCAGAAATGCATTGAAGATTGAAGACTTCGTACAAAAGAACCAAATCCATCAGACCTTTCACTACACCCTGGGCAAGTATATATGAGTGCACCGGACTGTTCAATGCACTAAAACTAAGCTAATAGCAGCCCACTTTGAAAACGGACGCAACGCAACGGATGTAGTATCCATAAGCTTATTAAAGCAAGCCCCGTCATATACTTCTTTGCTCTATTCGTAGTTACGGCGAGAAGTTCAGCCATTCGGTTTTCTGAATCAATTTCCCTGCTCGTGGATGGAGGAGAGAGCTAATTGAGGATTAAGTGATGCCATTACAGACCAAAAAGCTTCGACGCAATCAAGAGATGACACATGATATATAATTATTTTTCTTTTTTTTAATCAAGAGATAACACTCGTGGATGCAGAGCATAACTTTGGAGTACAATTTATTTACTTACGATTACGATTGGATCGTCACCAGATTATTTTAGCTGTACTCCGATCCGACATACGCATATAGCGCAGCATTGCGGACCACGTCGACTAGATAGCTAGCGCGCATCCACAAGACCACAACACAATATGCTAGTAGTAGCATTACGCCTTCATGCAACAGCATCAGCAAGAGAGAGCTCCCTTCAATCACGCGGCGCCCCGGCGGCCGTGTGCCTGAGCTGGGCAGATCCGGCGCCGCTCTCGTTGACCTGGTCGCGGCGCGCATGGTCCTGGTGGTGGTAGATGCCCCCGCCGGCTCCCTCGTGGTGGGCAGCTGCGTGGTGCTGCTGCACGGTGCCGCCGCAGTGGCAAGAGTCCTCGGCGGCATGGGAGCACTGATTGTGACCCATGTTGTGGGAGGGGGTGATCATGCGCTTGCGCATTCGGTACATGGCAGCGACTGCGCGTCTGGCTAGTTTCTTTTGGTCCTTGCTATGATGCCTGGCGCTGCACAGACCACGGTGTTTTATAAGCAGCTAATAGGTGTTGGATCGCTGCATGTATGTGTATTCGATCCTCAACTAATGATAAAAATAAACTTATATTTGACGGGAGAATTTATGCGCCTTGCAGCCTGTGCTGGTAGTGGTGGTGGTAGGGTAGAGAAGACTGATGCTGTCTGATGGTGGTTCCACTAGGCGCGCGTTTTTGGACCGGCTTGCAGCCGGTGCTGCAATGGCGAACGAAACACGCGCGTACGCTCGTAGGATAGGAGGTGCGTTCGTGCAAGCTTCATCGCGCGCTGACATGGACGCAACGCTGCGGTCTTAATTAGCGGACGGGAACCATCTCGTCGCCCTCCGTGTGAACTTCTAACAGACGGCTACGGCGGTCGCCGGTCGACTTGGCCACGACGGCCTGCGGTCTGCTAATCTCTGCGCGGGTACGCTGCTTGAGCAATCTATGGAGCTCTGCCGTGGCAAGGGGGACGAACGTGCGAGCCAAGGTTCCCTGGGCGCGGGCGCGTGTGGCGCCGGGAGGAAGACGGCGGGAGAAAAGACCAAACAGATGGCTGCGGCCCGAAATGCGTTCCTGGGCACCTGGTAACTCCAGTGTACATGTGAAACCATCGAATCGGACTTGTGCGAACCGGGTCAGGCACGTCGCCTGAGGATCGGGAGCCGGACGCCGTGGTGGTGCGGCCCGTGGGCTCAGGAGAAGAATAATCCGTGGACGCGGTCAAACGTCCAGGAGAAATTTCAGTACACCATCAGGCGAGAATGTAGTCATGTAGAGATTTGAGTGAACTGAAACCTGATGATACTGGTAAAAAGAAAGAATACAGCATCGCACTTTTGTCAGCCGGATGTTGGCATGTTGCCCCTGCGATTGTCCCGAACGCGCGGCGAGCGGGTGCCCACGACGTCGTGGCCTCTGTATCACTGTATGAACTGGCGCGCACGCGCGCCTGTGTCCTCAGAACGCACGACGGCAAGCATGGCGCAGCAAACAACATGCAAATTTGAACCCTGCTGGAGTGGAGGCGTCCTGATGCTCGGGTGTTCGACGAGACGGACGAAGAAGAGAGTGTTGACTCAAATTGCAAGTGGAGCGGGTATTATTGTGAACTCGTGTATTCGCTTTGTTAAATTTATGTTATTGACTCTTGCGGATCAACGATATTTTTTTCGCTGTTTAATAATGATTCGTTCGCAGTGCCCACTAGACAAGTAGATACGTTCGAAATAACCCGAAAAAACCGATTTATTATGTTTGTTTTACTTATATTAATTTGTATGAAGTTGCTTACTATTATTTAAAATATTTTTTAAAAAAATTTAATTAAATTCTTTGAAATTTTATAGTGTTAACACGAGGTTTTAATTCTAGATCCAACTTTAAACTCACTAAAATATCATGATTGAAAGTTACTAATATTTTGTATTAGTTGTATATGTAATAATAAATGATAAATTATGTTGAGTGAATAAGTTATTGGATTTCCGCAATGACCGTGTATCTTCTCTATATAAGCGATACGATTCGCGAGTTTTTGTAAAACCCGCATATTTAATCTGTGGTTAATTATGCGGCTATTTAATCTGTGGTTAATTATGCGGCTCGTGGGGTGAAACAGTAGGACTCCACATGCAACTTGAGTGTTGACATCCAAAATTTCTTTTCGGCGTCAACAGAGAGAGGTTAGCTCACACACGGCCGGCTCAAAGCGCCCGTGCCGGAGACACGACCGACGCATGTCTGTTGACACGTTTACGACCCAGTTTGGCCTCCGGCAGCGGCACGGGGCAGGTTACGTTGCTCGTCGGTGGCTGCCGAAGGTTTGATGTACTCCAGCTCCATCGCCGCCACGTTTCTGTGTGGTACGCCCAGCTAGCTATACTTGATACGGAGAAGCTTTATTCAGGTCACGAGCTTATTTCGTAGTTCGTACAGAAGCTGTGTGCATGCACGCCAACCATACGGAACACACGCACGCACACGAATACATGCGGGTACTGGGTACGGCACTTATGACCTTGCATACAGTCATACAGACAGCATACCTACGTGCAGTGGTACGTCGCCACAGTTCAGATACGTACGACGTGTCGACGAGCACGAAGCTCCTCAGTCAGCCAGACTCAGCTTTGACGAGGACATTCTCCTTGCGCTCGTGGAACTCGCCGGTGCGCGTGTTGACGTCCCCCTCGAACTTGGTCTCGCGCGCCTCGACGTGGCCGCGGTGGCCGCCGGCACGCGATGCGGGGACCTGGTCGACCTCCTCGAACTTCTCCTGCTTCACGACGTGCTGCTGGACGCCGCCGTGGCGGCCGAAGCCCGGTGGAGCCATGGACTTCACCTCCTCCGAGCGGTAGTCCACCTCCTCCAAGTGTGCCATGGTGATGCTTGGCTTTGTAAAATCTAGTACTACTACTAGGTTTTGGAACTCGGTGCTTTGTGAATGGTGAGGATGACAGCAACGCTAGCTGCTGCTGAAGCTTGAGCTTGCGTTGGGTGCGCTTTTATAGCGCGGAAGGGCATGGGTAGAGTAAGGAATCTGTTTTTCATGAGATGACAAGGATACCTGTGCGCAAATGCTTTTGTGCCTACTTCCGACTGCCTTCTGCCTCTGCTCTCTTTTTTTTTCTTTCCACGTCGATCTAGAACTAGAAGTATGTTGGCAGTGTTCCCCAGGATACAGAACTGGCGGGCGGGAACATTTTTTTATCCATTTTTTCATTGCTGATACAAATTTAGGATAATAATTATTGTCACCATTGATTTTTAACATTATTTTTAACCATTCATTTTATTTAAAAAATTTATTCAAATGTGTAAAATTATTAATTATGTTTCAAATATCTTTAATGATAAAATAAATATAACAAATTATATTATATCTACTATTTTTTTATAGGATGAATAATTAAAAGATAATGTTAAAAGTAACCTGTGTTCCATTATCTTAAAAAAGTAACCACACTTGTGGAGCATTCGCCACCTATACTTAAAAATGTGTTCCATTATGGCTGCTAGCAGCATGGAAACTTAACTCCCAGTTCAGTAGAAACAAATGTCAGGCCAGATATAACGAAATTGGCAATCGATTCATCTGAATTCTCGAGTCCACTTCAAGGTCACTTTGTACGTTGGAATATATACTTTGCGTCTTGGCCTACATCATTTCAATTGGATGAAGACTAGAAGCTGCCTCACCACGGGACAGCACAGCTTACGGGCAAAAAGAGAAAAGATGTCGCTTATGATGTGAAAACCTCCTAAGATTCTGAGATAAATTCATTGCATCGGCCATACCTCTTCAGTTACTTTTGGAGCATCCACCAGTTACTCCTAGGAGCCGCCGTTTGTTTTACACCGACGGGCGATGGTTTCATAAGGCAAGTAATCGAGCATAAAAAAAGTTTATAGGAAAAAAGATTTGATAAATCTGCTCGTTCAATCCACTTTTGAGCCGTACATTGTGTAGGAGTACAATTCATTTTGGTACATCAGCAAAGATAAAAATTTTAATTGAAATTAGGGCATCACCATGATGTGGGTTGAAACTAAACGCTCCTCTACTTGCTTTTCTGGTGCTCTCACCAGCTTCCTTCTCGTCGCGAGACTTAGTTTAAACCACCCTCGCCTCCGTCGAATAGTATGTTGAAGGAATATCCAGGTGTCAGGGCTAATGCCTCTTTCTCTTCTTGCTTTTCTGGTGCGCCTTTCGTTTTCCACTCTTGGCGTAGGGATTTCTCGAACCACCGTCATCATCCTTGTCTCCATCGAATAGCATGTTCATTCCGAGGTCAAAACCATCAGCTAGGCCTCGCAGCCTGTTCATAAACCAGATGTCAGTCGGCTGTATTAAGTCAGATAAGACGGAAAAGTTAAATCCTGGACAAACCAGTAGCATAGAGCTATACTTGTGCAGACTAACGCCAACCACCTAATTGTATGAGTTCAGGAAAATTAAACAGTATAGCACAAGCTCTTATACAGTCTGAAGTTTATAACATACCCATGCATTTGTCTCATCATCTTTTTTTCAATCTGCTTATCACGTTTGGTTACTGGCGCTCGAGTAAACAGCTCCTCTTCTTGTTTCTCTTGCTGCTCTCTCTGTCGCTTATACCTCATAAATTCCTTGCTTTCATCGCCCAACGTTTCCTTCCACTGTAATATTGCATTCATAGAACATTCAGAATGAAGCAGAAAAAACAGCAAAATCAACATCTAAACTAACATAAAAATAATTCCAATGCAAAATAGACAAACCTCTTCAGGTCTATCAGCAGCAGCATCTATGATCTCTTTAATGTAAGGATTTTCTGTTGCCATTCGTGCCAGTGCTCTATCCCTCCTTGAAGCTTGTTTATGATCCTTATCCTCATTATCCATGCTGGCAGGCATAAATTTTGGAGGACGGTAAATGCCATCATTGTCCTGAAGCCAAGAAGATGCATATCAGAAAAGAAAACAGTTGAATAAAGTGAACATGCAACAGGGCCAGAGATATGAATGATATTTATTCTGAAAAAACTGCTGGCGTAAGTGAATAAATGTTACTGTTAACCATGCTATGAAGAAACAGCCTATATTGTCAGCAAAGAATGGGCATGTTTGGTCCTAATGCAAATCATGTTACAGTTACTGATTTTTGAATTCAAGGACGCTGATTCCTAATCAATACAACTATCTTACAAAGTAGCAGCCTGTACTGTGAGAAAGATGGGTATGTTTGGTCCTAATGTATATTCACATGTTTCAATTGTAGACAAGCGAGTATAATTCACAAGGTAAAGTGCATGTAGATTGGACAGTATACACACAAAGGAAAATAAGCAAAACTTAAGCGGATGAACCAAATGCATGGTATCAGTTAGGAAGTTAAAAGATCACCTGCCCGTCAGGAGCAGACTTTGTGTCCATCATCTCTGGGTTTGGCCGATACTTTAATAGGTCTTCTTCATCAGAATCCTTGCCCCTCTTCACCTCTGCATTTGATGCCTTGTCTTGGGCAGCAGCACCGTCTGCAGCATTAGTAAGCTTCTGAATTTGGTATTCCGCCTTCTTGTCAATCGGACGTATCTACCGCACAACATCAACAACACAGTATCATTAGTTAACCAACGACATAGATTCTGATAACATGACAGACGACACCAGACACACAAGCGAACCTTCTCTAGAAACAGCCTGATCTCAACGAGGCTCCGCACAACAGGGTGGCCGTCCACTGAGAGCCCCTTGGCCTTACGGAGCAGGTAGTACACGATGTCCTGGCAGTAGCCGAGGAGCAAATGGTTCTTCGCCTCTAGGTATCCAATCCCATTTGCCGTCGGTAGCTGGTTCTCCTTGACCTATCCACACGCCACCAGAGAAAACAGCGAACAAATCTTAATTCCCTCTGATTTCGGCCAGGGTTAGAGGTGAAGCTTTGGGGGGGGGGGGGGGGGGGTCC
>BCLF01000034.1:1441797-1468440 GCA_001602275.1 Zoysia japonica | reverse complement strand
GGCGGCGAGGCCGGAGAGAGGGGTGGTCGTGGCCGGCGCGGAGGACGGCGTCGAGGCCGGAGAGAGGCGCGGTCGGCGCGGGGGACGCCTTCGGGGCCGGAGGCAGGCGCGGCCGAGGCCGGTACGGGCGGCGCTGGAGGCAGCGGCTAGCAGCCGCCGTGGGCAAAGGGCTGCTGCGGGCTGGGT
Organism: Zoysia japonica; assembly: GCA_001602275.1. Taxonomy (NCBI): domain Eukaryota; kingdom Viridiplantae; phylum Streptophyta; class Magnoliopsida; order Poales; family Poaceae; genus Zoysia; species Zoysia japonica. Next base: position 1,468,254 of record BCLF01000034.1, on the reverse strand, counting down.
GGGTTGGAGTGGGAATTAGGGCTACTCCTTGGACTTGACCATTTTATCTGGAAGGGAGTTGGTTTGAGGAGTTGGGCCAGCAGGCTGAAATGAATCATGGGCCGATTTTGTCGGACCTAACAAGCCATCCGCGGGTATGAAAAAAAAATTAATTTCATACATATTATTATAAATTTATAAAGTTTAAAATATATTATTTAGACTCACGTGTCGTTCACTTGTACAATATCTCATTTGTCACTGATACATCGATGGTATATTTTAAAACTTGCAAAATTATAATGGTATATTTCTAACCAGCCCTAACAGATACCCGCATCAAACAGGCCGTGCTCGAACACTGATTTTACGGCGGCAGCTGCACAGCTATACCAACAAATTTTACTGTAGCTTGAACTAAAAACAGCTGCAGCTGCCGCAGAAAGTATCACATCCGAATAGACCTATATATTCCAGTTAGGTTGGGATCCGATTCATGGGTACAATATCACCTCCGCACCTGCGTTCACCGGGTGCAAAATACAACAGGGATCTGAACATGGGATCAGAAGCTGCCCTGGTAAATTTAAATCGAGCTCTTATTTGATACATAAATTGGATCACAATTTAGAACCGGGAGATGTCTCACAACTAACTACGGAACGACTTGTCAATTAGATGCCCACAGTCCAACTGGGAGCTCGATCTCCTTGTCAATTCGACGCCACTTGTGACTTAGTTAGCCTTCCTAAACACATACTCCATCTGTTTTTTAATTGATATCGTCATTGACTTTTAAATTCAATTTTAACCATTCATTTTATTCAAAAATTTTTGTTTGAATATGTAAAATTTTAAGCTATAACACAAATAACTCTAATGATAACTCAAATTATATAAAATTTATCAAAATATTTTAAATAAAACTAATGGTCAATGTTGAATTTAAAAATCAACGACGATATCAATTATAGAACGGAGAGAGTATGTAACATCATCTCTCTAAGTTAATAAAAGGGGTGTTTCTCTAAAGAAAAAACTACAGAACGACTGTTCTAAAACTTTGAGCTGAAGTTATAGATCGTTTTACAATTAGCGGAGCAATCTCAGCTTACTGATCTACTCACTTCATTTTTTAAATATAGATATAATTGATTTTTAACATTGAATTTACCTTCATCTTATTCAGAGAAGTATGGTAAATATTATTTTACAGGTATTGAAATATACCTTGATAAATTTTTCATAAGACAGTGCCAATAGTTTAAAACTTTGCAAAAACAAAATCCAACATCACCAGATACATTGTTGTACGATTATGTTTTCAATTCGCATCCACTGGAATTTTTTATTGAGAACGGTTTATCAAGGTAGGCATCGCAAACAAACAAGTTTTAAAAAGAGGGAAGATTGAGAAGGGCTCGAGACAACCCACAAGCTCCATCTGCTTCGTCTAGCAAAGGTCGAAACTAGTCATTCAGCAAAACTGAACTTTCCACCAAAACTTGTGCAACCATGGACATTTGTAAGAAAATATTGACTTGACGTTTAGCTGTGGACAGTTGTGCAACAATGAATAGTGATTAAAGATGGCAACGGGTGATCGATGCCCGACGGGTAATTACTCTATTGGAGTACTGAGAGAGTTTTTATACCGGTAAAAATTTAATGAATATGGATACAAGAAGTTTCTACCGATATCTAATATAATATTTTTATATTTTTTACTTAATGTGTCACATTTAATTAAGTTTATATTAGTTTAACTTATTGTGTCAACAAATTGAAAAACTTATGGTAAATATATACCATAAAGATATATAAAACAACAAATTATAATTACAGACATATCTTTAATAGGTATCTGAGACCTGCAAAATACCCTTGAGTATGGGTACGAAGAAAATATTTCACTCGATAGTTAAATACATATAGATATAAAAAAAGCAAAACTCGACGCGTATGTAACCATTGCCATCTCCAATAGTGACGAATAAGCGGCACCACTCAAGCATACATTTAGGCCTCTTTGGAAACCGAGAAATTTTTCTATTTTTTGCGTTTTTTCTGTAAAATTAAACTAATTTTTATGAAATTGCTGTGAAATTCTTGCGTTTCAAAAGAGACCTTACCTGTGGACCATTCGCACCTTGCCAAATATTAAGGGCTCTTTGAAACGTATGATTTTCACATGAATTACGCAGAAATTTTACAGAAATTAGTTCAATTTTATAAGAAAAATGTAGAAATAAAAAAAATTCTTCAATCAAAAAGGCCCTAACTTGACGGCTTGTGTTCGTGCATTGGAAGTCGAATTCGTCACCTACAATTCACCTACGTGTTGATAATAAAATAAAATAAAAGGTGGTTGCGCTTGTGTTCATGGGCGAGCAAATTTGACGTTGCGGTAAAATTGATCCAAACGCTATCTAAATCAGCTTTAACAAGCGTAGTGGTAGCCAAATATCTGTCTTTGCCTTGCCTTCAACCTTTATCAGATCTGGCCACTCACTCCTAGGGCCGAAAAAGGTCCAGAGATTTTCTCCCAATCGCATCGCGTTTCGTTTATCATTTTTTCCGTTTTATTTTTTTATAGTGGAGAAAATAAAACAAAAAATAAAAAGGGTAACGGAAACAGTATGATCTTTTTTTCTACCATTTCAGCAGAATTTCGTTTTTAGCAGAATTTTTTTATTTTTTATCGTTTTCTTCAAATATGATAATGAGATCTCATTTAAACATATTTTATAAAAAATAAAAATTAAAAGTTACGAACCAAACAACCTCTTAATAGCATATGTTGTTGAGTTGTATGTTGTAAATTTACTTACAACTCATATTATATGTATTATACGACTTCGACCAATGCTCAATGTTTATTTTATTCATATTTTCTACCGTTTCTATTATATTCCCGTTCGGATTATTTTGTTTTCAAAACTCTATATTTATCTATTTGTTTCTATTTTTAATTTTTTTATTATATTTTTTTCCCTGTTATAAATATAAAGTGAAAATGATTGAACTATTTTCCGGATTGTTTCGGTCCATTTCAGCCAAGTCACCCCACATGCCCAGTGTCCTAAACCCTGCCAACCTCCCATCGGGCGGCCGCGGTCACCACCACCACCATGGCCGGGAGGCGCCTAGACTCGCCCGCCCGCCTCATCTTCCTCCTTGCTGTGGCTGTTGCCCCCATCACCTCCGCCGTTCGACCAGTCTCCGACGCGCACAGATCCGCGGCAGTTGAGCTCTTCGCCCCCTCCGCCGACGGATCCTTCGGCGAGTAAGTTCACTGACAACTCGCCGGCGCCTTCGTCTTCCCGATCTCGTTCGCCTGTCCCTTCGGGATAGCTTCCATTGACGCAGACCGATCTCTGGAGCCGCCCGGCTGGAATTCCCGTGTTTATTTGCGTCTATGTGGTGCGTAGCTGATCTGTTTGCGCCGTGCAGTTTAGAGCGCACGTATGAGGCGGTGAGGACGTTCCAGATTCTTGGGCTGGAGAAGGACAAGGGCCTCACTGATAAGTTGTGCAAGTTTGCCGCGGAGAAGCTGGCCTCAACAGCATCATCCCCTGCAAAAGATCTGTTTCACACGGTCCGAATCAGCGGTGCTCTTGGGTGCAGTGTCAGTGCTGGAGTTTATGATGTGAGTATTAGCTTTAGAGATCTCGGTATTGCGACCTGAATTGTCATGTTCGATAGTGTTTTGAGTCTCATGCCTTATTGTAGGGTGTCGTGGCGAGTCTTAATGCAGTGATCAAGGATACCAATTTACTGCTGGAATTCTACTATTCTGTCGGAGGGCTGCTTAGCATAAAGGTTACTCCCTGTAGTACAGTTTACATTGCTACTATTATTTGACACTTGTTTGAATTTTTACATAGTTAATTAATTTCCTACGATTTTTCAGGAACAAGGCCACAATGTCGTTCTATCTGATGTTAAAGGCACATTTCACGCCATTAAGGTGATACCGCAGAACATTCATTATGACAATGCATTTCTTTCCCCCAATTTTGTCTTTGCAGCCTAAACAACATATTTTCCTCTTATAATGTGTTTTGTTTGATGTTTATTGTTGTTCCTGTAGGCACTTAGCCAAAGTGATGGGAGATGGCGTTTTGATACAAACAGTGCTGAATCTAGCACATTTACTGCTGGTAATAGTTCTTTATGCACTGCTTGACTGGAATAGAACCTTATGAATCGCCAAAAAATTGAAGTCTACCTGTGTAATGCATCTCTCGTTTTTCTGTAAAAGCTTGTTGTCCAGGAGGTTTCAAGTGCAAAGCTAACACGTAGTTTCAGTCACTTACTTTTTACTAATAATGTACTTCACAGGTATTGCACTAGAAGTATTGGCAGGGGTTGTTTCACTGGCTGATGCTGAGGTTGATCCATCCATGGTGTGTATGCACCCTTTGCTTGAGCAGCTGTTGATACCCCACTTATCATTTTTTAATACACATTATAACTTTTACTCCCTCCGTCCTAAGTCATTTTGGGCTTGGGCACGGGAATTAAGGAGTGAAAAAGATGTAATGTACAGAAAATGAGGAGAGATATAGAGATGGAGAAGTATTGAGAAGTGAGAATGCCTTATAATCTTGGAAAACTAGAGTAGTCCAATTGGGAGGGAGTATTATTTTTCAGCTACAGAACATGATGAATCTATCATGTTTTATGACTTTGTGAACTGTGTACAATGTCTTGCAACTTCTAGAGAATTCATGATGTTTTTATGTAATGAACTATTACGCTAAGTTTTGCATGCGTGGGATTCTCATCTTTTCTTTTTGCTTTGAAATTTTTCCTGTGAATAGTTCTTTCATGCTCTACTTTTAGGCCTTATATTTGGTTCTGCCCCTATACATTGTCTTTAATCGTAAGCTCTAACAGATGATGTTGTTTTTAATGCTGTCAGATAGGAATGGTAAAAAATGACATTGTGAAGCTGTTTGACACCATCGAGAGCTACGGTATGTTGTTTGAAGTTTTTTGTTCACATTTGTTCAAGAGTTTCAGATGCAGAGAGAAAAATAGCTGTAGTTTATTATTGTTTCTTATCATCTCCTCCAGGAGGCTAGGTACCCAATTGCCACCTTATAGGAACTTAACTTTATATTTTCTCCGTGTTGGGGGCAATGATGGTTCATCTAGTTGCCACATTTCTAAACATATAGCATGCTAGATAGCCTAGATTACAGATTTATGCAGCTATATGACTCATCAGTATATGAAACACTTTTTGTTGTGATGTGAAGTTATGTTCACTTCAGTATGATATTTACTTAGTCTATTTTGGAACATTGCACTTACAAACAAATACATACCTTGCTGAGTGATATTTATTCTTAGACGATGGGACCTTCTATTTTGATGAGAAGCATGTTGATGCTAACAAGTACAAGGGCCCTATAACAACATCTGCTTCAGTAGTACGGGGTGTTGTCTCTTATGCAAATGTGGCTTCTGGCAAACTGAATGTGAGTATCTTTTATATTCACTTTTGGTACTTCTTTGTTACACTTATGTGTATAAGCACCATTCTTAATAATTACAAATAAATCAATAGATCCCTGGTGAGAAAATAGTGGGCTTGTCGAAATTTTTCCTTGGCATTGGACTCCCTGGTAGCTCAAAGGATTGCTTTAATCAGATTGAGGCGTTATCATTCCTGGAGAACAATAGGTAAGTCTTTGTGTTCATTTCAGGATTGTAGATCCCCTCACTCTGTCCAATGCAGAAATACATTAGCTTTAACCGTAGTGCATTTTTTAAAAGGAATAAATCCTATTGACCTCTCTCAACTATCGTGGCTGTTCGGTTTTCTCCTTCTTTCAGAATATCAGATATTTTGACTCCCTCAACTTTTTAACCCGTTTGTTTTTCCTCTCTGTGCGGTTTCAAGGGCGGTTTTGTCCTACGTGGCAGGGTGACGTGGCACAATCTGCTGACATGGACTGCTGACGTGGCACAATCTGCTGACATGGACACTCGATTGAGCCTGGTTTTATTCTAAATTAGAAAACAAATACTTAACGACCTCAAAAAATTTTAAAACTTTGCAGAGATTTAAATCATTTTACAAGGAGCAAATTTTGTTTTAGGACCAATTTCAAATTCGAAACAGATTTTATTTTAAAAATTTAGAAAGGGAAATAACCATAAAAAATAATCTAGACCTCTGAAATCAGTGGATACAATTTTATTTTTTTAAATTCATATAATTCCAAGTATTTTTATTGTTTCACATCCATTTTCTTTAGAAATTTAGAAATTTCACATTTTGAATTTGAATTCAAATTCAAAATTCAAACAGGGAGCTGAGTCACCGTCCCGTTATAAATCTGTCTTCCGAATTTTGTATAAATAAATATGTTTCGAATTTGGAGATAAGTCCAAAACAAACTTTGTTCCTAATGAATAGATATATCATCCTCCAAAGTTTCAAATTCATCCGAGTTCGGGAAATCATGTTTTTGAGGTAAAACAGATGGCTGCTGCTGAGTTCGGGAAGTCATTTCTCTTTCTAAATTTTTAAAACAAAATGTGTTTCGAATTTGAAATTGGTTCTTAAACAAAATTTGTTTCTTGTAAAATGATTTAAATCTCTGCAAAGTTTTATAATTTTTTGAGGTCGTTAAGTATTTATTTCTAATTTAGAATAAAACTAGACCAAATTGGATGTCCACGTCAGCAAATTGTGCCACGTCAGCAGTCCATGTCAGCGAAAAACGCCACGTGGGTAGCCACGTGTTGCCACTTGGACGGTGAGTCAGCTAAAATGCCATGTCACCCTGCCACGTAGGACAAACCTGCCCTCGAAACCGCCCAGGAGGAAAAACGAACGGTTTGAAAAGTTGAGGGAGTCAAAATATTTGGTATTCTGGATGAGGGACGAAAACCGAACGACTGCGATAGTTGAGGGAAGTCGATAGGACTTATTCCTTTTTTAAAATAATCAGCATACCATTTTCCTTGGTGTCCTTGTTATATATTCATGTTAATTTATTTTCAATAATTTAGCAGGTTGTTTGTCCCATTGATACTATCACTTCCTTCCAAAGTGTTTTCATTGACATCCAACAATCAGCTTAAGGTAATTATTGCATGCCATTTGTGTGTTATCCTATATCTGTGATTCTATGACAATAGTGGTCGCTAAAGAGAAATGTAGCTCAGTAATAATGAGAAGAATCTGGAGAATAGCATTCAATGTGAGAATTTTCAATTTTAGTGACCTTGGATGCTATTTTCCTATTTCCGCACTTCCAGTGTTACTGAGCAATTTGTCCCTGACTAAACTAGTATGCACAGAGTTATTGGTACCGTATCTTGCTGCAGTGAGTTTACACAATGCTTTTGAGTTTAGTTATGTTGAACTCAATGTAATTTAACTACAACTTCCTTGCTGTATATTTCTTTCAGGTTGAAGTCACAACTGTATTCGGATCTGCTGCACCCCCATTAAAAGTGAATCTCGTTCAAGTGGTGAGCTCAGACTCTAAAGTTATCACCAGTGAGAACAAGGTATATAGTTGATCGGCCATTACCTCATGCCACTACCTTGTTATATAGTTGATCAGCAGTTACTTATCGTGTTGCTGATTTAAGTTCCCTAATGTTGTTCTCCCTTTTGTCTCAGGAGCTTCAATTTGACCGTGACAACAATGTTCATTTCTTGGACATCGCTCCATTGAAAATAGATGTTGGGAAGTACACATTAGTTTTTGAGGTAATTTGTTCATGTTTATTTTATGTAAGAGTTGTTTCCATTCTTTTTTAACAACCTTGATCTTCTATCTTCCAGATTTCGCTTCAGGAGCTGGAGCATGAGGCTACTTATGCTACTGGAGGGAGAAGCACTGAGAGTGCATTTATCACAGGATTGATCAAAGTTGACAAGGCAGAAATAGGAATTTCTGACAATGATGCTGGGACTGTAGAATCTTTTCAAAAGTAAGGATTTAAAAGTGATTTGAGTTCATGCATTTAACATAAATGAGCTGCCATTTTGAAGCTGGAAAGCTAATACTTCGAAATTTTGTACATTTTTGTGTCATATCTACTTTCAGTCATATGTATGTATTCCCTCCATCTCAAAATACATGACGTTTTTTACTTTTATACATCACATTGGACCATTCATCTTATTCATATTTTTTTTGCAAATATAAAAATAAACAAGTCATGCTTAAAGTATCTCTAATGATAAACAAATCACAACAAAATAAATGATATTTTCACAAATTTTTTGAATAAGACGAAGAGTCAAACATGATGTCTAAAAGTAAAAAATTTCATCTATTTTGGGATGGAGGGAGTACTTAGACGAAGGTTGGGTTTAGTTCTGTAATAATTTTTTCTTGTGAATTTATTTTATGTTTTTCATTGCCAATTTCAGGCTAGATCTTCTGAAAGATACAAAGGTGTCTCTTTCTGCAAACCATCTGCAGAAGTTGCATCTATCTTTTCAACTGACCACACCTCTGGGGAAAACATTTAAGCCTCATCAGGTTACCATTCATTTTGATAACTTAACACTTCTGATAACCGTTCTTTTTCTGACTTGATTGAGTGAATTTATGTTAGGTGTTCTTGAAGTTGAAGCATGAAAGCAAGGTCGAACACTTATTTGTAATTCCTGGTTCTGCAAGGCAGTTCAAAATATTTCTAGTTGAGTATCTCCCCCTGCAATTCACTTTATTAATGTTTTCTATGGTTGCTTTTTGTTCGTTGAATTGTTGTGGCAGTAGGGCCAATAGTTTTTTTTTTTTAATCAAACAGCACACACATTACAAGCCTGCCTTTTGACATGGAATTTAATAGTTTGGCGATGCTCTTTCAATATGGAAGAAAGCACCTAACATAACACATGTATGTGTACTGTTGTAGGACTTCCTAGGTTTGGTGGAGAAGCTTTACTACCTGTCTGGAAGATATGACCTTGAACTTGCAGTTGGTGATGCTGTGATGGTATGCACCAAATGATTTAACCTCTGATCCCTGTTAGGTAGTATTGCTGATTGCCTTGTTTCTTAGGAAAATTCGTTTGTACGAGCTCTTGGCCATTTGGATCTGGACTTGCCAGAGGCACCAGAAAAAGCCCCACGCCCTCCTGCACAAGCTGTTGACCCATTCTCAAAATTTGGGCCGAAGGCAGAGATATCACACATATTCCGTGCACCAGAGAAGAGACCACCCAAGGAACTTTCACTTGCATTCTCGGGTCTTACCCTTCTGTCTTTTATCAGTTTCTTAATTGGGGTCAGTAAAAACTCATGCAATTCATTCTGTTTCTTTATTGAATAATGCACACAATTCACTGTGTTTCTTGTTAATGCAACTGATTTATGGTTCTCATTTAGCTCATGCACCTTGGTGTGAACTTAAATAATTTCCCGTCCTTGCCTGGACCGGCAACATTTGCATCACTCGTCCATGCTGGAATAGGAGCAGTCCTCTTGCTATATGTTCTTTTCTGGGTTAAGGTTTGGATCTTCCATGTCTTGTTCAATACATCGTTCATTGAGAAAAATGTTTGCTCACTTCTCTTTTTTTTTTCTTTTTGGTTGAGAACAGCTGGATCTTTTCACGACTTTGAAGTACCTTGGCTTCCTCAGCATCTTCCTTGTGTTTGTGGGCCATAGAGCCCTGTCTTACCTGTCCTCAGTGTCAGCGAAACTGAAGACTGCTTAAGTGAACAATGCAAACAGACCTTCCACGATCATCAATTTTGGAGGATGGCCTTTGTGATTGCTTGGGCTCCGTGTCTGACCATCCCAAGATTTTCTTGAGCAACTTGAGTTTTGAGGGACGACTTGATTTCATTTCAAAGGAATTTCAAGTCCTAATACTAGAAAAGTAGTAGAATCTCACTTTCTTGTACAATGATGCACTGGTAGTTTAGGAATAGATTTTATGCTTAATCATAGAATTAATATAATCTTCATCCTCATATATGCAGCGTCCTTTTTAAGTGGTATAGTTTGCCTTTAACTGTAATCTGTGGTCTGCATAAAGTGGGATGAAAATACCAGAACAGTTCAAGAGTTGTTTATGCAGTAGCGTTCCTTTTTCACGTAGCGTGTCCCAGATATGCCCTATGCCTTCCACACTGCTTCACTTGCCCGTTATTGAACAGATCGCCTAACAATAGAGTACAACGAACAGTGCCTTTTGGAGCTATTGCCTTTCTGGGCCAAATTAATTAATGGCCACAAAATACAGGCTAACGATACTTTTACCCATATTGCTTTCTAATATATGAAATCCATGAGGTATAAGTACTTTTTGACAAAATTAGAGTTTTTTTTCTCCTGGTGTAAAATCTAGTTACAGGTTCCGATGAGCATCAATGTGCCAGTACATTTAGTTACATGTTGCATCTAGTAGGCCTTTATGAACTACAGTGGGCTTTCCCGTGTTTGCCAAGCCAGATGTTTGACTTTGCTTTACTCTTGCGTGAAAAAAATAATTTAACCTGATTAGTTGTTAATTGCTTTGATTCGTAGGGAAAACTGTTGTAATCTTGGTTTGAACTCCCGGGTCCAGGTCAGTCCTGGTAAAGAATACACCAGTGACTGATGACTTCCATTACCTACTATTCCACTGAGAAGTGCTTGGAGTAAACCACCACCTGTGACTTCAGGGCTACTCGAGATCATCATTTTGTCGCCTAGCTAGTCTTGAATACAAACCATTCTTCTTAATGAGCTCGCTATGTTTACCATCCTGCACAACCATACGAAGGAACTTGGAATTATGAAATTGAGAGAATCCACAAATGACATCGTGGATTGCTGCAGTTTAAATCATGAGAAAATGAACAAAGAGGTAATGAATCTCTAAAAGATTTGCCTAAACCCCAGAAGTCTGCATTCTGTAAGTCAGCTGGAAAACATACCTCCACAATTTTACCATTTTCCATGACGATAATTCTATCAGCAGCTTGAATCGTAGATAATCTACAGAGGAAGTATGTCAATAGCCCAGTTATGTCACAAGATCAAAATCCAAGACACATTCTGTGCTACCCAATACAATACCTGTGTGCTATGATGATCACGGTTCTTTTAGCCTTTGAGTCACTACTAACTTTGGTAATGACACTCTAGTGAGACAAAAGAAATCAATAAGATTTTGCTAGGCCCATTTTAATCATATGCGTGATTTATTACATTCAAATCCTTATTTACCTTCACATAGTGTTCGCTCTCAGCATCAAGTGCACTAGTGGCTTCATCAAGTAGCAAAATGGATGGGTTCCTCAGGAGGGCCCTGGCAATCGCAATACGTTGTTTTTGACCTCCACTAAGAAGGGCATCATCAACAATGGTGTTATAACCTTCAGGCAGTGACATTATGAAATCATGAGCATAGGCCTGCTTTGCTGCCCATACAACTTCTTCGTGACTAACTTCTCTTGGGCAACCATACTTGATATTAGAACTAACATTCATTCGGAATAAGCGTGGTTCCTGCATAAAAAAAGCATATATGGTTGTTTAGAACACCATGAGTTCCTTATGGTATTACAATGCACGTGGAGTTGATGAATTCTGAACCTGTCCAACAAAGCCAATTCTTTCCCTGAACCATCTGATATCAAGCTCACTGAGTGGGACACCGTCAATTAGTATCTGCATTAACACACAAGACTTAGTGTGAGCTATACACGTGAAGAAGTCATCTGTCATGAGTATATATAAGCGTGAAAAACTGATATCAGGAATAGGAATATCTTACTTGCCCATTTGTAGGTTCGTATAGTCGGAGTAGCAAATTGACTATCGTACTCTTGCCACTTCCACTAAGACCAACCTGTCAAGTTTATCATATAAATACGTAAAATAATAAATAGGAAGGGTTTGCATACTTTGTGAAATATTCAAAGAGCTCATGTGTCTTACAATTGCAACTACTTCATTAGGATTCAATGTAAGATTCAATGATCCCAAAATTGGTACCTGTTGACAAAAACAGAATGATGAGTAGATTAAAGTATGAAGACCATAAAAAACATCTTACACCATTAGGCACAGCAACTATGACCAGAAATCACTCTTCTGAATAGGTACTTATCAAACTTATAAAGTAGTTGTCTACATTAAATTTGTGGTATAAGCATACCGTAGGCCTTGATGGATATGAAAATGACACCTCAGCATACTGAATCAGCCCTTCCAACTTATCTAGTTTGAGCCCTGCAAAAAGCTTTGTCACTGAACGATCTTGCCAAAAAAAAAGATAGTCCAAAAGCCATGTACATTTTCCTAAGTTGAAAAAGGATCAAAAAACATGACATCAAATTAGAATAATGGGTTCCACTTTCTTGCCTTTAGAGGTAAGCTGCTTGCTTGGTAGAAGATCCATCAAACGAAATACTTTTTCACTTGCTCCAACAGACTGCATCAAGGAGGACCAGTTGTCTCCAATCCACCACGTAGACAAAATCAGCCATTCCGCATATAATATGAATTTTGTCAATTGTTCAGCAGTTAATTTGCCAGACATGATAGCTACTCCTCCAATCACCACTGCAATAACCTACGGCAAAGCTTATTTGCAGGAACAATTCATCAATAGTACAATGCAATGGCCATCTGAGTCAGACTTTAAGATCATTAGAGGTACCTGAGTAGAATGGTAAAGATAGTTCAAGCTCAAGCTCCACCCTCCATAAGCCACTGTCTGCCGAAAACTTACATCATACAGTTTATCAAGCCACTTTGCATACCTATCAAAATCTCAAATACATTATGATACATGCAATGTTAGCTAGTAAATGTACGAGAGAAAGGAAACAGGGAAATTGCCTGTTGATCTCCTGCTTTTCTGTTCCATAGACACGTACTGTTCTGACCAAAGTTATCACCTCTTGAGCAACCTGATATAAATTAATGTAAATAATTAAGGTGTCTCATAGGATATGAATTTGATTTTGTCAAATGGCTAACTTTTCTAAATAAGCAAACTTACATTATTGGCACTTGCAGTAAACTCCTGTGCAAATTTAGCTGCTCTTTTCTGGAACCTATGAGTTAAAAGTGTGATCATTGATTTCTCTCTCACGCAAAAAAGATGCAACAGCACATAGACAAGAACTAACTTGTAGGTCTTCTATATTTTACATCACAGTTTGTGCATAACAGTGTAAAAGGGGAATTAAACAAAAGAAAAGGACAAACTAGAACAGCAAGGGTACTTTTTTTTTTTTACCTTCCATGAACTAGCATAATTGTTGATAATGTCGCACAAATAAGCATTGTACACAATCCAAGAGGCCAAGATAAGATTAGCAGATAAATCAATGCACCTGCACCCTGGGATACATTAATGAAATGAGACACAAGGCTTTTCTAGAACTAGATAGTGTTTCAAGAAAGAACTCCAAATAAAAACTTTTACCTGAAGTACATTGCGCGAGATCAGGTTAAGATCGTTGCCTATAACACGTGACACTTGCTGGCAGTCAGAACCAAGCCTACTAGTCAGATCACCAACAGTTTCCCCATCAAAAAAGGAAATATCCTGAAAATTGAATGACAACAATGTTTAGATGCATTAATAAAAAAATTATTCAAAAGCCATGTTCCTCCCTTCTTTACCTGAGAAAGAATGGAATCAAATAGCATTTCTCTCATCCTTTTGACCTACATAAAATTTTGATAATTTTATTAGTTAACCATTAGTGATAATGATGTGAAACAAACTGGGCAGGACATGAGGAATCTAACATGGTTTTACCAAAATCATGTTTGCAACGCCAAAACAGCAGCTTCGTAGACCACTGCAAGTGGAGATACCAGCTAGATAAGGACCTCGCTTATTTTAAAAAAACTACACAGAAGGCAATAATCAATGTAGAGAGTATCGTAAAAAGTTCCTTATTTTTCTGTGTTTACTCGTTTCATATATGTGCATTTTTCATGGTGCTCAGTAAAATTTCAAGTTCGAGTCTCCCTATGATTCCACATTTCACAGTTTTGATGCATGATCACATTGGTAACTTTTCAATTTCAAAACTTATCAAAGAACCAAAGGTTTCCAATTATCCCTTCTACATTAAAACTGCTAGTACAAAGGCATTTCCAAGTACTAAAGTAGGCACTGCCCTACCTGCAGCAAAGTACTCCAGTACATTTTTACAGATATAAACCAGAATGTATAAGGTCAGCTGCATCGATGAGTTTGACCGAATAGCACAGTTGTTTAGCAAAGCATATAAACGCATCATGAACCTTTTGTTTGGCTTAACCTATAATCCCCCGCAAAATAGGAGCACAGTCGGAGCAAATGATGGCTAACCTTAACACTCCAGAAATTAGACAAAGGACAACTAGAAGCTTGGCATTTCGGTAGAACACCGCCCCTCCATTCTGCGCGGAGAAGATAGATGCCGCGAGTAGATGGGGTATAGCGATCTCTGCAAGCTGCAACCACAACCAAGAACAATCAACAAACACAAAAGGCAGCTAAATCGCGAAGTCAACCACGAATATTCGCATGGCATCTCGCATTACCGCAGCGCCGACGAGGGACACGAAGCCGGCGTAGATGACCCAGCGGTCGGCGGCGACGATGCCCCACATCCTCCTAAGCGCGGAGACCGCCGTAGTCCCGCTCCCCTCGGCGCGGCCGCCGCCGTCCCCGGCCTCCTCGCCGTCCTCGAGGCGCCACCAGCTTCCGCCGGGCAGCACGTTTCGCAGCCGCTCGACGAACTCTCCCGCGACGACGCGTCGCCGGCCAAGGCCGCCAAACTCGCCTCCGATCGCCGCGGCCGCGCGGATCCTCACGGGCCGGAGCGACCGGCCCTTCCGTGGCACCCATCTCGGAGCCAGGATCATGGCCGCGGTCGAGCCAGGTCCCACGGCGAGGAGCATCGGTGTGGAAGGCGGCATTTCGCACGCTCTATTGCTCGATCCGGACTCCGATTCTCTGGAGCGCCCAGGAGTTCAAATAGCGAGGCGGGGGACGAGACGAGACCGCGGCGGCCCGCCTGACCTGGGTTGCGTTGCCGTGCCCGCCACTGCCACGGCGACGCCTGCGCTCGGCTTCTCCGGCTATCTCGTTGTTGTTTTCTTCTCAATTTCTTCCTTCTTTTCTCGTCTTTCCTTTTTTTTCTTGATTTTTCTCGTGTTGTTTTTTCTTTTTCCTGGTCTTTGATTGAGCGAAAATCCACGCGCGTGTTCGGTGCTGCGTGGCGTTTGGTGGTGTTGGAAATTCGGAAATTGTGATTTAAATTTTGTATGGCTGTGATTAAGTTCTGCCGGGGTTCGGATTGGCTTCGGCCACGCGGTGATGCGGGCGGGATAGCGGGAGAAGGGACGTGGACCTCGCCTGGCCGCCTTGCCCTTGCTCGCGTGTTGCAGCTGTGCAGTAGTGAGACGGTCCGGTCTGGTCTTGGACTCTTGGTCTAGGGTTTGATTATCGTTTCCGCTTATAACTGTTTACCAGTGAAAATAAATGAGAATTTTATTTAAATATTTTGCTTATTTTAGTGAGAATATAATATTTTAGTAAATGGCATCACAAATTTTAACTATAAGAATTAAAAAATGAGAATTGATAAATTATTTTATGGTAAGAATAATTGAATTTTCTGATAAACCCTTCTCCCATAAAAAAAAAACAGAAGCAGGCCAGTGTGGTAAACTTCGTTAAGATATAAGTATGATGGGCATGATACCCATCTTTTTGTGTAGTAGGAGTAGCTTAATAGTGCATACGCCTTCCATCTTAAAATAGATGGCATTTTTTTTACTTTAGTTCATCACATTTGACCGTTCAATTTTATTCAAAATTGTCGTGTAATATAAAAATAAATAAATCATGATTAAAATCTCTGTAGTCTATTGTGATAAAATATTTCACAACAAAATAAACAGTATTTGTATAAAAATTTGAATATGATAGAGTCAAAAATGATTCTAAAAAGTAAAAAAAAATCATCTATTTACTGACATAGAGTGAGTTCTCAATATAATACTATCATATCATAGATTGAGTTTGAATTATATAAAAAAAAAAACTCAACCACTTGAGTTAAGATCACCACTACAATTTTCTTTAATAGAGGCTCAACCTTCTCTGGTCGAGAAAACTCACAAATTAGCTGCCATGAGTTTGAATTATAAGGAATGCAATTTATTAAAATAAATTAAGGATCGAGAGAGCTTGTATGTGAGTTGAGTTTGTTTTTCTTTTAGTTTTTATCATCTTAATAGAAATTTATTACCTCTAATTACTGTTTTGGCATTGAAGGAGTGCTGCAAATCGGTTCCCTCAATATTCTAAAAAAAATCGGTTCCTCAATCTCTCTGTAGCCTATAAAAAAAAATTGACCTTGGTCTTCAATTTTTTTTTCTCTCTAGATTATAAAACTAGATATTTTCTATAGAAGGTTATATGTGGCGTGACATGTCTACCATTCTCCTTTCACCTTGCTTCTTCCTCATTTGACAAACTCACAATGAGCAAAGATGAGGATAAACATTCGAAGTCAATGCATCGCATAGTCACTTGTACAGTAAGAAAAGAAAACAATTTGGCATGTCATAGTTGTTCACGATATATTTGTCCCTTATGATGTGAATTGTGCCGCCAACTGCAATATTTATTGTTTGCTGCGTGGGGGATTGTCATTTACTGTAAAGGACGTCATCCGCGTCTGCTTATGGCACTAGTTAACTCGCCAGCTTTTCCTGTTGCTCAGTTCTATGGAGTACTAGTAGTACATTGGTCCTAGACACTGCTGACGTCGCATGTTGTTCCATGCATATTGCTGTTATTATTTGAAAATTGCTACTACTGCTGGAAGCCTTACTCGTTACAGGCTACCTGAAGCTACAAGTTTTTACGTCTGAGCGATAGTTTCTCTTTTAGGATACGTTTAGTATGGTTCCCATTCTATTAAGAGTCAGAAACATTTTAGTTTCACTCTGAAAACATTTCAAATCAGAAACAGAATCTCTTCAAAAAATTATTTGGCAAATTTTAATGATTACTTCTTCCGTCTCAAAATAAGTGTCGTTTTTTATTTTTTTAATCGACATTTGACTATTCGTTTTATTAAAAAAATTTGAAAATACAAAAATGAACAAATCGCTTAAAATACTTCTAATAATGAATCGATCACAATAAAATAAATATTTTTTAAAAAACTTTTTTGAATAAGACGAATGGTGAAAGAGAGAAGTTTGAAAATCTAAAACCACACTTATCTTAGGACCGATGGAGTATTGTTGATAGGACAGAGGGAGTATTCAACAATGTGAATAAGGATTGAAAACAACTTTGAGAATTAAGAGAACAACTTTGAAAAACTTTAATAATAACTCGGAAGGCACGTACACAAAAAGTTTGATAATACGAACTTAACAAAACAATTTTGAAAAATTTTAGAAACTCGTGATAACTTCTTTAAATTTTTGAACTTATCTAAGCATCAACCGAAGTGTTTCACAGCCGAAACACCTCCTCAGCCGATTCACGCGTGTAGGTAAAAAACAAGAAACGTTTATTTCAGCTGATTCATTGCTGAATCATTTCAACTATTTCACCCTTTGGCAAGGATTCTACTTTCAACGAGCCAAATGCACACTAAATTTATTTACTCTTTTCGGTTTTAAATTATTGACACGGTTGATTTTTAACATCAACTTTGACTATTCGTCTTATTAAAAAAAATTATTTCAATGTGTAAAATTATTAGTCGTGATTTAAATTTTACTAATGATAAATCAAATAATAATAAAAATTTACACATTTGAACAAATTTTTTAAATAAGACAAATAGTCAAAGTTGAAGTTATAAGTCAACAATGTCAATAATTTAAAACCGAAGAGAGTATTTTCTTAAGTCATGACACAAAGTATACAAGCGTGCGTGGACTTTGGTGCACGTCCAATTCTCAGGTTCCGGAGTTCCGGGGTAAGAACGATAGACACGATGAACTTGGGCATGTTACGAAGAGATGTGTCCTCCTACACCCTACACTCATCCGTGCCCCGGGACCTTGCTCTACTCGATCCTGTAGCATAGCCGTAGGGCACCTCTCCGTTGGCGCGCTCACACGCCACTGATTTCCGTCGGTCGTTGCCTTATCCTTTACGAACACACACCTTTTCCTCGTTCTTTATTTAGTTCTGTGAGAGATTAAAGGGACAAGAAATAAATAATTAAAATAAATGGAGAGAATAAAACGCATCTGGTCGTCCGACGGGCGCGATCCATGACCGAGCACCACCACAATTCCTAGTAGCTACGTACCCGATCATGTCAGCCTGAGGTGCGAGGCGGCGCATGGCAGCAGCAACCGCCGGGGAGTACGTCGAGAGACAGAAGGATCACCCGATCGATCGACCTGACCTGAATTGAACAGGGCTGCTGGGTGGTGTAGTTTATGATATCAGCTCCGGCGGAACGGGGCGCGCCATAACGTCATGTTTCCACGCCAACGGCGCCGCCGCACAATGGAAACTCAGGCACGGATACACCGAGGCCAGGAAAGCAATGTCACACGGGAGAGGCACCATACCTCATCCGTGCCAGGTCCAGGTGAAGAATCTAGGGTCGACGGACGCGTCAATCAGGAAATCAAACCGTGTTGTGTACGTATAGTCAAAGCACATGAGTACGTATATGAAAGCAGTATTCTCACTTCCACGTACGACTACATCTCAGTACTAGTGTTTGTTCACGGGCCATGCAGATTTTTTTTTTAAAAAAAGGTTTAATTAGTCAGGCACGAAAGGAGGCATCGATCATACTAAAAACTATGGCATGCTTGACCCGCTTGTTGTCTTCTCGTTAGATAGATGCGCGACACAATTTCAGGTATGCCTCCCGATACTGCATGCGCATGTACATGTCCAGAACTAGCAGGTGAACCATCTCCGCGACACAGGTGACGACACCAGCACGGTGCTCGAGCTTCTTACCCCAACGGGACACGGTCGCCGTTGATAGAGCTCTAGGCTAGTTCCAACAATGGTGGACGGAGGCTACGTACCCTTCAGATGCTCACGGTCATTTTGTGGCCCATGGCGGCGGCCTCCTGACGAGCCCGCCGAGCGGCGGCGTGCGCGGACCTACTGCTCTTGCTGGCGGCGCCGTCAGGCTTGCCTGCGCCTTCAACGGCGATTCCGTCTTCGGAGCCTGAAGCGCCGGCGTGCTGGTGCTTGCCCAGAGCGCGGGAACCGTTGGCTTGCTCATGCAGCGCCGGCGCCCTTACCTTCACGCCCCGTATCAGCTGTTGACGCAAAAAAAAAAATGATGACTCGGTTATCACAATGCTGAATAAACAGTGTCCAGCAAGAACAGTTAAAAACTTATAGCTAGTGAACATTACATATTTGCCCGACTTCACGTCCGAGTAGATCACGATGAAATCGCCCTCTTGAAGCTCATTGGAACGAACAAAATCGCCTGAACGCATGCATGGGTGAATTATATTAGGCAACCAGCAAAAGATGTTTCAAAACCATGTGACGAGATGTTATACGACAGGCAAGATTGAATGATTAGTAACAATTTTTCCCTCACCAGTGTTCTCTAGGAGATACATCCTGCTCTTGTTGTTGGGCCAAAACCTGCGTGCATGCAGATATAAGAAGGCACTCATGTCACTGTCAAAGAGTCAATTATACTACGTAACATTTTAAGAACAAACACAACATGCATATTTGTATGCTACTATTGCATTATTGAAACAGGTGTATCGGATGCAGAAACTCGTTTTGCATTGACGTATGTTTATTCAACGAGTGCATGCTACTATTTGCTCCCAGATTCCCATCACATATTCATATGACCCACTTGCCCAATTGGGAAAGGGACTGTCCCACAGTGATGCTGCACTCGTACTACTCCCATTTACTACTTCTGGTCCTGTTAGCGCTGCTATCTCTGCCTCTCAATTAACCAAGGACACTGCAGGCTTCCAAATTTTCTTATAAAAAATTAAAAGAAAAGGAAGCATACCAAGAACAAAATTAAGCATGCATGCTAGCCTATCCCAAATCCCTTGCGCGATGATGAATGCAAGCTCACCTGTACCGCATGTTCCAAACCCGCGATGTGCCGATGTCCTCCATCGGGATGGAGATGCCGTCCCTCGTCTTCAGCTCCGGCAGGTGAGTCTCCGCTTCCTTCTGAAATCGTCCAAAAAAACAAAGAAAAATTTTAGCACCATTGAAGAGTCTCGCTCTCCAATCATGGCAAATTTTGGGAAGAACACATGTGCTAGATTTGCATGTGCAAGCGGGGTAGACGATGGTCAGCGGTGGCGCGGCTGTCTAACTTTGGGGAGCACGATGCGGCCCAGGCTGCCGACGTCGCTCTGCTTCAGCACCTTCTGCAGCAGGAACCGCAGGTTCTTGTCCGCCTTCCCGCCGCTCTGCATGCAAACACACTGGTTCGTCAGATCGATGCTGAAGAACTCTGCCGGAACACCGACTCAGCGCGCGCGTGTTCCATTTCTGGACAGCGATGTGTATCTTCAGATCTCGTGCTAGAAAGCGATGTGTGAAGATCTGCATGCATGCACCTGACGCTTGTCGGAGGCAGCTGTGGCGCGCTGGCTGCTCTGATCCTGACGAGCAGAGGACGCCGCCAGCGGCAGCTCCTCCGGCGAGGGCACCTGGAACATCGGCGTTGAGGAATTGGATTTCGAGAGCGGGTTGCGGATCTGCTGGCCGCTCCACGGCCAGGATCCCCAGCCACCGGCCGACGGCGTGACTGGCGCTGAGTGCGCCGCCAGCGGGGACGGCTCCTCCTGGAGGGCGGCGCCCTGGATCTGGCCCAGGTTGATCCGCTGGCTCCGCCGCTCCTGCTGCAGGCAGGACAGACGCCGCTGCCGCGCCATGCGCTTCTTCCTGGCCTCCTTGGTCGCGGAAGTCTCTACGCCGGCCATGCGCTGGGAGCCAGCCATGGTGTATTGCCCGGCGAATCCGGAAGAAAACGGCTGCGGGACGACGCGCGGCATAGGGTACGAGACCGTTGAAGCGCCAGGGAACTGCACGTACTGCTGCGGCCACGAGAGATTCCCCCCGCTCGCTGCGTGCATGTCGCCCACCGTGGGCGGGGAGAACGGCTGGCTGTTCACGACCACGCTGCTCGTGCCGCAGCTCTGTTGGCGGAACATACACTGTTGTTGGCCTGCGCCGCTCGGGAACACCGTGCCCTCACCGCCGTAAGGGAGTGGTGTGAAGGACTGCTGGTAGGGCACCCATGACGTTCCGGCGGCGCCGTCGATGTCCTGTCCACCGGCTGGGAACCCGTAGCCAGAGTTCATGCCGGGGCTGAGGAGCTGGGTGTGGCCATGCGACCCCGCTGCCTCCTCCATCGCGCCGCGAGGACGCTTCTTGGGTAGGTGGTGGTTCTGTACCCATGTTAGGATGAGCTTGAGCAGCTGCATGGTGCCCTGGCGTCCGCCACCGAGCCGCGCAGCCGCGGCCTCGATGGTAGACCGGCGGAGGCGTATCCTGCGGAGATCTTCAGCCGAGATGCTCTCACGGTTGTTCGTGAGCCACTCCATGAAAAACCGCGGCAAGTCATCCCCCGCCGCCGCATCCATGCAAGGCTCATCGCCCCCTGAGCCTTCCGGCAAGGGCTTCCATTGGTCTCTGCCATCCGGGACGTCGCCCACCGGATGCGGCGGCGCGGACATAGCGTCCTCTATCATCATGCCCATGTCGGGGAACAGCGCCTCCGAGTCCCAGCTGGGCACGGAGAGAGATGCGAAGTCAAGGATCTGGTCGATGTCTTCGAGCGCATCAAACCCTTCCGCGGCCGAGACCGGCTCGGAGGGCTCGCCGGCGGCGCCATCGACGAAGCCTCTGCCAACTCCTGCTGCGTTGGTGTACGCGCTGGAGGAGTTGGAGGAGGAGGACGACGAGTAGGTCGAGCTGGACGGCGAGGAGAGGCCGGGGAATTCCGGGAGGGAAGGGAACGTGTCGTCAGCGAACATGAAGTCGTCCCCCGCCTCCCCGCCGATCTCCCCCGCTGGTTCCTCCCCCCGGCCGTCACCGTACTTGGGCCGGTTCTGTTGGGAGAGCGGTGGTGACGAGCCGGCGGAGGCGTCCATGCAGAGGGATACGGCGACGGGACCGAAAGAGTGGAGAGATGGCGACGGCGTCTGTTTCGCCGCCTCTCTCTTTGTGTAGGTGTGGAGGTGGGTGCACTTACTGAGGAGATGAACAGAGACAAGCAGGAGGTGGAGCGGAGGGGAGCAGGAAGAGGAGAGAGGAACAGAGATGCGGCTCCGAGACACACGTGGCGCTCGCTGGCGGCTGTGGGGAGCGCCACGCCGCCCACGCTAGCCTCTCCGGCGTCTCCGCGACGACGTTACGTCAAAACTCCCGTCGCCCTCCCAATAACTCTCCCTGAGGACGAGGCCGTATGCGTCATTGGCCCACCCATCATTGACTCACTCTCAACCACTGTGCGTAGGGGTTGTTTCTGCAATCGGTTGGTCAATGACAGCCGGTCCGAGCGACTCCGGCCCCAGTGTCAGCGTCCAACACTGGTAACGGCCGAATTCTGGGAAACGGAAGAAGGCACATGTTTGGCTGCTCCAATGAAATGCGGGACCTGTTGATCATAGAGGTATGGGGGAAACAGCGTGCGCGTACTGGTTTTGGCGCGTAGGATGTCCGTGTCGCAGGGCCGCCGACTTGGGCTGCGCGTTGGAACGATCCGCGTACGTCAGATACGAACTCGACGTGATCTAACGGAAGAGGGATTCTGAGGGCTCACCGGGGTCGTCTGCGCAGACGGTGACGTTTTCTCTACGCGCACGCGTGAAACGTACACGGGTGAGGATTAGGTCTGGCCTGTTCACGGGCCTCCATGGTCAGGACGACGTGGAGTGCTGCCATAGGCTGAGGCTTTCAGGGGCCGCGTGTAGAAACCACATCAGCGGCCAGCTCATCGTGACCCGTAAAACGGCTGCCGGTGTCGGAGACGTTGCGTGTGGATGGAGAGTTGGTTGTTTGGGTTGGGGCTCCAATTTTCATTTCAGAATGTTTTACTACTTGAATTTCATTTTATTGAAATGCTTTCTTCGTTCACTTTTAATTGCATTCTAATTCTTGACGAAAAAATTAAATAAATTTATTGAAAAAAGAGAAGTGTGTAATGGAAAAAGAGAGAAAATATATTGGTAAGTGAGAAAGGTGTATTAAAAATAAAAAAAATATTGATAAGTGAGAATGACAAATAAATGAGAACAAATAGTTATGAAGAGAGATGCCGAAAAAAAAAATAACTACAACCTACAATTGTGGGTAGGGATGCTAGTGTTATTGAAATCGTCAAGAAGTGGATTGTATCCATCTTTGGTCTTCATCTTCAGTGGCATACCAAACTCTTCCATGAAAGCTGCACTATCCATCTAATGTGCACGAAAGTGAAGTTAGTCAAAGATAACTGTATGAGCTAGTTAGACAAAATTGTCGTAAACAGGATAAGCTTACTATGATTTTCCTCCTCTTCTTTACTGGTTTAAATCTCCGTTCCAAAATATAAGCATTTTTAAGTTTAGATAAAGTTAAAATCTTTTAACTTTTACCAATAATATCTAAAAAATTACATAATTTTTATAAAAGTTTATTTAATGATGAATTAAAAAATATAATTTTTATATGATAAAATTAATTATATATATATTATTAGTGGTCAAAATGATAAAATTTTGACTTTGACTAAATCTAGAAATGCTTATATTTTGAAACGGAGGGAGTATTCTTTAGAAAAGCCAAATATTAACATCTCCCTGGATAGCAAATATAAGCAAGCTTGTTGGGTCATTTACAAAACCAAGCTGTATCCAGAGCAGTTATGGTCAATCCACTCAAACACCGTAAATGGTTGAGGAAAAACATATACTCCCTCCGTTCTTTAATTGATGTCGCCGTTGATTTTTAAATTCAACTTTGACCACTTGTCTTATTCAAAAAAATTGTTCGAATGTGTAAAATTTTAAGTTGTGATTCAAATAGATCTAATGATAAATCAAATTATCTCAAAATATATGAAATTTATTAAATTTTTTTGAATAAGATGGATGGTCAAAGTTAAATTTAAATGTCAACGGCGATATCGATTAAAGAACAGAGGGAGTATGCATCACGATATCGATTAAAGAACAGAGGGAGTATGCATCACCAAGGAACATAAACATGACAAGGTGTTGGCCCATAAGCTGCACCAAGTAGTGTAACAATTCTTTGCTAAGGCTCTCTTTGCTAATGCTGCTGCAGCGCCAAAGAATCATTCATAGACTCCTAGTTTCAGTATGATTTCAGTTAAGATTAAGAAGATACCATCCCAACTAACAAAGAGTACATCCAAAGGTAAAAAAAGCAAGTGCTTCAGAAAGGTCACTGCGAGGTTGATCTTAAAACTAAGGCTGATAAATTATCTGATAATGACACAAAAAATTGATCTAATTTTTGAATAAAACAAAAAGGATAACATATCACATACATGAGCATCAAGGTAGTTGCGGTGATCTAACGTTTTTCCATCCTTCTACAAGGAGAGAACAATCCCAGTGAGATGGAAGAAATACCAACAATCCTTGATTGTACAAAATAATTTGAAATTGCATCGTCACCCACAAAGAAATCAACAATCATTCTAAGAAAATATGATATATAAAAAACTTTCAGACTAGGTGGAGAAATGCATCATGTAGTCAGAAAACAAGCAACACACTTCGTTAAGTAATAACCAATCAGGAAACGATACCTTTGATGAAACTAATGGAGCTCTGTCACCCGGTATGCTAACATCTGGAAGATAGCTAAAGTCTGAAGCAATTAGGGACATACATGGTAGAGCTTGATGTAGAGTGTCCACACACTGAAATAAGAAAGTTTCCTCAAGAGAAAAAGAAGAAATGAAGAAACAGATGCTTACATGTACTTCATATTATTGTAGACTTTCGGTGGTGCATTCAACATCATGTAAGTAAGTATGCACTTTGCACATGTTCCAGACCCACCACCAACTTTGTATATCTGACAAATACTCCTTGATATTCATGAAATCGTACAAAAGAAAATCTGGAGCTTCTAACAGCAAACATTTAGACTGATAAACAGAACTAAAAGGCATGGAACTTAACAACATGCCTTCAAGGGGACTGAAAGATTGGCTGTGCGCAGAATAGATGCTGCTATTGCATAGGCATACCATGGCTGCACCAGGGAGGGGAAGGTGCATCAATATCTGAGTGAAAGAATCTCATTTTATTTATAACAACTAAAGCAAAAAAAAAAAGGTACCTTAAAGAGTTCCACAGGAGTGAACCAAGCAATATCATGCTTCTTATACAGTTTGTCAAGATGCTGCATATATTCACCCCTTCCTACGAATAGGAGTAATGCAATTTATTTTTAGGCCAAATATATTGAAAGTAAAGTATTCAAAAATCCTCAGACATATGACCACAATATAATACAGCATGACATAGAACCAACACCGGACGATCAACAATGGGTTTTAGCATTCATGAATGGACAAACAATCCTAAATGTCATATGCACACAGCTTGTTCAGCGCAGTGGCGGAACACACAAACATTCCCCATAGATGATGCTATGCAGTGCAGTCCAAAAAAAAAATTGCGGAAATGAGTATGAGAAAGGAGACCACCTTCGAGCTGGTTGAACTGGATGCTGGAGTTGAGCACGCCCACCGGCCCCGCCCCTTGGAGAAATAGCCGTGATTAGGGTCGTAGAGCGCCGACCTCACGAAGTCGCGCACCTGCAAAGCTCTCCTGTTATAACTCTACCCTGAAACCCCGAGGACTTACGAGATTACGTGAGGCGTGTGCTGTGAAACCGGCAAGTCGAATGCAACGGCAGCGCAGAAAGAAGGAATTGCAACGGCGCCATGCAGACTTTGCAGTCGTGGCTACGAATCTACATCCACCATTGGTTTCGCAACAACAGTAATGTTGTTGGACATCGGTCGAGAAGAGATGCCCCTCAGCTGCTGCGGTCCTGCCTACATTGGTGGGTTACGTTGCTGTCTGTCAGTGTCAGGTCACGCACATGGAGACCGGGTCAGTGGCGTCTGTTTGGGCCGTAGTATTCTGACAGGTCGTCAGTTGGCAACTCCGCGTCGAGGCCCACGGGTAGTATATGGCAGGTCATCAGTTGGGCCGGAACCGACAGCAGCCAGCGGGCGTATTAGCGAGAGACGTCACGGCCCGCCGGGTGGAGTCGGTGGACAGAGAGGGAGAGCGAGAGGCGCGCTTGTTTGCGGCGATGACGGCGGCCGGAGAGGAGGCCGAGAGCTCTGCCTCCGCGGGCGGGCGGCAGCGGGTGCCCTTCGCACGGGGCGGCCCGGTGTTCGTCCCCTTCATGGTGGGTCCCATGTCAACCGTCCCGGAGTTCATGTCCTCCGCCCTCCACGAGCTACAGGTGCCGATGACCCCCCCCCCCCCCCCCCCCCCC
>BCLF01000034.1:1407155-1432482 GCA_001602275.1 Zoysia japonica | reverse complement strand
AAAAAGACAGCAGAGCGCAGTTTCGGTTCACCCGTCCCTCACAGAGGCTGGCGGTCAGGGAAGACGAACACGAGGGGGCGGCGATGTCTGACAGGGCTCCACCTGATGCAGGTTACGGCGGTGGTGCTGCCTCTCCCGATCTCAGGTGCGTTTGCGTAGGTGCGCGACACAACTCAGCAGGATGCCCGCTTTGGCTTGCAGCGGTTTCTTGCGCCCAAGAAGTCAAGAACCCGAGGTCCCTCGGGCGGAGTTTTCTTTTCCTTGTTTGCGTGTCTCTGGAGAGGACCGAAAAGGCCTCTATTTCCAGCTCTGGTGATATGTAGGAATTGGTGATTCCGTCTGTACATCGTAGGGTGGCGCCGGTAGGTGGGGCAGAAGCTACGCTGCAGGAAATGGCGGCTGTGGAACATTTCCTCCTTGATGTGGAAGTGACCGATGATGAGTGAGTAATCATGTCATGAAAAAGAAACTTGGTTCTTTAATCTATTTGTTGTTGAGATTCAGGGTAATTGCACGTGCTGACAATGGCTTGCGCCTTGGATTTTTGGATGCAGGGTAGACCCGGAGCGGCTTGCAGCCTACATGTTCCATCTCCACGATCTGATTACGTACGTAGTCCAATGCTTGATTACTTAACATCGTGAAATCAACCAGATTGTTAAACGGAATAAAAAGATGGGCCTTTAACCTTTTTTCTGTTGGATGCATTGTTCCTCTAAACTGATGGTTCACGCTGCTCGGATATGCTTTTACTCAGCTCAGCTTTGAGCTGAAGTTCTGGCGCCATGGAGAATTTTGGCGCCAGTTGCGTTTAGTTTGGATGGTTCCTCCTTGATGCTTGCATTTATAGTGTTTGCAAGTTGTTACCTTTTGGTAACTTGCTTGGTGTGATATATCTACTTGACACTTAGTGCTGTTCTCCCCACCTCTTCCTTTCATCCCTCTGTTTGCAGTTGCAGATCCCGTAATTTATACAGCAGTCCCATTTGTGTGCATTTAGTTTCAAACCGTATGCTATAGTAACATTGACGCATGATGAAGTGCCAACAAAATTGCAGGATGACAGAAGATGAGCTTAACGCTTTGGAATCGCCGACTGTGCTAGACAAGCTCGTGACAAATGCACGATGGATGCATATCGCCGGGTATCTTGAAAGATGCGTCCGCTTCCACGCTCGTCACTCTATCGTGCCTGCTTCGGACGACGCTTCTACGGCGCAGCTGGTCTTGCTTCACGGAGAACTGTTCCTCTCCCCTCTAAAGCAGAGGGTGTTCCAGCTGATTTTCCGTGATCAAGAGTCAAGACAGAGCTGCCGCCCGCCTCCTCTTCAATCAGCGCATCGCACCTCTTCGAGCAGCTGTTCCTGAAGACCGTAGGAAGCTACGTGCGCTCTTCGATGATGTCGATCGCGTCATCGATGGCAGGCGTCCCATGTACGTATCCTTGTCCTCCAATTACTACCGGTTCAATGTGTGAAGTGTCTGATCGAGAGGCTCTAACTATTGAGCGTCGGCGCTAATCGGGACGCCGCCATGAAGATAAAAAAGACTACATGTTTCTATACTTCCCGGTGCTAAGGTACGGTACTGTTTGCTTGCCGTGAAATAGCGACATTTCTTCGTTTCTTTTCAGTTTAAGCGTGAGGCCATGAAAAATACCCAGCTCCAGTAGCTTGGTGGTTGTGTGTGTGTATATATATATATATATATGACAATCTACTTACCATATACGTGAAAGCTCTTGTGTATAAATAGAGGGACAAAACGTCATTCAGAACACAAACAACTATTTTTCTCATTCTCCTCTCCTTTGAGTGCTTGCTGCTCTGTCTTTCCTATCCGTCGCCGACGTGCCACCGGCGCCGAGAGTAGAGGCTGTATAAGTTTTTTATAAGTGCCTTCACGACTGCTCGTTGTTCGTCTGCTTCCCCTCGACGTCGTTTAACTGCTTTCTCTTCGCTTCGGTCACGTATTACATTTACATCGACGGTTTGCTTCGTCTACTATTTGCACCGACAATCTCACCGTAAGAATGACATGCTTCTTTTTCTGTTATTTATATGTATTCTGTTACTAACACGGTAGAGATCACGACTGCTTCGGCAAATTTAGATTGTAGTTCTAGTATGCATCATACATAATATTCCGAATCATGTTATAGTTAGTCTTTTTTTAATTACTAAAATTAATTTAATCATCACTAAAATGTGATTATTTCCAATAAGATGTAGTGGGGAGCAGGAGCTAAACAGAAATTCGATCTGCCGGTGACTGGCAGGGAACAAAGACTTCATCTTTGCTTATTCGCAGCGATCTAAATTTGTTAACCGTTAGCTGTGCTCTGAGATTTTGGTATGGTGTATGCCATGGACAGCCCATGCATATGTTTTGAAACTAAAGTACGATGACGAACATGTCAAGCCTCAGTCTTGGGTCTTTTTTAATCCATGGGATCGACTGTCTCCATATTTTATCTGTAGTTTTCGATTCAATTTTTTTTCCTGGATGTGTTTCATACATATTACATTGCAGATATGCATTTTCCGATATTAAATCAGACGGTAACAAGGCCACGAACGCCTGTACGCTTGTTGATCCGGCCCGTTCATGTAAACCATACAGCCACCAGGCCACTGATGTACTGTGTTGTACTCTTGTAGCTAGAAGAGTTTGTCTACTCGAGCGTTTGACGGACATGTGGCTGTATGGTTTACATTAACGACATCAACCAGCGTATCTGATATAATCTCAGCACTCAATGCTTTAGAGGCAAGAAACAGCTAACTCAACCATGAATGATCGAGATTGTACATCTATCATAGAAGGCCACACGTAGCTTTCACTGCATGAAGTAACATGCTTCGATCGGGTTGATCTTGAATCTTCAGACCACCATCTTCTTTAGCTACAGATTCAAATCAGCACATGAGGAAATATGACTTGAGTGCTAATGCCATGGATCCTCATCAGGATTGGAAAAGATATGGTAGCCCTAGAAACATATTGCATCAGTCAAGCAATATGTTTCGATTCACGGAACCAGGGAACTCATCGTATCAACACAAGATCCTAGAGTGTGCTGCACAGATGATGCAGCGATCAACAATCTGTTCTTGGTGTCCGAAACATCCAAAAGCAACATCTAGACCATAGTTCCTCTTCCACTAATAACAGGAATTTGAAACAACTCGAGCGACATTTGTACATTAGTTTCATATACAAAGTGCATTATTAATTCCATCGCAAAAAAAAGTGCATTATTAATTGCCTTTACATATTTACATCATGTTTACACCTTTCGTGGCTGGAACATGAGGAGCAAATGGGAGGCTTGGAAGTGAAGTAGAGGACAATGCAGTCAAAGTCGAAGAAGGGCAATTTTTTTTTAAAAAAACTCACTCAATATGTTTTCTTAAAATCTGGCTGGAACATGTGGAGTATTCAACATTTGTTTTAAACAAATGTGGTTCAGTTTCTTTTCGCTAGCTAGCTTTATTTTGAAGGAAAAAGCTTATGATCTGGTTCATCCAAGGATATTATTTTAATTTTCCTCCTCGATTTGATGCGCACAATAACACCCGTACTTCACTCGTGCAGCACATATTATAAAATGTGCACTCTCTCCGTTATGTGGTCGTGGACTTCTAATATTAACATCATTCGTCTTATTTAAAAAAATTAATAAATATTATATATTTTGTTATAATTTGATTTATTATTAGAATTATTTGAATCACAATTAAAATTTTACATATTTGAACTAATTTTTTAATAAGACAAAT
The DNA here is from genome assembly GCA_001602275.1 of Zoysia japonica. NCBI lineage: Eukaryota > Viridiplantae > Streptophyta > Magnoliopsida > Poales > Poaceae > Zoysia > Zoysia japonica. The sequence continues at coordinate 1,428,700 of BCLF01000034.1, read as the reverse complement.
AATTAAAATTTTTGAAAGTCAACAGCGACATTAATTTAAAACCCTATTTGTTTCAGCTTCTTAACCGGCTTTTTCAGATGAAAAAACTGAAAAGCTAAAAGTTAAAACAAGGTTTTAAAAGGTTTGCTTTTAAAAAGCTGAAAAATAAGTTTCTAACAAAATGAACTAAAAACTGAAAATCACGTTCTGAGCTGCTTTTCTGACTTTGATGTGCTAAAAAGCTAAAAAATATATTGCAAAAAACCAACATTTAATTTTTATCAGTCTATTTTTTTAACTAGCCATCAGCTAATTTTTCTAAAAACACGAAGCAAAAAACTCAAACAAACAAGAAATGGAGGAGTAGGAGATATCCTTATTACCACTGTATTTCATTAGCATTACCATTGACGTTAGCTGATTATACACCAAACAGCACCTAAATATCATTAGTTGCATTCGTTCCTCGTGAACCAAGAATACAGACGTGGCAGTGTTACGTGCTTGTAGAAAAAAAAAATACTAGCGTTACATGTACGTAGGAAGAAAAGGGTCTGCTACGTCCCGATCTCAAAAAAAAAAAAAGGATCTGCTATGTCTGATGCTGATTCCGTGACAAATGTCACAAGAATTTGCCCTCCTTTCCTCAGCTGATCAGGCAACCACACAATCCGATCGTTCAGATACCGAAAATGCCCTCCAGCACATAACGATGAGGGAAGCAGCGTCACGCTGTGACCACAAAAGTGCATAAATTGCTAGGGGCAGTCATGTCATTTCCGAGAACAAACTGCGAGTTTGTGTCTCTCTTTGAAAGCGGAAAAATACCACCAAGCAATCCAGGATATCCTTTCAAGCTCACCCACTCGTCCGTTGCCGCCGCTGCTGCGAACTCTTCTTCTATCAAGACTCACCCCACCTGGCACCAGCTGACCTCGAAAAACTCCAGCGTTCCAATGGCGTTACGCCTTTCCATCTCCTCGTCTCACGGGCCGGCAACCTCGCCGGCCATCTCCACATGCCGGCCGGCCAGCTGCGGGCGCTTCCCAGCCTCGGTAAGCAGCACATCAGCGGCCCAGAAGAGGAGCCTGTCTGTGATGACGAGCTCTGAGTCGAAGGGAATGACCCTGGTGAAGTCAAGCGGCTTGGAGACGACCTCGGTGGACGCTGAAGCGGTAGCAGTGACTGGACAAGTGACGGAGGTAACCAAGGACACCTTCTGGCCTATTGTCAAGGCGGCCGGAGAGAAAATTGTCGTTCTCGACATGTACACACAATGGTATCCTGGAGCTCCATCAACCTCATCTTCGTTTCAGTCTTTTACCAATATGAGAACAGATCTCACTTCCATGCATAGTCTGGTGACCGACCGGTACTCTCGTTTGTAGGTGCGGCCCTTGCAAGGTGATAGCACCGAAGTTTCAGGAGCTATCCGAGAAGGACCGCGATGTGGTGTTTCTCAAGCTCGATTGCAACCACGACAACAGGGTCGGTTTTGATTAATTTCTTGCCCCTTCTGTAGCTACAATTTGGTGCTCCATGAAATTTTGCCACGCTGAACTTGGTGCTTGCTACTTGCAGCCTCTTGCAAAGGAGCTGGGAATAAAGGTTGTACCAACATTCAAGATTCTCAAGGATGGGAAGGTGGTCCAGGAGATAACTGGCGCTAAGATCGATGAACTGGTTCATGCGATCGAGACTGCGAAGTCAAGCTGAGAAATGCCCTGAAAAAGAAGAACACACATCAATTAGCATGCTATCACTAGTGTACACTGGAATAAACCATCCCTTTATAGTTGAATTACCAGCGTCCAGAAAAATGGAAAAAGGGCTTATTCTAGTTCTGCTTGTGCTGTACCAATCATTCTCGCTGAGAACTCTATACATCCAACTATATGGAGTTTATGATGTAGATAATTATTCTGTTTCATTCTTATCTTAGCAATCTTTAGGTGTTCTAATCCTCTATCTATTCTAAAACTGCCGTAAAATCTGGGTACTACATAGATCAAAATGTTCTCACATTGGAACCTTACAGTTATGAACACTGCCGCTCATGGTCAGAGTTGAAATTAGGACACTGTGCATTGTCTTTAGAATATCTTGCTATAACATTTGCTTCAGACTAAGAGCAGGTTGCCAATGTAAGGTGTATGCACTAGATAACTACCATAAACAAAAAAGAATTATCATGGCGAGTTTCAGATATGACATGAGCTGTGCAGAAATGAAAATATCTTAGTGACAAGCTATATAGATCCTGGTTTGAATACTGTAAAAATCAGCTGTCTAAAGCCTGCCAAACATCTCTTGTTTCCAGAAGAATAGCAGTGTTTCTAATGGTTCAGTTCCTCACAGACATTTTGATGCGCTCCTTCTGTTGATCTTCAACCCAACTAGACCCTGCGTTTTTGAATGGAAGTTTTGTTCTCATCAGTGATATAATTCTTTCCGCCTCCTCCCATAGCTCTTTTGCAGCATATATTTTGGACATCAGTATGTAGTTCCCAGTGTTTCAAGGTTCCAACTCAAAAAAGCTTGTTTGCAACAATTTCTGCAGTCTCAAGATTTTCATATGCCTTGCAGGAACTCAGCAGTGCACCAAGAGCCCCTTGGTGTGGCCCCATTGGCATTTTTTTCACCATCTCTTAAGCCTCCTCCAGCCTCCCTTGTCGTCCAAGCATGTCAACAACACAGGAATAGTGAACTGTGTGGCGCTCAATTCCAAAATCCCTCACCATTGACTCCCAATAGTCCAGTCCCTTATCAACAAGCCCTGTATATATGGCTGCATGCAGTAAGCACCTCGACAAAAGTGATTGGTCAGGCCTGAATACTTGAAGGGCCAGTTCAGCATGTCCATGTGTCGCCAGCCCACTAATAAGTGCAGTATATGGATAGGCATTCGGCTGTGCGATCTCCCTAAACGCCCTCAAGAGTCTGCTCAACATTGCCACACTTAGCATGTATATCTACTAGTGTTGTTAATACCTTCTCATTCCTTTCGATCCTCTTCCTGTCAACCTATGCTCCAATCCAGCCAGCCAACTCTGCAATGCTCCTTTGTGAAGCCGCAGAAATAACCCCAACACTGGTGGCTGCATCAGGCTCTATCCCGGCAGCCTCCAGTTCTCTGAACAGAGCAAGTGTTGTCTTCGGCCACCCAGTCCGTGCATAACCGTTAATCACTGCTGCCCACGTGATAAGGTTCTTTGTCGGCATTTTATCAAACAGCTCGCGCGCACTCTGCACTGACCCGCGCTTACAATTCCCTACGATCAGTACCGATGACGATGCAGAGTCCCTTGTAGGCATTTCATAAAATACGCGACGAGCAGACGCGAGGTCACCGGTTTGACGTAGACGACCACCATAGCGTTCCAGGAGACCTAAGTTACTGAGCCCTGCATGGCATGGAGGCGAAGAGGGACTCCGCGGCGGGCACAGAGGCGAAGCAGGCGTGTGCACAGAGGAGAGAGTTAAACGAGACGGCGTCGGGGACGGGAATGTTCGCCAGCACGGCGTGGGCGGCGGGCAGGTCCTCGCACAGTCGCACTTGGCGTAGAGGTCGACGAGGACGGTGTTGACGGGGAGGCAGAGCAGGAGGAGCCCGAGGCGGAGGGAAGCGGCGTGGAAAGATGTACCGCGCCAGAGGAGGCGGAGCGTCGCGGCTGCGTCCTGCGTTGAGCGCGAACGGGACGGAGAAGTGGTCGGGGGAGACGGGCAGGCGCGGCATGAGGAGCGATCGGAGCAGCGCAGGAGGGGGGGCGGCGTTCGCGCGGAAGGAGGTGGGCGTGCAGCGCGAACGGCGGGGGCAGGTGGTCGGAGGCGAGCGCACGGGCGAGGCGGTCGAGCGGCACCAAGCCGGTGGGCTGGGCCGGCATCGCTTGGCATAGCGTGCGGTGCTGTGTCATTGGAATTTGGAGGGAAGGAACGTACGAGCTGGCCTTATACGCTCCACGTTTGAACTTGTGAGCTGGGCTTTTTGGGCTGAGCCATTTTCTCTAGGATATACTCTGGGCTGAGGGCCGATAAGGACAGCCCAGTGTAATTCTCCTTTTACATTTGAGGCCATTGTGTTTCATCCATTAAATTTTAGTCTAATTGTGTTTAGCTATTGATTTTTAGATTTTGTGATTCAGTAATTATTTTTTAAAAGACAATTTCAATTAAACCATAAGTCTGTTAAATAACTCTAGCGGTGTTAACTTTCGGTGACAAAAATCTATGATTGAAACACTATTATTCTTTTATTGCTTTTTTTGTTCAGTGAGTATAAATAGGAGTATTTCTTAACGAGGACTGAGCAGGATAAAAGAAAACATCCAAATGGTTTGGCTCATTTCGAACCTGGTCAACACTGCTCCGATAGACATGAAGCGGCCTGTTCTAAAAAGAAGTTACGATCAAATTCACGCACTACTGATCCATCGCACGGAACCTGCGTCACCACATTCCACCCAACCCATGTATAACACCGCCATGCAACGCATGTGCCTGGGATGGGAACGGCTTCCTTGTCATCGCTATCCTGAAACTGACCACCTAATCCGCGGCCACGTCAACACCGCCGACGAGGCCGATGACCCAGTGTTGCCGAAGTCACCCCGGGCATCCCACCTACTGCACCAAACCGGCAGCAGCCAAGGCGGAGGCTGCCGCCCCCTCGCACTGTCGCACATGCCGCTGCCACCCTTCCCTTCGCTAATCGCGGCCCACCCATCGCGTCGCGGTCACCAGTGACCTGTCACTCCCCACCGGAGCACGGACACGTCGGACTTAACGCAGCTCAGCACCTTGTTTGCTTCCAATAGCTGCTGGTGCGAGACCATCCCCACAAAACACATGGAGTACCCACTGGCCACTGACAGTAACCAGATCCCATGTTCTATTGTCAGCGTTACTAAGTACTGCTTCTTGTATTAGCATACTCTTTCGTTCATCGATGTCGTCGTTAATTTTAAAATTCAACTTTGACTATTTATTTTATTTAAAAATATAATAAATTTTATATATTTTGATATAATTTGATTTATTATTAAAGTTATTTGAATCAAAACTTAAAATTTTACACAGCAATTTTTTAATAAAACGAATAGTTAAAGTTTAATTTAAAAATCAATGACGACATCAATTTAAATATCGAGGGAGTACTTTCTTGAAGATACTCTATTTTTTTCAATACTTCGTTGTAAAAAAGAAGGTACTTTAGCTGTTCTTGAAGGATATAAACAAATAAGAGTGCGCGAAAACCCAAGGTATAATGACAACTACCACACGCACCAGAAAGGACGTTCTTCCAATTGGACAGTATACGATGTGCACCATTCCAGGGGATCCAGATGCTGCTGAGCTGTTGGTCGAAACGGGGATCTAGGGAGCGGAGAGGCCAAACCAGCCAGCCAGGGTCTCGGAGCACATCATCCTGTGTCTGCTTGTGACGGCCCCGTTCTGCCTGCGCCCGGGAATTATTGTCCAGGCCGGACGGACTCGCTCTCCCTCGGTCCCTCCCCGCATGTGCGAGCCATCAATCATGCGCCGTTCCTGTGCGCCACGACTCCGACCAACGACGGTCACACACATGCACAGCTTTCATGCCTCGTCCGTATATCAGCAGGGGGGTAGTAGGGATGCACTGCCTGGACTGAACGAGCCCCGGAACCGCGTAGCAAATCCTAAAAGGCTGTCAGGTTAAGGAGGCCCTTGCAGGTTAGCAGTGGTGACACTGTTTCACGGATCTCAATCTCGCCGGAGGCGTTTCTTTTCGGTCAGCAGTAAACCAATCAGCATTGCATTGCTCCTGCAGGTGACGGAGAGCAGCGTGATGGTGCGGTGACTGGTCCAGTCTCTCCCCTCCCAAAGCGAGCGCACTTTTGGCGAGACAGATCAGATCGCCAAGCTGCGAATCCGCAACCTATCGCGAGCAGGGCAGTAGGAGGAGACTAGCTATAGGTCGCGGCTGGCGACCGGGATACGGCACGAACCGCGATGCCGCGCCCATTCTTGTCTGGGTTCTTTCTTTCCCACGCACGACCGGATCGGCCTCGGATCTTCTCGCCAGCGTCCGGTGCCGGTCGAATCCGGCTCTCTCTGTCTCTCTCGGTACTCCAGTAGTCAGTCCACTCCACGAGCAGCACGAGCGGCTGGGCTGGACTGGAGCATCGAAGTCTATCCATCCCATTGGATACCACGATGGATGGGACAGACGCCGCCGCCTCTGCAACGGCGACCACGGCTGGAGACAACGACGGCGCTCTGCTTCCTCTGCGACGGCGGGCTGGGTTTTCTGAACCGCGGATGACCAAAAAAAAGGACACCTGAACCATGCAAAGGCTCGATCTACGCGAGCTCGCTGTTCCAAAGGAAGAAACATGCTCTGCATAACAAACAGTAAAGATGTACAAGGACCATCCATTACCGCGAAAAATATCGGCGACGGCCGCAGCCACCACCGGAAGGAGAACCCCTTGCTGTAGCCTTTTCACGGTGGCTTCCGCCCGCACCGGACGCGGACATGAAGGACGACAAGAACAGACTGATGACGACCGGCTGGTTTCTAGCTAAAGTACCAGACAAAACGACCGCGCTATCTTCTAGGAGTATCTGCACACGGGCCGGCCGGCCGGCCGGCCATCGGCGACCGGCTGATGGATGGACCCTCTCTCAAAACTGCGATTCCTGTTCCTGCTCCGCGCGCACCGTCCCATCATTGCGACACCACGTCGCCGGCGGCCAATCCGTGGACTCCATCGAGCCGCTGCAGGAAGAGCACAGAATCAGCGTCAGTAATTACCTGCGGGAGACGAGAGACAGGAAACGGCGAGATGGATGGATCAGCGTCAGTTACCCGCGGGAGGACGAGGATCGGGTCGGGCGTGCAGGGCGGCGGCGCGTCGAAGACGGAGAGCGGGAAGTGCTTGAACACGACGCCGACGTCGAAGTATATGACGCCGGTGGACGGGATGTCGACGTGGATGCCGCGGACGGGGAACCACATGAAGAGGTCCTTGGCGTCGACCCCGGAGATGGCCGCGATCCGGCCCTCGCTGACGACCCCCGTCACGGTCACGTTGTAGCGCAGGCCGACCCCGGACCGCGCGGTGCACGCGGCCTGTAGAACAGCCTCGAACCTCCCGCTTCCCGCGTCGTGGGCGAACGCGGCGATCCTGGAGGGCAGCAGCCCGCGCGGGAGCTGGTTCACCGCGAGCACCGCGTGCACCGCCTCCTCCGCCGTCGCCTCCCCCGCCGCGTCGCCTGCCACCGTCGCCGCCACCACGACGAGGGCCAGCGCCCAGACCGCCATTCCCGACGCCCACGGTGCGGGCAGGAAGGAGGGTGCCGGAGCGAGAGAGCGGACGCGGACGACGGACCCAATAATTGAGGTGAGAAATGGGAGGAGAGAGAGGAGACGAGATGGAAATAAAAGGAAATTTGATGACAAGGACACAGCGGAGAGAACGGACGGGGACGGGGTCCAACAGCCGGCGACTCGATCAGCGGCCGCGTAAAGCGTGGTTTGGTGTTGGGCGTGTTAGTTAGTACCATGCTTAAAAAAAAAAAAAACCGGCCCGCGGGGAGCTGGCCGCGCTATGAGCTGCGTGTTTTACGGAGTCTGGCTTCGGTTCGCCATCGTCGTCTTCGTGCCAGTGCTGCTTAATTTGTTTGAGCTGGTAGATAGGGGCCATAGGTCACGGATACGGAAGGCGCGCCACCGGCGCCGGATGTGGGCGAGCCCACGAGGTAACAGCGTCGCCGACGTACCGGCGACTGTTGTGCATGTGAGTTGCGTCCATGCTACCGCTACAAGGGATGAAGTAACTCTCGATCGTCCGACGACGAGGAGGTTGAGTCAAAGGAACCGAGGCCGCGCGATCACCGGGAGTGATCGACGCTGCGGAGCCCGTGGCTCGGCAGCGCCGTGTTTCTCAGTCTGCCCGGACGAGGCGCGACTACGTACCACCCGCCTGCGCTTTAACAGAGAGAGAATCGTCCTCTCCGGCGCGCTGATGATCTCTTCCGCTCTCAGACGATACTTACAGGTGTATTCCGGACAAGGCATGTGCGCTTCTCCAAGCTCATTCTGACTGGCATGTGAGTACGTACGTACCTGACCGAGCAAGTATATTAGCCCGACGTACTCGAAGGCCGGGCGGACTTCATTCGCCGATCGCCTGAACTGAACGCGCGCGGTCTGTTCGATCGTCATATGCTAGGTCGGGACCATCGATTAAGCTTAACCAACAAGACAAGATTCTCGTCATGCAATCCTACAATTCTCGTCTTCCTTCTTTCCGCTTTTTCTACGATGACCGTACGACGACGCATATGCTCGAGTTCGAAAGGCGCCTAGAAACCCCAATGGCCTCTGGCTCTTTGGCCATCCAGTTCGCCTTCTTTTTTCTGTGGCCTTTTGATCGCTCACATCAACTTGCGTGCGTGAATGATTTGGTAGCCAGCCGTCTTCCTCCTCCCGCTCCGCTTGCCCATGATGGGCGTACGTAACAGAGACCGGACAACCTGTGTCCTCCTCGTAGAGAAATCGGAGCAGTTTGCTTGTTTGTTTAAGAGATTTGTTTAGTTCACTACCGCCGGCTGGCGGCTGTATTATGTGTGAACTTGTTGGTGGAGGATACCCTATTCTGGCGGTTTGGAACCCTTTGGATCGTTACAGTCTGATCTGCACGCAGGAACCAAAACTGATTATTTTATCAATAATAAGACCGCTGAATTTCGGTCATGCACTGTATCATGCATGGGCCTCATGGCCTCATGTAGACGATGTTACTGACATGACCACTGACCAACCTACTTTTGAAATTTATTTACCCGATCATTCGGTCTGACATAAAGTGTTGGTTCACGCTTAATCGCTGGAGGAATTGGGTCACGTCAGGGTTGTTGGATGAATGAATCCACGGGACGGCCGCCCAAGCCAAGCCGGGCGACGACGACGGGACGCCCACAAGCTAGCTGTGAGCGCGAGCAATGATCATGTCGACCGACCGAGGGCCAGAAGGCACACGGGTCGTTCCTCGTAGCGGCACCGCAAATGATGGCGCAGGTGACGGAAACTTTCTGCATGGATCGATCGGTCGCCGTCGAGAACGATCCATGCATCGATCGATCCGGTCTGCCCATGCATGCACACCTCTCTCCCGCGGTAGGTCTTCCTCCCGTCCCGATATATGTCACGATCGCTTCGAGCGCAAGTCAGAGACGCGGGGCCCGGATTTGGTCAGGTCTCGTCGCTGGCTAGCCGTGCTTCTTTTCCGTTAACATAAGACGAGTTTATTAGGTCGCCGGCTGGGATGGCCGTGGCCGGCTGGCTTAATTATATGCGCTGAGTGACCGGTTAGTACGAACACGCGTCATGATGATTGCAACAGGAGGGGGAGAAGGGCTTAGATGGATCTTGATTAATTCGCCAGTGATCGCCATTTAATTAGCCTTCTGGTCTCATCAGTGCGCTAATTGTTGACAGATGGAGCCGCCCTAGTCCACGAAAGCTGGGCTGGGCGCCTGATGGGCCTGAAAGACGTTAGCCCACTACAGCAACACCGTTACTGAGGCTAACTGATTACGGCCTTGCGGTCTCTACAAGACCGTCAACTTCACGGCCTCACTCTGCTTTCGAGATATTTCACTCTCCAGTGAACTGGCACCAGTGCAAAGGCCAAAGGTTGCCGCTGTCCTATCCGTAGATATCTAAGTTGACTATTAGATGAGAGAACTGCGTCACTCTATCTTTACCGCGTCCGGAAAGAAGGAACTATACTCCGTATCACTCGTATGCTCGCCAGCTCGGAGATGGCAACAGAAGGGGAGGGAGACCACGCGAGGCAGAGCAACAGCGGCAGTGAGCCAGAGGTGGCGGCCCGGAGGATCAAGAAGCCGCTTGGTTGGAAGTCCGTGCCCTTCATCCTAGGTTCGGTTCAGTTTAGATTACCTTTTTTTTTTCAATCATATGTTTTTCATGAAATTAAATTGATTCCTACTTACTATCAAATTCCAACTCTCTCCGTTCTTAAATTGATGTCATCGTTAACTTTTACAATCAACTTTAATTATTTGTTTTATTCAAAAAATTTGCTCAAATGCGTAAAATTTTAAATTGTGATTCAAATAAATCTAACGATAAATCAAATTATATCAAAATTTATAAAATTTATAATTTTTTTAATAAAACAAATGATCAAAGTTAAATTTAAAAATCAACGGCGATATCAATTTAAAAACGAAGAGATTATGTTGCAAAGGAGGCCTTATTATACTCTTCATTAAAACCATGATGCTACTCTCCCGTCACTGCGTATGGCGCAGCATATGTCGGGTGCAAGGCACGAACAACGAAGAAATTGTACTTTTATCTCCATAATGTTGGGGATAAACCTCTTATATATCAGTAAAAAAAATTTATTGCACTTTGGAACTGCATCACGCTAGTGACGGCTTTCATCTTCTTTACACGAATCGAGTTACTGTTTACTAGTATCTCTTTTCATTTGCAGCAAACGAGACGTTTGAAAAGGCTGCTTCATATGGAGTGGCAGCAAACTTGATAACGTACCTTGTGAAACGATTCTACATTGGGCAACTGAAGGCGACAAGCATAACCAACATCTTCTATGCGACGCTCAACTTCACTCCATTGATAGGAGCGTTCATCTCTGATTCCTACTTGGGAAGATTCAAAACCCTAGCATATGGGTGCCTCGCAAGCCTCCTGGTACGTCCGCCAGTTCATGCCACTATCTCTGATGATCTCATTTCACCTCGTCATTAATACAAGATCAGATGTCATTGATAGTATCAGAATCTGTCAAACGAATGAAATAAAGACTTCATCACAGGTTGAATTAATTGACATGAGCACGGTGTCCAAGTGAAGGCTTAATTTACGTTTATAAGATGATGTTTGAATCCCATGGATTCTAAGAATCCGGATAAAAAAAAATCCTATAATTTTCCAAACAGGTGAGATTTTAAAAAAATTGTAAAATTTTATAAAATCCTATGGATTTAAATGTTATTTAAATTTTTATACCATAATACAAACCAATATATGATAAAATCACGTAATCCAAACAATTGAGATTTTAAATTTTTAAATTTTGAATTATAAAATACAAAAATCCAGCTAAAATCTCATAATCCAAACGGTAGAGATTTTAGAATCATAAAATCTAGATTTTAGAATCTAAGAACCCATAATCTATGCTATTTTTAACTGGTTCTAGCTGTTGTTAGGAATAACAATCCACAGATGAAGGTACTTCGCATTAAGGCCCAGTAATCCAGTGCTTCCTGTAGCCTATGCATGACATTCAAAAGCTCTAGGCTGCACTTGCTTCATAGAGAACCTAATTCAAGTTTAGAACAAACATGAACATAGATCATAAATTCACAATTGCACTTGATTTTCTACAAAATTCTGGCAAACAAAAAAAATCTCATGGATATTCATTGCTTCAGAGTTTATAATTCTCTGAAATGAGATTCATTCTAATCTGCTTATATTTCTATCATTTAACAGGGGATGCTGGGGTTCACTTTGTCTGCATCAGTTCCAGTTCTCAAACTACCAATCTGCAATCAAAAATCCCAAATAGGTGGACGTTGCAGTAATCCATCAAAACTCCAGCTGAGTGTGCTATACCTTTCCCTAGGGCTCCTAACTATTGGTGGTGGAGGGGTACGGCCCTGCAGCTTGCCATTCGGAGCAGACCAATTTGACAGAACAGATAAAGAAAGTCGAAAGAGTCTAAGCAGCTATTATAACTGGTACTATGGCACAGGTACAGCTGCACTGGTGTTTTCAACTACTATTCTCATCTACATCCAGAACAACTTCAGTTGGGCAATAGGATTTGGCATACCCACGTCTTTCATGTTTCTGGCAATTATTTTCTACTTCGCTGGTACCAGACTATATGTTCACGTGCCACCAGAGCGAAGCATCTTCATTGGAATTGTGCAGGTTTTAGTGGCATCGTTTAAAAAGAGAAGACTCCAACTTCCATGTCCACATGATATAAATCAGCAAGAATTGATGCTCTACAACCCTCCAACAAGGGGCAACCGTCTTTTCAGACTGCCGATTACTTCTCAGTTCAGGTAACATGAATATGACCCCTATTCATAAGTAATGAATGGTACTTATATAAATAACCTTAGTCGGAATAATGTATTAATGTCCATCCCTAAAAGAATAACCATAATTGAAGGAACACACATATCAGGAAGTTTCTTCCAGACTCAGACATTTTTAAAAGCAACCTGATTTTTCCAGCCAAATTAGAGTACTATTCAGCAATCATATCCTCTAGTGTCACAGAAAAGTAAATATAATTTTAGACGATGCTCTATTCAAACAAGGATGTAACTTGAGTAGACTGTCATAAATACTTGAATGAAGTACAAAGCAATGTCTGAAACATACTGGAAATTCTGGAATTATCCAATGAATCTCAATCTCTTCATTTTCAGGTTTCTAAACAAAGCCGCAATTATACAGGATGGAGACGTAAATGACGATGGTTCTGCAAGCAACTCATGGGAACTTAGCACTATCCAGCAAATAGAGGAAGTCAAATGTTTGATAAGAATTCTGCCTATTTGTTTATCTGGAATTCTATTTTTCGTTGCAATGGCTCAACAATTCACTTTTATAGTATTGCAAGCATTTACCATGGACTGTCACCTTGGGCCACACTTCGAAATTCCTGCAGCCACTATTACATCCATATCCTTCATCGCCCTAACTGTGTTCCTCGCCATTTATGATCGAATTATGGTACCTTTTGCTAGACAGCTCACAGGACTGGAAGGTGGAATTACACTTCTACAGAGACAGGGTGTAGGATTAGTGATTTCTTCCATTTCTATGGTTGTAGCTGGACTTGTTGAATATAAAAGGAGGAAATCAGCCTTGTCTAACGGAGGGATATCATCTATGACAGTCTTGTGGCTTTCACCCCAATTGATTTTAATGGGTATTGCTGAGGCCTTCAACACAGTAGGACAAATAGAATTCTACAACAAGCAGTTCCCAGAGCATATGCAAACCCTAGCAGGATCCCTATCTTTCTTGGCTGTTGCTGGAGCAAACTACTTGAGTACTGTGCTGGTAAACATCATAAGAAATGTTACTTCAAGACACGGTCACACAAGCTGGTTAACAGATGATATTAACATGGGCAAACTTGACTATTATTACTATTTTATTGCCATCCTGGGAGTAGTCAACCTTTTCTACTTCCTCATGTGCTCCCACTATTATCAATATAAGGCAATGTCGCCCCAGACTGAAGAAACTACAGATATCAACATCGCCACACGCATCTAGCAAATAAATATTGGAAAGGGGTATTTTTTTTCCCCTGTCACACAGTGGCTTAGTGGGATTCAGCTTTCAAGATGCTATATAGTAACGTGCCTTTCAGACTTTCTTATTATCTTATGACGGTGACAAACGTGAGCTAAGAAGTTCTACTATCTTATAACTCGATGAAGTGTTATCTTAGTTTATCTAGCTCTGTGAAGACTGTCATATTTTGAGTAATCTAAGGATGTCTGTAATATGTGTAACATCACAGGCCGTACACTAATTTCTTCAGATTTTCCCTGCGTGTGATAACAAAGTTAGAGCCATGGTTCAAACAACTAATCATAACTAGAGTGTCAGTTTCAGGAAGTTATTCAGTGAACAACTCCGCTTCATTAATAATGTAATTATGTACTAAGATTTAAGATGACAATGTTAACAACCGCAAGCAACACGCCAACCAAGCTGAACGAGTTTGCGCACAACCCAGCCCTCATCATGTCAGTAAACAGCACACTGGAGTCATGGAACGACCCCCTCCTTGCGTACCGGTAGATCGCTGACAAGCAGGAGACGACGTCTCAAACTGGCATTTCACTAAAGAGTACGCGGGGCTGGGCGCCGTCGAGACTCTGATGGCCACCGCGGCATTCTGCCCAACACCTAGCGCGCGCAGCCTGAACTCAACAACACCGTTCCCGAACCCCAACCCAACAACGAGAGGTCATGAACCCGCAACTAATCCCAGCAACAATGATTCGAACTTCGAGTGTGTTTCGTACCATCGGTGCCGGTGTCGGTGCTGGAGGAAGAGGCGTTTTTGATAGACGGTGCCCAGGCGGTGGTGATGGAGGACAGGAGAGACGCCGAGGAGGGGGAGCAGCGCCCGAGGCGCCGCCGCGGCCTTGGCTGGGTTACTGCAACTAGCGCGGATTCGCGTGGGTAAGGGCAGTGGCCTGTAATCCGGGTAAACCGTTTACGGAGGAGACTCTTTACGGAGGGTTTCAGAACGGAAAACGCTGTCAAAACTCTACAGCGGATTCAGTAAAAACTTTGTTCCTGTCTGCATCTGCATTGATTTAAAGTAAGTATACCAAAACTCTGTAGCTTACCTAGCTTATCAAAACCTGAGCTGAAACAAGGTTATAACAAATTAAGTGCAGTGAAGAGTCGTTTCTCAATCAGGACAGCAATTCATTAAGTTCAGTTCTAACAAGACGATAGGTGTGAACGGCATATGTTACCATTTATGATTTTAGTAACAAATTTGTGAAGCACATTGTTTTTTCGAGAAAAAATCCGAAAGCTTCGAAATGAAGGCAACAACTGGCAAATGTGTCTTCTAAATACTGCGATGAGGTCTACTTCTGATGTACTCCGTACTCTACATGCACAAGCTTTAAGCTTAGTCTTCCGAAACCTGAGGCCAACACTACCAGTACCACGGCAAGGCTGAATCATTACTTGCAAGTCATCGCCAAATCTTAGCTTTGGAACAATCTCGTGGCGCAGGTGGTAGGATCGCTAGTACTAGCTCTGTAACAAGCATTAGCTGGTGCGCCAACCTTTCATCCTGCACACGAAATGGCTTGCGTTGCCCCAGCACCAACTGCACTAAACACCCTGCGCCAGCCGCAGCCACTTAGAACGACGCTAAGTGCAAAAACAGCTTAACATACAAGCAAAAATCCTTGACCTGACAGAAAGATTTCATCTTGATGAAGGCGATGCTCAAACGAGCCACCACTGCACTTTAACCGTCAGATGCATTCAGACTGCATGATGCAGCAACCAACGAGTTCTGATTGCACGGGGACAGAGCAGCAGGTGATCAACAAAGGGTGTTTCAGAGAAACGAGTTCATCATCATCAGTAGTACATAAATATTCCGAGTATTTCCAGACAGGATTATGTAACGTGAAAAAGCAATATTATGTGGCGAGCTGTGTAAAAACATTATACTGAAAACAAATCGAAAGGCGGTTATCGTGCGAACGAATAATTCTAAAAGCAGTAGCTGCCTTGGCTTAGCTATGAGCTAACATGTTCAACGAGCGGGCCCGGTTCCACATCATTGGGTTGTTGCTGGCCATTCCTTTCTAATCTCAAAGTAGTAACTCATCTCCAAGTAGACCTTGCCGTCATCGTCGACAAACTGGAAGGCAACATATTACGGCTGTGGTTAACGGAACTATGATCATAAATCATCAAATTGAACCCAATTGAAAAATACACAAGTATATACCTTTAGTTTAGCAGAATAGGATCCTCTTGCAAAAATACCAGCAGGTGTGGTCTCTTCTTCACCCTCATAGACGTAGGGCTCTAGCTGGGGACTGAACGTCCCCAGCATCATTTTCTGGTTCTCCACTGCAACAGAAGGAAAATATGTCAATTACGTCAAAAGTGTGACCACAGAAACAATGTGAATGATCATGTTATTATTTGGGCCAGAAACTGTTACCTCCCTCAAAAGAAGGAAGAAGAAAGAAAGAAAAGGTTCGTATGATCAGTTAACGTGAACCATGCACAGTGGGCCGTATGGTAAATGATTTTTTTTTGGGCCAAATTTAGTTAAAGTTGCAGGTTACAATGCTGAATTTCTAGAACTACCTGATGAAATCCACACATTGTTTTTCTCTGATCTATAATGTAATTCGTATGCCGATTGGCAAATCTGATGAACAAATGCTCAATGAACGTTTGAATGGACAGAGCAGCCAGATCTAATCATGTTAATTAAGAAAGTAATATTGAAAGCTGGGGGGGGGGGGGGGGGGGGGGGGGGGGTTATGTGGCTATCACCTCTTACTCCAGTCTTCCAGACGGTGTTGGTGTACTTGAGGCCCGAGACGATGTTGTTGGAGACGATGAATGAAAATCGGAAGCTGTAGGGGCTGCCGTCCTTGAGCGCGAACGCGTAGCCCTTCTCGTCTGGCTGGAACGGGATCGGCAGGACCATGTCCGGCCGTCCCGGCGACAGGATGGTCAGGTTCAGCACCTTCACCTCCGGCTCGGCGGTTTCTGCGTCCACCAGAATTTCGATCGAAACCAAAACACGTCGTCAGTTTATCCGAAGCAAGCGCCATGGCGAGATCGGCCGTATGAACTGGTCATCAGGCAGAGCAACCACCTCCGAGCTGCTCTGTGTCGACTTGCCCAAGGAGCTGCTCCTTCCACCTCCTCAGGCTCTCATCATCCTACGCACGCAATCAGAAAAGATCATTACAGAAATCCGTGGCTGTATTAGTAACGGATCCCCCGCCGAGTGAGGTTCACGGGATCGTGAGGACTGATGAGGCAATGCGCGCCATTGAATCGAATCATAGAAATGCAAGCACGATACCTTGTCGAGCTCGAGCTGCTCCTTGAGGGGGACCTGGGGCCCGAGCACGACGGTGCGCTTGTTCCCCTCCTCGTCCTCCTCTTCTTCCTCGACGTCGGTGCCGTCGTGCCTGTTCTCCTCCTTCTCTTTCTCCTTCTCCTTATCGTCCATGGGGGCAACTACGTCCGCGAGCGCGCGCAGCGCGATCCCAACGCGGTGGTCGACGTCGGTTGCCGAAGGCGAGGCGATCGAACAGAGCAGCACCGACGAGATAGAAAGAGAGAGGGTACGGCCGTGCGCGGGGGCACTCAAAGTTTGTGAGCGGCCGCGTCGCCCTGCGCTTTGTATGGATGCTCTTGGGTGCGGGCTGCCGCGAGGAGATGGTGGTGGTGGCGGTGGAGGGGGAGGAAGGAAAGGGTCGTGGCGTGCAAGAGAGCCGGCAGCGGGAGGGGCGCCAGGTGGGCGCGCGGCCGGGCATCGCGCGCGCGCGCCTCCGCCCGGGGAACCGGGCAGCCAGCCGTTGCGCTGAATCGTTCGCTGCCTCTTCTGGTTGCCGCGCGCCCGCGCCTTTTGCGGCTCGGTCATTTTCTCTTGCCTTTTGTACTTCAAATTTCCTTTTCACTGTGACCATATTTGCTTCCTATTATAATAGTATTTTTTCGAAAGAAAATAGAATTAAGTAGATGGAGACTTCGACTGGGCTGAAAAGGCCTTGTTTTCTCAAGCCCGTATTGAACATAAGCAGGGACCTGCATATCTGGACTAGGCCGAAAAGGTTGGACAAGCTTCTCTTCCGGGGCGGGCCATTGCCAATTGCCCTTCACTTTATTTGCCGTTCACGCACGCCCACCGGGAAGTGAACAGCGGCAATTGCCGTCCGGCAAAGTCCCAAATGGGCGGCACGCCGGTTCGGTGGCCGCGGATGCTCACCCCGGCGCACCTCGCCGGCGCCATACGACGGCAGAAGGACCCCCTCGAAGCCGCCCAACTGTACTCCGACGCGCCACGCCATTATCCGCCATCCTCCTACCGTCACAACGACGCCGTGCATTCCTCCCTCCTCGCCGCGGCCGCGGGCTCCCCCGTTCTGCCGTCCCTCCTCCGCCGCATCCTCCCGTCGTCCCCCTCGGCGGACTCCCTCCTCGCCGCTTCCATACCGAATCTCTCACCAGTTTCAGCCATCTCCATCTTCCGCCACTCACTCCCTTCCTCCCCGTCCCCGTCTTGGTCGCTCTCCTTCTCCGTGCTCCTCCGCCAACTCATCTCCCACAGTCACCTCCCGGACGCCGCCCGCCTCTTCGCCGACTTCGCGGGGCGCCCAGAAGTCTCGATAGCATCAGGAGACCTTACTCTGCTTATAACTGGTCTGTGTCGCGCGGGACGACCCGAGCTTGCGCTGCAATTGCTCGACGAAATGCCGAACCTGTGCCTCGCCCCTGAGAGGGACGCTTACCGCGCGATCGTGCCTGCTCTCTGTGACGCTGGCATGCTTGAAGAGGCAGTGCACGTCCTCTACTCTATGCTTTGGCGGGTGTCACAGCGGGGATGCGATGCTGATGTAGTGGTGTACCGGGCACTGCTGGTTGCTCTCTGTGCTGCTGGTAGAGGCGAGCAGGCCGAGCTGGTTCTGGATAAGGTGCTCAGGAAGGGTCTGCGGTCTCCAGGCAGCCGGAGATCTCTTCGTGTGCCCATGCTTGCTGGTCTTACCCTCGATGATGCCCAGGAAGCTATTAACCAGGCGTTGGCTGTACGAGGTGGTCGGACTGTAGTGAGCTTTGAGTCCATGGTTCTCGACCTCTATGACGAGGGTCGGTTTGATCAGGCAGATAAATTGTTTGAGGACATGGCCAAGAAGGGTTTTAAGCCAACAATTGTCATGTACGAGGCGAAGATGGCTGCTTTATGCAGGGAAGGGAACGTGGATGATGCTGTGAAGGTGATGGAGGAGGAGCTGCCTAAGAATGATCTTATTCCAACAGTGACAACATACAACTTGTTAATGAAGGGTCTTTGCAACAATATGCAATCGATTAGGGCACTAGGATACCTTAAGAGGATGAACAGGCAGCTTGGCTGTGTTGCTCAGAAAGATACTTTCTCTATCTTGGTTGATGGCTTGTGCTCAGAAAGCATGTTTGTTGAGGCATCTGGTGTGATGGAGATGATGGTGAAGGGCCATCACCGACCTGACAAAAGTGCATTCAGCAATGTAATTGGAGGCTTATGTTTAGCTGGCAGAGCATATGATGCGTTGCTATGGCTAGAGGAGATGATTGATCATGGAGAAACACCGGATGTATGTATTTGGTCTTCCTTAGTCTCAGCAGTCTGCCCATCTCACTTTGGGGCTTTCGGAGCTAGAGAAACCATTTGTGTACCGGAAGTGAAATTCATCCAAGAAAACTCTTGAAACCACACCAAGTATGCAGAAATTAATGTTAGCAGCCCTCATGTTGTGGAAGTGAAGTGAGTTGTTTGTTCATAGTGACCAAATTATAAAATCAATGCCATGGTGTTTGACAAGGCTTTAATGAAGAAGAGCTTGGTGGTACAATGCTTCTTTATTTGCACTTTACGTTGCTATAGTTTGCACCTTAAAATTGATTTCCCTATTCGAACAGACACAATGACTTTTAATATTAAACATAAAATAGCTTATAATGGATTATAATTTGTAAATATGTATAGGCACTGTATATAATTGTTAGGTTTTTCTACTGGCTATAACAATTCATTGATCTTTTAGGTAGAGCTTAGTACGTCTGGCTAACAAATATGTTGAATCTTATGAGCTGTGCTACGAGCTGTAGTTTCAATTCCAATTAGCAGCAACAATATTCTTTTTTTTAAATTATTTTAGTGGTCCAAAATTGTAAACACAAAGATAATTGAACTTTTCTTTATGTGTTGACGTTAGTTTATATTGTTTTGCCATTTCTCCTTAAAATTTTCTATTTCTTAGTTATGAGAGTGAGGATTTTTGTCGAAGTTTTTCCTATTGCAAATTATGACCGATTTTTTTTTTCCAACAAAACTATATGACCGACTTTAAGAGTGCCAATTAAAAAGTACATGTAAGTTTTTTTTACGCTTGTTGAGGTCCCTCATATTGAGTTTGCCCCAGGGTCCCTCAAACAACAGAGCCGAAACTGTTCACTAAGTTGAGTTCTAAAGCAGCCCAGAAAAATGTCGAATGGAGGTATTATACTGAAACAAGTGCAAACAGTAGTAAGTTTCCGTTTATCTCCATATTAGCATAAACACTTTACATATCCCTAAAGCACCAAACTCCTCAGAAACTTCTTAAGCTCTGCTCATTCAGGCGATGCAGTTCAGGCCCAGGCATCCCAGCAAATTCCTCAGGTACTTCTTCTGCAGTTCAAACAAAATATCACATCAACGAAAGAAATCATCATAGTTCAAACTTCAACAAGTATCTTGGTTCAAACTGCACTAAGGACTGAAAGCCAGTCACTTGAGGCGATAACGCTCCAAGAATGCAAGAAAGTGAAGAAACACAGCTCTTAAGCTTTTTAACAAACGCCACATATTTGATAAGTAGATCTAGTATTATTATCCTGCTAAAGCTACATGCAAACGTTCAACTTAGCCTACAGAAAAGTTTTGTGTCAATCACATTACTGGAACTAGCTTAAAGTAAATCAATTTATCTACATGTGCTTGCAAAAGACGCGCTAACCCTGTAAAGAGCTACAATTAGAAGGCACTTACCTTCTTGACCTTGCAGATAAGCTGCGGAGATATCTTGTACAGGTCGTCATCCATTGCGCCCTTTGGCTTCCATTTCTGCTGCTCCTTCACGTACTGCCTCCTGCGTACCTTCTTCACAGGCACATCACTTGCTTTGTCACCCTTCACTCGCACAACACACTGCACATTGATCACAGAATCATCGGTATTTCTGATATGCTAGCTGGTGCATGCAGGCTAGGCATGTAAAACTGAAGTGAATTCAAAATATGAAACACTAAACTGAAATCTCACTGCTCAAAACCAAATGGTGGCTTTGTCTAACCTTGTTATAGTTGTAAGATTTGACAGGGACGAACTGGGGCACCTTGAAGAGGTCCTCATCTTCTTTCTCACCATGCGCTGCGAAGAAGAAGGCTCCTGACTGGAAGTACTGGGTGACGGGCATGTCGTCCCACAGGTTCCAGTCACCGAACGCCGGGATCTGGCGCCATTTGCAGTCGTCTTGAGCCTGTCATAAAATTGGAACTGAACTTATTCCTCTGATGAGCAGCTGAACATTACACGTTTAGTTTGAATGAAAGAAGCAGAGACATTTCAGAGTTGGACAACCGTTGGGCTAATATATCTGGCTAGCAGGAGTGCAAAAAAAAAAAAGGGTCTAGAAACAAGGACTGACATTTACAACGCAAACGTGATGTCACTGAAAAACAACAAAGATGCAACGCAACTCCTTGGCTCACCTCCATTGCGCTACCACGGAAGCAGAAGCAGGTACGAGAGAAGGAAGAAGACGAAGCGAGACCAACAACGGTATATACTAGGGAGGCAAAGGAGCAGGAAGGGCAGTCAAAGCTCTGTTGGAATTGGACAGGAGGAGCAAGCTGCTCTATACATAGCCACACAAAGGCTTGTGGTAAAGAGAATGTGGGGGCACACTGCACGCACCTAAACTTTTCAGAAAGCTCTCCCGGAAAAGCAAGAGCCCAAAGAACAGGTAGTGTTCGGCTGTTACTGAGCCGGGGCAATGAGTGTTACCACTTCGCACTCATGCGGCACTGCAGCAGGGCGCAGCGGCTGCCCCTTGCTTTCCGAGTTTAGTGTCCGGAGTGTAGTTGTGATGCTGTTCTTTTCAGTGGTTACTGGGTTGGATCGATCGGTTACCCCCTCCCCACCGCCCCCCCCCCCCCCCCCCCCCCCCCCCCC
>BCLF01000034.1:1389153-1399422 GCA_001602275.1 Zoysia japonica | reverse complement strand
AAGCCCCCCCCCCCCCCCCCCCGGAACCCTTCTCTTATTATACAATAGACAGCTAGTAGAGTGCTGGAGTCTGGTGGGTATTTTGTACTTCTTAGTTCAGGTTATGAATTAGTAATTTTGGTAGTAAATAGTAAAAAAAATTACATGCAGTTTGAAATAGCAGCTTACTTAAGTAAATAAACAGTATTTTGACATGCGGCCATAATGCATTGAGTCCATGAACTACAAGCAAACCTCAATATGTACTCGTCTGCTTGAACAGCTCTAAACCTGAAGCTTACAGTACCGTACCCATTCTGAGCATCGACAGTTCTTATGGGCTTTTGTGTCATTCCACAATTTTCATGGAAGAAAAGGTGACCAGAACGGAAGGTGTGTGAAGGGAAGGCTCCAGTCTGCAAAAAATCAGCAAAACACACTTATGTTTTTGAAGTTTAACTAAAATATTTCTGAGATAAATATAAGGCTATAATCTTACTCTGAAAATACTCCAAAGTTTCTTCGGCTTCCCACACCTGACATAACCATCAATGACAAGGCTTCATGAGATGATGTTGCGATCAGGCATTTCCTCAAACATGACCTTCGCCTCATCCATCCTTCTGTCTAGCATAACCATCAATCATCGAGATCCAGCTTCCAGCACACCCAATCCCAGGCAGGCGTTGGATCAAACAGCTCGCGCGCACGATCCATGCCACGAGCTTGTTTCCCATACCCATCGATCATGCTCTCCCAGGAGAACGCGTCCCTTTGCGGCATTTCGTCGAACAGCTCCTGTGCGAGATTCATCTCTCCGCACCCGCTGGACCCTGCGACCATAGACATGGAGTTCCAGGAGACGAGGTCCCCCAAGCCGTGACTTGTTTCATCGAACAAATTCCTCGACGAACAACAGTCCCGGATGATGCAGTAGAAGCTGATGAGTGACGAGCGCGTTCAACGTGAAGAGGTCCACGTCGAGTCCCCTCTTCACTGCCGCGGTGTGCACAAGTAACCAGGCCCTACAGCCAGGCGTGCAGCCGCAAGCCTTGAGCGCGGCGGGGAACGTGTAGGCGTCAGGCGCCACGATGCACTGGCGCACGCGAGTGATGTAGAGGAGCGCCATACGCGGGCTTCCGGTGGCATGGACGCGTATGAGAGTGTTCCAGGGGAAGGGGTCCCGGGAGGCGGGCTCCGGTAGGCGCGCGAAGAATGCGTTCGCGTGGGCGTGGGCGAGGGTGGGGACAGACGCGAGGGCGAGGAGGCGCGGCGAGGTGGCCGGAGGTGAGGAGGGCGTGGCACTGGAGCGCGTGGGAGGCGTAGCTGCAGCCGCGGAGGCGAGAGAGGAGCGTCGGCACCGTGACGGCCAGGCACTCAGGCAGCCGGCATCGATCAATCGAGCATGGGCGAGTTCGAACTCGGATCGCGAAACCGAGAAATGCTTCGGAACTTCAGATGGACGAAGCAACTCTGGGCTGGAACGTTTCTCTGGGTAGACTGGGCTAGATTTACATGGGTCACAAAAGAGTAGCCCATGAAATGCGCGCGGCACGTTGAAGCTTTGCTGCCCGCCCCGGAGCAAAACAGAGCAAACAAATTTTCCGAGCGGATTCAACGACGACGAAGCTCCGGGAACACCGGGCTCGGGCGAACGACAGCCAGCCCCCGATATAGGGCCTGATCCATGCAGCGATGCATGTAGCTGACGCTTATGCTCTCACGGCTTAGCTAGGTCCCCGCGCACGGCATGGCGATTCCGACAACCCATGGCCGCCTCACCCACCTCCTCCTCGCCGTCGTCCTCCTGGCGTTCCGGGCGCCGCTGGCCACCGGCGCCAACTCGGACTTCGAGGACGGCACCTCGCCCAAGTTCCCCGGCTGCGACAACCCCTTCCAGAAGGTCAATTTGTGAACACCGGCGTCGTGCATGCCGTGCCCCTGCCGTCAGTGGTGATCACGAACGTACACGAGCCAACTAAGAAACCCGCTGACCGATCCGCGCGCGCACGCAGGTGAAAGTGATGTACTGGGTGAACAACGACGAGCAGAACAGCCTGACCGGCATCACGGCGAGGTTCGGCCAGATCCTGCCGACCAACACGGACGACGCCGAGAAGCAGACGTTCACCGTGCCCAAGGCCAAGACCGGCTGCGCCAAGGCCGCGGAGACGCCCGCCCCCGCCGTGGCCGTGGTCGAGCGCGGCGAGTGCACGTTCATCGAGAAGGCGAAGGCGGCGGAGGCCGGCGGCGCGTCGGCGCTGGTCATCATCAACAACGAGGATGGTCGGTCGGTTGGTTGTGCATGCATGCTCTGCGCGCGATTCTCATCGCGTTGTTCCTACGAGCTAGTCTCGTGGCAAACATGTGAGAGAGTGAATCTGATGGACGGAGGTCTCTCTCTTACCCGCAGATCTGCAGAGGATGGTCTGCACCGACAAGGATCCGCCTCCCGACATCAACATCCCGGTGGTCATGGTGTCCGAGTCCGCCGGCGCCAAGCTTCGGGCCGCCGTTGAAAGCCGGTCCAGGGGTAACCAACCAACCGAACTTTTAGACGCGAGCAATGCATGTCCTGATTGCTCTCGTCGACCGTTCTAATCCGTGGCGACCGCTTCCGATTTGCAGCGGAGATTCTGATGTACGCGCCGGAGAGGCCGTCCTACGACGGCGCCATACCGCTCCTCTGGATGATGGCCGTCGGCTCGGTGGCCTGCGCCTCCGTCTGGACCATCGTCGTCGTAGGCGAAGAGGTATGTGATCACACCACGCTGGGCTCAAAAGATGCGCGACGAGTTGACGCGGCCATCTTGTTATTTGCTCTGTCAGCCTACCAAGAAGGCTCCTACGTTGGGCGGGGAGGAAGAACCCGAGTCCGAGATCGTGGAGCTGCAGACCAAAACCGCGGTCGTGTTCATCGTCACGTCGTCGCTTGTGCTGCTGTTCCTCTTCTACTTCAGGTCCATCTGGTCCGCGTGGCTGCTCGTCTTCCTCTTCTGCGTCGGCGGTCTCCAGGTACCACCTGCCCAATCCGAAATAGCTTTCTCGATCGGTTGATCAGTGAAACTAGTTTCTGCATTGCATTGCTGCATCTCTTGCATTCTTGCTTCTCCTCATCTTTCGTTGCATTGCCCAATTTTTTTTCAGGGACTGCACTACGTTGCCTCGACACTCATTATAAGGTGATGAGACCTCTAGCTGAATAAAACATGTCTTGTCTTAATTTGCATTATCATACCACTGATCTGAACGGGGTTCCCGAACTGAGACGACGTGCACAGGCTATGCGACTGTGGCGGGGCGAAAGTGAAGCTTCCTGTCGTCGGGAGCGTGACGGTGGTCACGCTTGTAGTCCTGCCCTTAGCCCTGATCATCGTCGTCTCTTGGGCTTCACACCAGTCCTCAACGTTAGCTTGGGTTGGTCAGGACCTCATGGTAAGATTGCGTATGTGTGCTCGAGTCGCTGGATCATGTGGTACTTTTGCTCACAAGGTGTTTATGCTCACTGGCATCTATATATTGTTCTTGTTTCAGGGCATCTGCATGATGATTCTTGTCTTGCAAGTAGTCCGTATGCCGAACATAAAAGTAGGCACTCCCAGTTCATTACGCACTTGATCGATGCCAATAAAAAATACACCGTTAATTTGTCTCTCTCTCTCTCTCTCTCTCTGACGGACTTAAGATCATCTTCAGGTCGCATCGGCGCTCCTTGTCAGTGCCTTCCTGTACGACATATTCTGGGTGTTCATATCACCTTACATATTCAAGAAGAGTGTTATGATCACAGTAAGTTTGCCATCCATACGTAGATGATCGATCATGTTCCAAGATCCAAGCATCGTTAGTTTAAATGAAACGCTGCAAAATTCAGGTTGCCCGTGGCACCGATGACGGCCCCAGCCTTCCAATGGTTCTGAAGATGCCCAAGGAGTTCGATTCGTGGAATGGGTACGACATGATCGGTTTTGGGGACATTCTTTTCCCTGGACTGCTTGTTGCTTTCAGCTTCAGGTAAAAACTTCAGGCTACTAGCCATCAGCTGTTTCTTCTCCTGCATTTTCCTACTAACTGCATTTGAGTGAGTTGCAGATATGACAGAACACACGGCAAGGACTTGACTGACGGTTACTTCCTCTGCCTCACGCTCGGCTACGCCTTCGGTATGCATTTCTAGTATTCACCCAATCGATCTCTGGATTGCAGTTTGTCAGAAGATCAATGCTGGTTACACGAAAATTTCTATGCCAATGCAGGGTTGTCGTGCACATATATTGGACTGTACATAATGAAAAGTGGCCAGCCAGCTCTGCTCTACCTTGTTCCTTCAACATTAGGTACCGTGCGATTTTCCGACATTTCAGTGCGTAATATGCAGATCTGACGATCATTTCTTTGATGAAACGGTGCAGGAGTTATGGTGACACTCGGTGCAAGAAGAGGGGAACTTAGTCAGCTTTGGAACGCGAAGGCATAACCTGCAGTATGCAGAGTGTGACTTATGGATACTCCGTCCCTTTTTTAAACTGATGTCAAAAAAATTAGTGTAAAATTGCACTGAATTTCTTGACACCCTAATGACATCAATTTGAGAAAAGGAGACTGTATGTAACAATCAGTGCAAGACTGCAAGCTTGAATGGACTACGTCTTCGTTCAAGTTGCGATCGTGTCAACCATTAGCATTGAACCTTGGTTAGCAGTTTTGTTTGTTACAGAGAAACGAGCCGTGGAGAGTGACTATTAGCCTGTAGAAGAATACTGTTGAAATTCAATTGTCTGATGTAAATTTGAGCAAAGGCAAAGCTACCTTGTTTTTGTTATGTTTATCTGGATGAAATTCGTAAAATCTGCATGATGAACAAGGTTGAATGTAAAGTTGTTAACGCTGAAATGGTTCCCCAGGAGACTCTTTACATGGTCTTCTATATTAAAATTCAGACATTTTTAGTTCAAACGGCAGCAAAAAAATCTTCTTAGTTCGAAAACCAGGCCGGCAAACCATAATAAGCATCATCCAAATTCATCAACGAATAAGTCTTTTCGTTTGCACAAGGTACAGTGTGATTTCTTTAGTCCAAGCAACTGAGAAGTCATACTGTTTGGTTGAATACTACTACTTTTCTTTTTAACATTTCTGTGTCATTTATAATTTTTTAGGGAAAGAATGTATTTTTAAATTATATCACAAAAATACTCATGAATTATACCCATGGATATCATTAATTGAACCAGATTTCTGCATGATCACAGTATTTATGTGGCCACATGATGGGTGTTAGTACCTAATTAACCTCATCAACCACCTGACCTGATGAGTTAACCACCTTCCCCTTCCACCTCACGGCTCTCTCGTCGCTTCCCCTGCTGCTGCCTCGTGGCCTGCTCCAACCACGAGCACCGGCTGGCGGCTGGGTGCTCACGCTCCTTCTTCCCCGCCCTAATCCGATCCCTTTCCCTTCCCTCCCAAATTCCACGCTGGTGCCCTGTCTCAGTTCCCCACCGCATCTCTTCTTGGATCTGAATTCCGCCGCCGCGTATATGCCGTTTGGATGTGGGGATTGATCTCCGAGGAGGGGCCACACCCATGAGCGTGCCGGTGAGGAAGGCCCCGTCGGTGGCTAGCGGAGCCCGGCGCTGGCTTGTCACTGCCGTCGTGTCGGTGGTGGTGCTGGTTCTGACGCTCGTGGTGACATCGCTCTCGGTGGGCACGTCCCTGCCTCGGACGTCGCTCTATGATTACCTCCCTGTCCTAGCTAGTGACCGGGTGAAGTTGCCGTCCTCGGTTCAGCATGCTGACTGGGGCAGGAATGATTCTGCCATTGATGTCCCTTTGCATGGAGAAGGTGGCCGGGAACCCTTGGTGGAGCAGAATGGTCAGGGTGGTGACGTGAATCCGGGTGAACAGTCTACTTATACAGAAACAGTTGTGCCGGATCCGGTTGCTGCCAGTGATACCACGGCGACACCTGATGAGGATTCATCAGATGGGTTGCAAAAGGCTGAGCAAGGTTAGGTTTCATTATATTGTGGTGATTTTGTCGTTCATCATTGATACAGTAGTGACTATGTTAGCAGAAGGCAGAAGCTAATCCTCATTCTGCATTGCAATTTTACAGGCACCTGTGATCTATACCGTGGCAAGTGGGTTCTTGATTCTTCTGGGCCACTGTACACAAACAACTCTTGCCCTGTGATCACACAGATGCAAAACTGCCAGGGAAATGGGCGACCGGATAAGGAGTATGAGAGCTGGAGATGGAAACCAGAGCAATGCATCCTCCCACGCTTTGATGCTAGGAAGTTCTTGGAGTTGATGAGAGGCAAGACACTTGCTTTTGTTGGAGATTCGGTTGCTCGGAATCAAATGGAATCTCTCCTTTGTCTTCTGTGGCATGTGAGATACCCTTCTTTTACTACTCATGATTGTGCATTAATGGTATATAATTCAAGCTTATAGAGACCCATTAAATATTTTCTGAGACTAAATTTACTGAACTGCATGTTTCTTACCTTTAAAATTGGTATGTACTTTTTGCTATTTATGCTCGTAACTACATTATAGAGTTTTTGGTAAAAAGGGGGGGAAACACTCATAACAACTGACTACAAAGTTTCTTTGTAAATTGCTGGAAACTACTCACAGGCAAGGCCTACCAAGCTCGACAGTCTTGGGATCGTGGGTGGGCTGAGACAGGATTAATATTATTTATAAAAATTTATGTTAGATGTATCCTTGGGTTATTTACCAAAGGTGCACCATGATGGGACGGGATTATCCTGTCCTGTTTTCACCTTGATGTTAATAGATTTTGCAGTTCTATGTCGAAAGCATTTGTAGCTGAATTTCACCAAACTTCTGATTCGTTCCCTTGAATAAAAGTGACTTCTGCAATATAACAGGTAGATGTCCCACAAAACCGTGGCAACCGCAAAATACACAAGTGGCTCTTCAAATCAACTTCAACAACTATCGCACGTGTCTGGTCTTCTTGGTTAGTGCATAGGTCAACTGAAGCTGTGGGGATTGCGCCTAACGGTATTGACAAAGTTTTTCTGGATATCGCTGATGAGACCTTCATGGAGTTTCTCCCAAGATTTGATGTACTTGTCCTCTCCTCTGGCCACTGGTTTGCCAAACAATCAGCTTATATCCAGAATGGGAATGTTGTTGGAGGGCAGCTTTGGTGGCCTCGTGAAGCTGGAAAGATGGAGATCAACAACGTTGATGCTTTTGGTGTCTCTGTTGAGACTTCTCTAACTGCTGTGGCAACTAACCCAAATTTCACTGGTCTAGCTATTGTACGCTCATATTCACCAGATCATTATGAAGCTGGAGCATGGAACACAGGTGGATCGTGCACTGGAAAGGTCAAGCCACTGGATGAGGTGGTGAGAAATGGTTTTACTGATGTGATGCATGAAAAGCAGGTTACAGGCTTCAGGAAGGCAGTGGAGAATGCAGGGGAGCACGGTTCCCGGTTGAAATTGATGGACATCACTGAACCCTTTGCCTTCAGGGCTGATGGGCATCCAGGTCCATATAGGAGTCCTGATCCAAACAAGAAGACACAAAGAGGGCCAGATGGAAAGCCTCCACCTCAGGATTGTCTGCATTGGTGCATGCCAGGACCAGTAGATACATGGAATGAGATGTTGCTTGAGATTATACGAAGAGAGTTTGAGAAAGATAAAAACCAAAGAGTGTGATGGCTACTTCTGTGTCACATTATACATTCGGTGCTGTGAAACATATTGGCGTATCACAGCTGATTTTGTTTTCACCATAGATAGGAAGAAACAAAGCTTTTGGATACCTGAGACTCACTGTATTTTTATCTGACACATTTTGGGCGTAGCATTTCTTGCCAATTTTTGTGGAACTGAACCATTACTGTAAACTAATCTTGTCCGGTTTGTATAAAAGAACGAGAATATATCTGACGGAAAAGAATAATCACCTACTGGGATGGCTTTTTAACTGCAGTTATGTTTTTCTGGGCAAATATAGCTTGCATTCTTTTTGTTTCTCCTATGCAGGTATTGGAGAAAGTATATGGAGTAGATGGTTTCTGGTCTTACCCAGACACATCACATGATTCAGATTACACGTAATGCTATAATATTTTTTTTAATCAAGGCTGCAAAATTTAAACGAAAAGGTATGTTCTGTTGTCATATTTTGTTGCTGTTGAGACAGGCTCCTACTCCTTATCAGTTTGGTGGAGGTTGCTACTTTTTGTCTGCATAAACTGTGTATTGTGATTGCCAGCCAATATTTTGCTAGTATGGGGTTGACGCATTTGAAACCTTTATAATGTAAGGTTTGAAGTGCTAACTGGCACTAAGCCGTGGAGAACTCGGGATAAAGTACGTTCTCATATGAGTGAGAAAAGAAAGTGAAAGTGCTATGGGTTGTTCTAGAAAGTAGTATGATCTCTACATGAGGACAGTACTGGAATTTAGCAAGTTCTTGAATCATCTATTTGAAAGAACTGTATGAATATCTGATTGCTCATGAAATTTTGTTTCCTTTTAGTTTTTTGGTTCAGGCCTTTTTTGGATTGAAGGAATTTTTTTTTTATTTCTGCGTTTTTTCTGTGAAATTAAACTAATTTCAGTGAAATTTTTGTGCAATTTCAGCCCTCATCAGGAACATTGTAACTAGTGAAAAGGAGCCCTGTCCTGAAAAAAATTTATTCCCATTGTTTAGCCTTAACAAAGCTCAGATGTGACCCTTCTCTAGTTTAGTACTAGCATCAAATGTACCATGGGACGAAGATAACATTGTTTAGTCATGTTATCTTTAGTCAGCTCTCATCGGAGTTTTGATCTCATCTATTAGGTTCTGTGCTTGGAATATGCCACATGGCTTTTGGCACCTCATGTTATATCCACCTCTTGAGCAAATTTTTTCCTCTTATTTTTGGTAACCATGTGAACAAGACAATAATCTAGAGCTTGGCTTAAACCACTTCTCCAGCCAATGCGGCTAATATATGCAGTCGTGGCGGCGTTTCCATCCGATCGATAGCGCGCGGCTTCAGGAAGCAGCCAACGCCTGGCCTCATCGTCGTCATCGCCGCCTGTGACTCTGATGTGCTGTGTTCGTTGAGCTAGCCACCTCTGTTTCGACGATAGGGGGCACGCATGGCACCGCCGGTGGCCCGGTGTCGTCGACCGGATGATAAGTCGAAGTGACAAGCCTCGCGTCTCCATTATTCCGCTATCCATCTAACATCGGGTTGGACCACTGACAATAATTTCCGCCCGTCGCCTTTCTCCTATCCAATCCATTTTGCTTGCTTGATGCGGGAAACTTTTGGAAATTTGTCGCATGGATTCTATCTGATGGCCAATAAAGCATCATACGAGTCTCTTTTTCGTAGGCGTCACACTTTGTGAGCATTTCAGTTTTAAGATTATTTTATTTGTTGGTGCCAAGGATACTGACAGATCGAAGAAATTTGATGAATTCTCCACATCAATGGCGAGAGTTACTGTAGAATGCCCGCCATGTGCTTATCAGGATGCTGCTGGTTTTCAACGTGAAAAATATCAAACGCAGATCACAGAAAGCAGAGTTTTGCATTGTTTTTGTTTTTATTATCAAAATCCCTTCGCCGACAAGCACACGGCAACCAAGCCAGTACCACGTAAACAACCCTATCGTCTTGTCCGTGCTAATCCGATCTACAACTCCTGTCGCCGCGTACATGGTTTCTCTTCATAGTACTATTATTTTCCACTTGCTTTTCTTTTATAGGAGTAATCTTTAATGTTTTGCAAGGAAAGTTCGGGCTCGAGTGCTTAAATGATTTCCCGTGTAGTAACTTTTTATATAGACAAAATGGTGTGCAGCTAAGATCAATTTGCTTTTGATAGTCTCGAACACAAATTTCCGTACAAGATGAACTCGAGAGCAACTCGAAGTCAAAATGGACTAATCCCTCCTTTTCTACAAGAAACAGCGATCGTTAAGTGGTCGAAAGTCGCAAATTAAGCTATTTGATCCTCGCCGCCGGTGCGGCGCCTAGAGGCGGGAAGAACCCTACGGCGCGGCACTTGACGTCCAGAGGACCGGCGGCACCGGGCATCGACATTGTTCCAGCGGCCGCCGGCGAGGTGGCGGTCGACCGATTGTACGGCCCGAGCCACTTGGCGAGCATGTACCGGGTCTTGCGCCACGGCGGCACGTGCAGGCCTTGGGCGCGGAGCGACCGTCGCGCGGCGTCGGACGCCGCGCGCACCGCGCGGCCGACGGCCTCCTCCCTTGCGACGACCACCGACG
>BCLF01000034.1:1362479-1388422 GCA_001602275.1 Zoysia japonica | reverse complement strand
CCCGGGCGCGTCCGAGTCGTCGTACTCCGCGCCCGCGCCGTTGGGCGCCGGGCCAGGACCGCCGTCCTCGGCGGCGGCGCCGGCCTCCGTCTCGAGGAACGCCTGGACGAGGCCGGAGAGACACGCGGACGCGTCGTGGTCGCTGCCGCTGCTGGTGCACCCGGCGTCCCCGCGGAGGCGCGCGCGCACGGCGTCGTTGAGGCGTATGTACACGGCCATCTCCGACGGGCGAGCGGCCTCGCGTGCGTCTGTCGCTGTCTCGAGGAGGAGGTGGGGGGTGTGAGCCGCTACGGTGAGGTGAGGGGGAGGTCCGTCCGGCGACCCGGGTTTTATAGGGCGGTTGGCATGGACGAGGGGAAAAGGGTTTATTCCCTGGATTAACCGTGGCATCACAGCGGCGGGGGCACTTGAGCGACACGATCGCTAATAATCTGTGTCAAAGAAACACGGGGCTTTGAGAAGGGAGCCACGGAACGTGCTTTTCCCTCTTCCATTGGCGTGTTGGCGAAGCAGGGGCGGCGCTAAAAATAGTGATTTTTGTAGCTAATTCGGTCGGGGACAACGTTTATCTTAAGCTTCCATCCCATTCCATTACAGGTTTGTTTCTGGTGACCTGGTGCGTGTCTGTTTCGGCCGTTTCTACCGCTGGCGAGAGAGCTTAACCATTACAAGCGTGGACCAGGCCCATCTCATGCAGGCGTTGGCCGTTCGGTTGGCTGCAGCCGTCAAAATAATCTGTCCCTGTATACGAGCCATGCTAAACTGGCAATCAATCACCTCTTTTCTGACCCACTACATTAGTGGTAGGCTATCTTTTGACGAGCGTCGAACAGATCCGTTTCGATGTGAACGAAGTTCATGGCTTGTGCTTTAAAGCCACAATTGGCAAACCACATTGATTTTATAAGGTTCTAAGTTAAAGACGTTTGCAGTACTGAGTATTTCTCCTATTGTCACGCTAGCATATTTCATTTCTATAAAAGCATGTGGAAGTGACCCTTTGACCTCCAAAGGATCCAGAAGCAGGCAGGCAGCATATTCGCGGTTCTTTTGGGGAGGAACGGTGGTGGTTCAGGTTTGTTTTTGTCCATCTAGAAATCGATGTATACTAAACAGCAGGAAGGGGGCAAGTTCTTATGTACGAGTAAAACAGGTAATGGGTGACTAGGCGCCGGGATTAATGAACGCGGCCGTATGCTGCGAATCGACAGAGATAACCCGATCCTCGGATGGATTAAAGTTAGACGGGGCTTGTTAGCTGCGTGGCGTGGCGGCATATGCCTCGGCATGGCGGGCTTTTATCCGGTGTACACACGGGCTTCCGCTTGGGCGTTCCGCCCTAGGTGCTGCGTGTCCGCGGCCGCGTCGCTACTAGCCGTGGCGCCCGTTCTTTCTCGCGGCCGAGAGATCTACGCATGAGTCCTGACCTGTCGACTTGTTTACACTCCTAGTTTCAAGACTGCTAGTAGCACACATTTCATCATTCAGGTCTGATGAGGAAGAAAGTTTAGTACTGCTTTCGTTTCAAAATATAACTATTTTTAAATTGAATAAAGTCAAACTTTTTAAATTTTTATTAATAATATCTAAAAAAATGCATAATTTTTAATATAAAAATATATTTTTAATAAATGTTTATTTCAAGATAAATTTAAAAATATAATTTTTATATGATAAAAATTATTAATTTTACATTATTAATGATTAAAATGATAAAAAATTGACTTTGACTAAATTTGAAAGGAGTATAAATTACTCACTCTGTTTCAAAATATAAACATTTTTAGATTTAGTCAAAGTCAAACTTTTTTCATTTGATCACTAATATTATATAATTAATAATATTTTATCATATAAAAATTATATTTTTTGAATTTATCATTAAATAAATTTTCATAAAAATTATATTTTTATATTAAAAATAATGTAATTTTTTAGATATTATAGGTAGAAGTTAAAAAAATTATTTTTATTCAAACCTAAAAATGCTTATATTTTAATTAGTTCATGGACATGGCTCGCCAGCTCGCTCGCCCATCTCGGTAAGCCACGTCCTTGGACATGGCTCGTCTTTGTCGTGCGCGACCGGACCGGGAGGACGCCACTTGCCATATTAAGGCCTCCTTTGAATTGCAGGGAATATTTTTAAATTATGTGTTTTTTTATAAAATTAAATTGATTTTTGTAAAAAATTTATATAATTTCTGCGAAGACCTAAGAAAACAAATGTCGAAACTTCGTCCACGTGCTGCGGACTTCAAGAAGGCGTCCAGATACAGCGAGCTTGTTCCTTTGGGCTTTGGGGTCCGTTTCTCTCCTGCTTGCATCTCATCATTCGTCTCGTCTCGCAATGCAAGCTAGGTTGGTGATAACGACCGGTACATATGTGCGTCCCGCATCTGGACGGGGAAATTGCTCGATACAATGCAATGTTGGTGGTAAGGAGCAGTACGTGTGTCCCGCATCTGGACGGGGAATTGGCTCGGTGCACTGCAAGGATGGTGATAATCGATGCACAGATATGGTTGGGGACACCCAGCTATGGAGAAATTTATGACCGGAATATAATAACGAGAGAGCGCTCTTGCATGGATGGGTGGTGGCGAATAAGGTATGAACGAGCAGCCGAGGGGGCGTTATCACCAACTAATAATGGCACGAAAAAGAGTTTTGGGGGATCGATATCTGGTGAACGGAAGGCAGCACGGCATGGTGGCCGCCAGCAGTTCGTCCGTGATGAAGAGCTACTTGCGCCGCTATTCCTGAAACAATTGCTAACGTCGTTCATTCTGCATGCATATACCTCCTGTACGTATGTCCAGACGGCACGCACGCATACAGGACTAGTCATGTGACCAGGAAACCCTGTCGCGATATTTTAAGCATACAACTCGATCGCGTGCTACTTATCTTCTACGGAGTAGTAGCGTTTTTATTATTTATGCTCATCTCTTTATACATACAGTATACTGAAAGTTTTGTACAGTACCGTGAGAGCCAGTAGCGCCTTCAGTTTTTGAGCTAACTGTGATCCAGGAACTTCCCGATGTGTTTGGCACCATCCACTAAACGAAACACCGGCGTGACAGAGGCATCAGAGTTTAACGAGCATGAGTTATCGACATTCATGTGCACTAATCTCCTAACCACAAATCTATTATCCCCGTGCCGGCGACCGAGCAGCGGGAATAAGGAAGATCTCGATTTAATCGGCTAGTCCGCACTCCTTGGTAGACAGGCGAAGTTGAATGGTGCCGTGTTTGTTAGTATCTAAAGAGCGCGCCTGAGAGAATGAATGAAATGCTCTAGCCTGCACGTGTTTCCACACACTGCTCATTATAAATATATCTGCTTTGCTAAGTTTCTTCAGTTTGTAATTGTATATTTTGAGCTAAACCGTGTAAGCTTTAATCCATTAGCTCATTTTTATAAGATTGTAAGTTGAATGTATTTCTTGGTTATAAAATGTTTTGTTTGGCAGCTCAACTAGTAATTGGTTATGGTTCGTCATAGACATCGTAGCCTGGACCATTCTGTTGTCCGTACTAAGCCAATTTTTTTTACCTGCCTTATCTTGAAATCAATCCGAGTGTCCGGAACTTACCCTGGTCATAGCATGCAGCCATGTAATGAGCCGTCCGTTATCAGTAGTACTCCTATCCCTGCTTTGGTTTTGGGAACTTACCCCAGCCCTTTCAGTGAACGTATATGCCCAGAACCGCAGGATTTGAAGAGATGTGCAGTTTCAAAACTGGGCACTATCCAACATGCGTCTGCTCAGCTACAAGCTTACTCGAGCCTTCCACCTAAATAATAAATAATGTTCAGAGGAATCAGTTCAGTTTCACATGATTTAAAATCATGTGTATATGTTTCCTCCAATCAATGGAGGCCTAAACCTGCAACAAAAATGAATCCTGCAAGCGAGTTTATATATAAAAAAGCATACATTTCACTGCTCCAACAGCAGTTTCCAAAACGGCCTAACAGAGAGAAGCATCGCGTGGTCTGGCTAAAAAAATGAGGCAATCTGCAGACTGCAGATCTCGTCAAAACTCGTTAGTACTAGCGAGCGATGAAATATATACACCAGCAATACTAATCGCAGAACGAGACAAACGGCCAAGATCTTTGCAACGACCTCAGCATACAAGTCACAGGTTTATTCTTTTGCTAGTTGATCAAGTCAATATTCAAGGCTCCACTCCGAATACTGACCAAGAGAAATCTCACTCACTTTGGTTATTTGTCAGTTTAAGATATCAAAAGAACAGGATTTCCTATCAGATTTGTGATGCTCCTCTAGATTTTTGAAACGAGTATGTTTACCAATTTAAGGTTAATACTTTAAGTTACCTCGTACCGGGGGCCAGGGGGCCAGTTTCTCTTAGCTGCAGTAGAGGCCTGAAAAAAAACAGCTAGAGATCATCCCATATAACTCACTGGGATGTGCATACCTCGCACAAGTATTTACAGCATCCGTGAACTCTGTTTATCCGCCATAGGGAAACTGGGCATCATCTTCTCCCACTTTAAAATGGTGAGGGTGGCTACTAGTGCAATGAATGTGCCACATTTTCAAGTATGCCCTTTCCAGATTTTTTACCTGCAAATAATTTATGATCAAAATGGGATTGCAAATAATGAAAAGATCAAAGATATGGAGCACAAACAAGATTGAAATGTTACCCAGCGAGCAGTATCAAACAAAGGACAGGTCCTCCGAACAGCCTTGAGCCTATTGGTAAGAGCTTGAAGTTTTGATGGATTATTGGCTAGAAATACAGCCCTTTCCTCATATTCTTTCAGGCTGCATAACAGATAATGTAGTTATATAAAATAAAAAGAGTTCAACAATGATAGAAATAAATTGTTGGTTCTTTGTTAAGAAATCTAACCTATCGACTATCATCTCATCCCCAACTCCAGTAGCTAGACAGAGTGAACTTGCAACTCTTGTTGCCATCTTCTCCAGAGGAAGTGTAATCATTGGGAGGCCAGCCCATAATACATCTGTACCAGTAGTGTGACCATTACACAGCGGGCTCTTCATTCAACAGTACGTCGAAGTTTTGCAAAGAAAAAAAAAAGAAAAAAGAAAAAAGTTTGCGATAAGTGAATAACAAGAGTGCAAGATTACGTGTCAAGAAAGAGGTTCGCCAAGGCACTGCATCTGATATGCTCACTCTTTGCAGCAACTTCTGTAAATATTATTTGATCTGACCTTACTCCTTTGGAAATTGCATGTGTCAAAAAATGCAGAGTTAAACGCAGGCAGGCACACGAGTCTGCACGAGATAGGAGAGGTGGGATATTACATGCACGCAATCTCATTTCTCCCGCAGCTGGAAATCTCAACAGCCACAAAGCACTGTTTGGTACACGTCTGAGAATATTGCACCTGAGTTTGGAAAAAAGAAGATACGAGACTATCACAATTAATACTACAGATGAACATGCTTGGCATACTATATACTAACTACCTCGAGAATTGTTGTAAAAAATAATTATATTGGTCATTGCAATTAAAAACATTTTTTAATGATTGTCTTATTATTTATGCGTATTTAAACTGGACACATGATGAATAATCTAAATATATTTGCTTCAAAATTACAGTTCAGCTGGTTTTCATTTCGAATTATAGTTCAGTTGGTTTACAGACACGTTATAGAAACTAGAGCTCAAAATTGCCTTGTGGGGACTATCAACATCCAAAACATCACCCTTAGGCAACAGGAGAGTGTATCATAAAATTTCCCATTCCAAACAATGCAATTAATTGCTTTTGAAACCAGAATATTCTACATGAACACATATTAGGTGTAACAGATAACATGGATTTAGAAGTACTTCATAATCTACCTTTTGGGGACTACCAACATGCAAAATGTCACTCTTCGGCAGGATATCATATTATCTCACTTCAGAACATTCAACTAATTGAAACTCCCAATAATCCACATGAAATGAGTATTAGCATCAATACATAATATAGACTTACCAGGTGTCGAATACATCAGGATCCATCTTGTATAGCTGATTGAAGCATGCAAAAATAGTTTTTTCCTCTGGCAGGCCATAGTCAGCTCGTTTGTATGGGCAAACAGGGTCAAGAACATCTTGATTTTTCTATGGCAAAGTAACCGAAATTATGGACATAAACTGGAATATGTCAACAGATCTTATTGCAATGATTTATTTTTGAGAAACTAAACATAGGCAAAGATGAAATTTGCCTCCTCGACAACTAGGGAACCACAAAGATTTCTTTTCTCAAAAAGGGAACCATAAAAATCAATTACACAATATGACTAATGGATCTTTTTACTATCACAGGATCAAATCATGAAGGCAGAAAACCGAGAAACAAAAAAGATCCATGAGAAAAGGTTGGGAAATGAAGAGGAGCAAAAGTTGGAGAACTATAGCATTGTCCCTAATATTTATGATGCATATATTCTCAACATACCTGCTTGTAATCATTCACAAAGTAACAGTGAGGAAGGTGGACAAGTTTTTCTGAATATATGTGCATATTTCAGCAGCGAGACAGACTGGCAGAACAATAAATTGAAAATTAATATGATGGCTAATAAAGCACTTTTCATTAAAATAGGATACTGAGCAGAACTTCAATATTTACCTCATCAGTAATCAAATAATCAATATAATTTGCTCCAGTAGTTGACGGAAATCCCATGTAAGAAACTTGGATTGGAGCTGGTTGCATGGCAAAAATTTCATTCTGTGCACCCTGAATTAGAACAATTTATTGCACAAAAAAGTGCAATGAAAAAACTGAAATGTAACTTTGTTGGAAGCAGAACTTTACACAAGACTTTATACTATAGAGAAGAACCAGATGACATGACTTATAGAGTAATAGGTCAAAAGATATCAGGTAGACATGATTTACAGTTCACAACTCTAATGCTATCACCTTCAGAATTATGTACATTCCTTATTGTGATTGATGCACTCCCATGGCTGGGTGACAGAAACAAAATAGTCGTCGAGTAGAGGTGGGATTCTTATTAGGTATGCTAATGCAACTCTGGAGCCAGACCAATTTTAGGGCACAAATTACAGCACAATAAAGAGAGCTTTCTGAAAATAGCAGTCTTTACATTAAAGTAATAGCATTATGACTAATTGTCCCAGTAAATATACCCTCCCTCTGTTCTCAAAAGGACGCCACTAAGGACAAGTGATTTAGAGAATGGAGGGAATACTTTTGTATATCCATTAAGATTTATAAGAATTTGTATCTTGTCTTCATTGATAATTTTAGCAATCATATCAGATGACATTGTTGACACGTCAATGAAGTGCTCTGCTTCACCCTTAATACGTTGCCTCCATTCAGTACCATCATCTGGGCTCAGGGCATAACAGAAAACCTGAACATATTAACTCACAAGTAATCATTTCCACTGCAGATGAAACAAAAATGGTAATAAGCACGTAAAAGGGCAGGGCAGAAGACTACGTAACCTCTATAGTGTCTTGATTGTGCATTCCAAATACAGAGCCCATGAGATGAGATAGAGGATGGTTGCCAAAGTTACTGCTCACGTATCTAGAAACCAAATGGATAAACAGGGTTTGTCAGGGAGCAACAAACAACTCAGAAGTCAGAACAATATTTAGCATAGCAAAGGCAGATCTTGTACCCAATCCTAAGCCGTGAAGTTCTTTCATTAGTCCTGATAGAAACACGAGCAGGATATGCAAATGGTGGAAGCCCAAAACGTGATGCAATCAAAGAGTAATGTTCTGCATATTTTTTACTAAAAAAGGGTTCAATAAGTCATTCCAAAAATGTGGGTGTAGGCTTATCATCAATTCATCGCTATAAAGAATAATTAGAGAGACCAGTGCAGAAAAGAAGTCTCACCTGATTTCTAATGTAAGAGTTGGATCAATGGGGAATGCCATAGCATGGAATGGTTGTACACTTGGGAGAATAGACATCTGGAACAGTGATCAATAAGAGTGTCAACAAAAGCACCCCCTAAGACTCAAATGTATATTTTTTAAAAAAGTAAAGAACAAAGGTGTGAAAAGCACATGCCTTTATTTGTTTCCTGATAATGCTCACTACCTCGGTAAACTTCTCTGCCATCCCAATCACATATGCACTGCAAAAATGGAAGGTAAACCAAACAAAACAGACCGGATCAATCAGCTCAGTTTTTTTTTTCATGTAATAAGCATCCAGGTTTTGTTTCCTCAAACGACCATTTGCTTCTCGTATAATTTTACCCATTCTGATGTAATGGGTAGTAAACTGAAAATAATTTGTAACTTCTGCTTAGCATTTCAGAAAACGTCCTTATTATCATTAAGGAATAATTGAAGACTCAATGTCGGATAAAACGAATACATTATGTGGCAGAAAATTTATCTCACCTGTAGAGTGTGCAAGAGATTACAGGTAACTTTGGAAAATCTGGGCGTAATTGCAAGGCCTGCTTGTAACTGATAATTGCTGCCTCCATTAGGCCCCTGAAAATGATGGTACAAGATGATAGTGTGTATGCATGAAATAGTATAGCTTCGCTGTCTTTCAGTGCACATTCTACTAGCAATAGTTTAGATAGGAAACGCATTTACATCTCTTTATATGCATATGCCAAATTTGCATGAGCTCCAGCCATAGTTGGGTTTATTGTAGTAGCCTGAAAACAATCTCGTATTGCTTCACTGACTCTGCCTGCTTCTTTCAATATGTTCCCTCTATTCACAAGACCGTCTGCAGCCAAAGGATCAACACGGAGTACTTCATTATAACATGCTATGGCATTAGCATGCTTTCCCTATTTAAGCAATGAGGAAAAAACAGTCATTTTTCTAGGTAAAAAAAACTATTATATATGTGAAAATATAATGACAGAATTGAATATATAAAGTGTAAGTTTCTAAAATGGTTGATGGACAGAATGAAATAGATTAATAAACAAGTACCTGTTGTTTGTAAATTATCGCTAAATTGTTGTAAGGTGCTGATAACCCAGTAGTAACTGTAATAGCTGCCATGAAATGTGAAGCCGCTATGTCCATCATGCTTCTGTGAGTACTTTCAAATATAATATTGCACAATCTGAATAAAAATATCCATATCCTAATAACACTTACCTCTCCAGATAAATATTCCCAAGGTTTGTCAAGGCTTGCGGGTGTTTTGGTTGAAGAGCAAGGCATGTCTGTGAACATCAATGTGCATGTTGACCAATGAAATATACTGTAGTGTATTATAAACATGAAATCATAAAGAAAAAGACAATGAAGTCAATGGCTACCTGGTAGCAACTAAATGCCTCATCATTTCTTCCGGAATCTTTTAAAGAATTTCCCTTCCAAAGAAATAAGCAATAAATCATCATGATTTATAATAAAAGGGAACAGGGATGCAATTAGAATAGAAGTATAATAATAAAACGAACCATATTATTGTAAGTTTCAACACATGACGGATTGCAGTTAATGGCATGTCTATAGCTTAGAATAGCAAGATCTAGTTGGCCTTGTTCATAGTAAATGTTGCCAAGATTACCTACAAATAGACAATCTCATCACAGCGCACACATACATTCATGGTATAACAACAAATTAACATCAAATATGTTGCATTGTAAACATGAGATCATGGGTTCAAGTCCTGGAAACCGCCTCTTGCAGAAATGCAAGGAAATGCTGCGTACAAAAGACCCAAAGTGGTTGGACCCTTCCCCAAACCCTGCTCAAGCGTGAGCTGCGTGCACCGGGCTGCCCTTTTTTACAAGGGTATTTTCTTCAGTCAGTTCAGTGCGTTATGCAACATAAAGAACTGATTATTGCAACATCCTATTTTCTTTAGAGCAACATCCCAAAAATAATAGTCCTTAAATTAAACCAAATAACAGCATCCAATTGTCAGCTACAAAGATGACTCGTGAAACTACAGCAAAGGCTTTTGTACCAAGCAAGTTGGGTAGGTTAGAGATGAAACCCACAAGAACCAGCAAAAAAAAAGTATAGAAGAATAACAATAAAAATAACTCAGCGCATCAACTAAGCTAACGACTATTAATCCAGAAGTCAAGTTTCAGCTGGCAATCCATGGCTCACTTCTCTTTTCTTACTCAATGTCAATGATAGTGTAAAATATACACTCACCATAAGGTATTGCATTTTGTGGGTTTGCTTGTGCTGCATTCAGATAGCATAAAATTGCATCCTGACGCATTCCAACATTCTGAAAAGGAAATATTCCCATAAATATGTCATAAGATATTTCCACATGAAACTGCCAACAGTCATAAACTGAATGATACCTTGTAAAGGTTGCCCAAGTTCATATGGGCATCACAAAATGTTGGTTTGAATTTAATTGCTTCCTGGTGATATAAGAATTTCATAGAAGAATTAGATTTTTTTTGCACTGGTCACAAGAGTATTAGTTACAAAGCAAGAGCATCAGTACAAGAGGTTTCATGGTGTAGAGACGTGTTTACAAAATTAACTTAGTGATCATACATATTAACTCAGGATAAAACTGCAATATGTGGATTCTAAGGACAAGTGTCAAGCCAAGGCAGAGCACCACCTGATAGTAGAGAACTGCCTTATTGAAATCACCCCATTGCACGAAAATTCCAGCAATGTTATACCATGCACTTGCGCAGGTAGGTGTTATGCTTACAGCATCTCTGTAGCAGTTGTATGCCTGCACAAAATGCAAGCCACATCAATCTCAAAATAATGGTGTGTAACCATGTCAGCACTGCTCATTCATTACTCTGAAGCAACATTACCACAAAAAAAAAAACTCGACCGCACGGGGGTGGGGGGGGGGGGGGTGTGTGGACATCCCCGGGCATTGCATTAAGAAGAAGATATTCTCACGTAGGTTAAGCAAACCACCCGCCAAACAGTTGCCCCGCTGTTACACAGCGGCACCATAGCCCATGTGAGAATGAATGACAAAAGACCTAGGCCGGGCCTTAGACATGTGCTTTGGTGTGGACATACGAGCAGATTTTTTTAACCCCAGACTGAAATTCGCTCCCAAGGGGAGTCAAACCCATGACCTAAGGAGTGCTACTAGAACCAACTAAACAACTCCAGTTCCAAAGAAGCATAGCAAACAAGTATGCAGTTTTCAATTAGAACTACAACTGTGAAGATAAGTCAACTGCACACCACAATGTTACACTATCCATAGTGCAAAATGGTACATCTGTTATTTTCTTTTTCAACGATATTTTTCAAGATGCTACGAAATTTTGATGGATGTCACTGGCTAAGGAAAACATTTTAGGAGAACCATCAAGCTCCATAAGCAGTGAGTGAAATAAGTGAAGCAAAATGGGTAGGAATGAAGCCAAAATGTATGGTTTATAAATGCCACTTATAAAGGCAACATATGTGTGATATATGGTACGAAATGCCTGTTATGTAGGTGATGTCGAATTCAAGGTAGATTAGTAAATAATACCATGGACAACAGAAGTTTTTATTTCCTTACCTCTCCATATGATCCTTGTGCCTTCAATATGTCACCAAGATTGCAGTATGCATCAGCCTGAAAATGCAAAGTGATAATCGAAACTTCCAGAATGCTAGGTGAGTTACAAGTTTGTTCACTGTCACCAAATCACAGGAGTAGTGAGCAATTACCAGACGAGGATTTAGTGCAAGCGCTTGATGGAAACACTTGGTTGCCTCCATGAGATTTCCTTTTCGATTATATGCATGTGCCAAGTTTGAAAATGCATCAGCAAAGGTGGGTCGGAGCTACAAATTGCAGTTTAGCATCAGTGTAAAAGCTGATATAAAAAATACATTAACGCAAGCAAATATTTAAAAAATACAAGCACTATATCCAGGTGCATATTATGTTTCCTTTATGTATTAGAAGTAAATGATAATGTCTTATAATATGGTGCCAGCCTTATTTATCAAACATCATGATTGAAATACATGTGGAACAGTTAAAGTTAACTTAATTTTAATTGAACATTGCTAGCTCATTTTTAGTAGACATCACAAGCTCGTTTCTCTGATAATAACATGGAACACATCCCACAGATAATTTAAAACTCAGATGTAGGCAAATGCAGCTCACTGGAGCTACTCTAAGTTATATTCCATTTTTGCCAAATTAGGATTCCTAGAAACAATGGTGGAGGCGTTTTCGAGTTGTTCCCCAATTACATATCAAGCAGAAACATGATAAAAATAAAGCAAAATAGGAACTGAGTCTAGCTCAGTTGGTCATGGTTGAGGATGCTCATCAACCACCCAATTATGAGTCATCTTTTGACACAATTTTGAGTGTTTAATTCTTCTTATTTACAATGCCAACTTGTTGTTCCTGGATAGACCAAGTATTTTAATAAAAACAATACAGCTGTTGAGTAATTGGAATTTAAAATATGATTACAAACAGTTCAATTGACAAAAAATACTTTGCTAATCAAGATTATAACAGGATACCATTTCAAAAAATATCATTTGCCTTAGTTTTAAATACTTTGTGAAAACGATATGCACCATTATGAACGTTACGTGCTATGTAATTGTAGCAAAACAGTAATAAAATACAGTGACAAAAAACAGGGATTGCAAATTAATAAGGTTATGTAGCCACATAATTGATAGATTAATCCTGCACTCAAATACATTTATTGTTCATACATCTTCTGAGCATAAATAACTGTCATATCTTTCTTTTTTTGTTAAGAAAAAACAGAAGCACTTCCATATAAAACCAGCAATGCGACATTCTAGTCGTTATTTTGAGTCTCATTTCAAAGAAAACATTCCCCATGCAAGCTTCAGCCTGCAGATGCCACTCTTACCTGAATTGCATGCTTGTAGTACTGGATGGCACGATCTATATTGCCTTTATCCTGCAACAGACAATAGAACGAAAATAACGCATGAAGAAAGGAATATCACAGATTGTCGGCACCTATACTCTCCTGAGGAGAAGGTCTCACCCTCCATGCATTTGCCATGTTGTCAAAGCACTCTGGTAAATTGGGCTGGATCGCAATGGCCTCCTCATTCTTCGCGATGCACATGTCAAAGTCCAGCAGCTAAGAATTTTTTAAAAAATATAAGATAAGGCATCAATACAACACTCTGAGGCAT
Source organism: Zoysia japonica (assembly GCA_001602275.1). NCBI lineage: Eukaryota > Viridiplantae > Streptophyta > Magnoliopsida > Poales > Poaceae > Zoysia > Zoysia japonica. The sequence continues at coordinate 1,375,279 of BCLF01000034.1, read as the reverse complement.
ACCAAAAAAACACGTACGAGTAACTTGAGGCTGGATTTCGCAGGAAAACCTGGTAATAGATGGCACCGATCAGCAGGAGGTTGTCCAAATTCCTCGGGTTCTCAATGTACAACACATTGCAGTGGTCCAGTGCAGTCCTGTAATCCCCTACGTTGTACCTCTGCAGCGCGATCTCCAGGCGCGAGCCCTCGTCAACTAAACGAAATCGAAACACTACAATTCGACATTTTCCACCACCGAAATTCCGATCGAACTGAATTACGCGAACAGGCAAGAGACCAAGGGAGCGTTCTAGAGCGATCCGAACCTTGGAAGGGATCGAGTAGCAGAGTATCGATCGCAGCACTGAGCTGCTGCGGGTGCGGTTGGGGAGGTGGGGGCTGGTGGAGCGCAGGGCGTTCCACCCCGGCGGCCACGGCGCTGCCGAAGCCGCAGACGCCGCCAATGGAGAGCATCGCGGCTGTCCGCGGGGTAGCGGAGCATTCGACGGTGGCGCGCGACGGCCAAACCCTAACCCCTGGGGCGGCCAGCGGCGGCGAGCTTCCGTGTACGGGTGAGACCCGGGAGGGTGGGAGGGGAGTCACGCCTTCCGTTTCGGGCGCTTTTCCAGAGGATGGCTTTTGTTATGCCAGCCGATTTCCACGGTCGGGCCGTTTGTAGGTGACGTGGACGCCGCGGCGGACGGCGCCGGGGCTCTGGGCCCGGCTGCCGCTGGATTTAGGGCTTGTTTGCCTTTAAAAACTGTGCGTGGCTAGTTAAAAAGCTAGCTCGAGTCGAAACTATTAATTTTTACAATATATATTTAGTTTCTCTGCACACTAAAAGACAAAAAAATAGCTCTGAACGAGCTTTTTAGCTTTTATTTTATTTTCTCAGAAGCTAGCTTTTCAGTATTGCAAAAGACAGCTTTTTAAAACTTTATTTGTAAACAAACTGGGCCTTAGAAAGGTTTGGAAATCGAGTGGGCGCGGGAGCTTGGTGCGTCGATGGCGTGGCGGTCAGAGTCGAGCCGTTGGATTGGGCCCCCCCCCCGGGCTGTCGCTTTTGGACGGAGGGGATGCGGCGTTGTGTGGATTGGGCTGGGTGGGTCAATCTTAGTTGGGCTCACATGACAACCGTTATGGACCGCCTTCTTAAGAAAGGATACGATGGCCCGCAAATTTCACCTTCAAGCCCATTATGATTCTCGAGCTGCTTCAGGGACTTGCGCCCATTTCTTCGATCGTTCCTTTCAAGGTTATAATAAGGAAGAATTAGATCGGTGCCATTGGTTCAATTACGGTTTGGACTCTTGCTATTGCTTTTCGTGAATTGAGGCCGGCGACATTGGTTTCAAAAACTTTTAGGTTTATGCCACTGCTGTTTCATTCCGTAAGAAGCCGTCAAAGATTTACCATGGCAACAGACGGTAAGATGCTGAAAATAACTAAAATACCCCCAAGGCAAAATGCCTTCGTCACTCTGTTCTGAGTCACGGAGACCAGCACCCTTCGTCTCTCTTGAGTCATGGGGGAGGGAATCTTCCCTCACTTTCAATGCCTCAGCTTTTCTATTCGATTCTCCGACCTTAGAAATCAAATCCAACCGAGAGAGGATGGAGCGCGTGGAGGCGAATCTGCCCATGGCTGCTGGTACGATTCTTGCTAGGTATGTGTTCAACTTCTTTTTCTCGTGGATCTGTTGCCCGTATCTATTCATGATAGATTTGATCCCAATCCCATCCGTCCCCTTTGTAGCTTCAAGATGCGGCTAGAAATTTGTTCTCCGACGTTCCTAAGCAAGCCAGATAATGAACCACCGGTACGGAGAAAGAGAAAAAAAAAAGTGGTCATAGATGTGGCTATAAGTACATATACAACGATGAATCTACTAGATGATTTGAGCAATATTACTAAGTGAGGTTCGCGCCAGATGGTTAATTTGTTCTATGCAAAGAATGATAACTATAGTTTTTCTCGACTAGAATCTGACCAAGATCTTGTGAATGCTTTTTATTTGTGCAAAGATGCTCATTACATGTATGTGTCATTTGAGATTAAGGACATCCCTGGCCCTCTGCAGGCCATACCTAGTCAAAGAAACCAATCAAAAACAACAAGGCTAGTTTTGTTAAGCAGTTAAAGTACACTCCATATAATGATACATCTAACTCAAATGCTAGTGCTGAAGCTCCTCTAGATGATGATGTGCACTCTGATAGGGACTCTGATGATGGCTCTATGCATGTTCATAGTGATAAAAATTGTCATAGCAGTGATAATTTCTCGTATAGTGATTATCAAGTAGATGAAGCAGATGATGAGATAGGAGAAGACGCATTTGATTCCACAGAGTACTCCTTTAATTTTGAAAATACATGTATTGACAAGGGTACTAAATTTTCAGATGCTAAAACATTCAGAAAAGTGCTTAGGCACCATGCTATAGTTCATGATTTTTAGTACCACACTGAGAAGGCAGACTTGAATAGAGTCAGAGTAAATTGTACTGGAGAGGGATGCAAATAGAGGCTTTATGCATCTAAGACAAGGGATAAGAGTGTATTTCAGTTGATACCTTGAACCAGTTTTCTGTTGTTTCAGTGATGCTGCAGTAACATTGCTTATGTATATGTAATAATGTGTTGCAGGTCAAAATCAATGATGTCCCTCGTACTTGTTCATCTGTTAACAAATGTAATGACAAAATGGCCACTTGTGAGTGGATTGCTAATAGGGTGATAGATTGGCTGAAGAGTGACCCCCAACTTGGAAAGGGCACTACAAGATAAAATTCAAGAGCACTATCACATTGAAGTGAAGTATAGTAGGGTTTTAGCTGGGAAAGAAATGGCACTAGACAGAGTTTTTGGCAACTATGCTCAAAGTTACCCTGTGTTGTATTCATTTAAGGAAGAGTTACTTAGAAAGATTCCTAGTAGTATTGTCGAAATAGATACTGAAATGGTGAATAATAAGGTGTGCTTCAGAAGAATGTTTGTTGCACTGAAGCCATGCTGTGATGGATTTCTTCAGGGTTTTAGGCCTTACTTAGCAATGGATTCAACTCATCTCACAGGAAGGCAAAGGGAACAGCTTGCTGCAGCTTATGCAATTGATGGACAGAACCTCATGTACCTTGTTGCATATGGTGTTTTTGAGTCTGAATCCATTGAAAGTTGGGAGTGGTTCATCACAAATGTAAAGAAGGCAGTTGGTTTCCCAGAAGGATTAGTGATTAGCACTGATGCAGGGAAGGGATTAACTCAAGCTGTGACTAATGTTTACCCTGGAGTGGAGCATAGAGAATATTTTAGGCACTTGTACAAAAATTTCAAAAAGAGGTTCAGAGGAGATGATTATGAGAGGCACATGTGGCCACTTGCACTAAGTTACAATGTGGATGGATATAATCATCACTGGACTTTCATTACTAGGCATCCAACTGTAGTTAAATGGCTAAATAAAAATCACAGTCTGTTGTGGGCAAGAAGCAAATTTTTAACTTACTCCAAGGTCGATTATGTCAACAATAATCTGTCAGAGTCTTTTAATAATTGGATCAAGCAGTACAAGATGCTAAACATTGTAGACTTGATGGATAAGATAAGAGAGCTTATCATGAAGAAATTTCAACATAGAAGGGAGTTTGGTGAGAAGATGGACATTTTAAAGAGAATAGTGCCATCAGTTCTCAAGAAGTTGACTCAGCAAACTAGAGCAGTGGCTTCATACAATGCTGTAAGGTGCAATAATGAACTTGGTGAAGTCAGCTCTAGAGATTCTAATGGAAATCCTATTCGAGATACTGTGAATTTGCAAGAAAGGAATTGCACATGTGGTAAATGGCAGATGACTGACATTCTATGTCTTCATGCACTTGCTCTAATATGTACCATTATGCAGTATAAATTGGAGATGTATGTAGATGACTTCTACTCAATTGATAGATTTAGAAAGGCATGTGAAGGCATTTTGTATCCCATGACTGATAAGACAAAGTGGCATGTTGTGGACTCTGGCTTCATTTTGAGGCCACCTGTGGTTAGAAGGCAACCTGGGAGGCCAAGGAAGGAGAGGATCAAGAGCTCAGAAGAACATGTTAGCAAAAGAAAGCACAAATGCATCAGGTGTGGCCAGTTGGGATACCACTACCCAAAATGCACTTGTGGACCAGCATCTGAATAAGGTTCTGCTGCTGCAACTAAGAAATCCAAGATAGTTCCTTCAGTTTCATCTACTTAGTATATTAATGTAGTTTTCTGTTGCATAGACAAATATTATGTAATGTGTGTCGTATGGACAACTTTATTCTGTTGCATCTGGTGTTTTGTAATCTGAATGGACAAGTCACTTTGTGATGTATGGACAAATTTCTATGCAAGAATTTGATCTGTGACATCTTGTGCCGTAGCTGAAAAGTTTTCTTCATTACTTAGAAATGACAGATACAATGCAGAACACTAGTAAGATACAACATATCAGTTTCACATTATCTAAACTACTCTTCATTGCTATTATATTTTTCCTCAAATCTTTGTCAATGATCTGCGCTTCTAGTTCAACCGGCCTTGATTGTCTCTTGCATAGATCTGCCACCTCATTAACTTGAGCACTTAGAGTACTCAGCTTATTTCTCAATTCTTGCATTTCTACACCCTGGTTTCTTTTCTTCATTAACTTATCACATAATGCATGGAGCAAATCTTCCTACACAAAGAATCTACATCCCCCTGTTTGCGAGATGAACAACCAAAAATAAAGAAAAAGCTTGAATCAACAAAGAAAAAAGAAATATCAGATTCAGATTTGGCTTATCGTCCAATTTAGACATAAAAAACCACCTATCAAGATTCTTTTTGTTCCTGCTTTTAGTCTAAGAGTTCTCATCCTACAATCACAGCGTTTGGTGTTATGGAGTGGTCTGGGTTGCTAGGGAGAAAGATAGGGCAAAGGAAGAACTGAGGGGCGACGGGGTTAGAAAGCAATGGGTGGCGGGAGTGCATATAGGTGTCTTTTTATAGCTAACGGTGCTGAAATTTTTTGGCGCCAATCTTTCCCGCCGACTGCACAACAGCCAGCCAATGACATTCCGAATAAAACAAAAATGTGTATAAGGTTTTTTAGGAGAAAACTGCTTCAGATAACGGCGTTATCTTTGAATAAAACGGCAGTGCCATGAACCTAAAATTTTTTGAAACCAGTGTCGTCTGCCTCAATTTGCGAAAAGCAACGGCGAGAGTTTAAACCGTAATTAAATCAATGGCACAGATCTAATTTTTTTTTATAATAATGTCGGAGCTGGTCAGTATTTCATCCTTTTTCTGATAGTAAAGCTTTATTTGAAACGCATGATTTTCATAAAATCATATATAGTAGAAATATAACAAAAATCAATTTAATTTTACAAAGAAAAAATATTCTTCATTCGAGAGGCGGGCTAAATGTGTGTTTGGATATTCTTGAATCTGGAGTCCTACGCTCTAGACCTGCAGGCTACGAGCTGCGGTCCGATTCTATCCTGTGTAAGTACACGGCCCGCGACGGAGACCGGTACCAGCGGATCATGTACTGTAGCAGCTAGGGGTAGGTATATGCCGCATGCATCGTAGCCCTGAGCAGAGAGGGGCACCGGGCGGCACATGTCAGGGCGCAGGGACCTCTCAAATCAGCGAGCCCCAGTCGGCGAGGCGACCGATGTGATGTGTCCAGTGTGTGTCCCTGAACCGTGTAACGTCTCCCCGCGCGCTCCAACCCAAACCTCCAACACCGAACCGAATCTCGTCGCAAACAAGAGCTCACGTTCGCACCTCGCGGCCTTCGCCGCAAAGAACGGCGACGTGCGTGCGTTTAAGTTGCAAGTGGCGGTACCGATCTACTCGCGAGCCGCATAACCGAAAATAAGTACGTGAGCTTTCTGAAAATTCGCGAATCACTTGATATAGAAAAAATAAACGATTATTATAGAAATTCAATAACTTATCTACTCATCACATAATTTATCACTTTATTATTACATATACAACTAATTCAAAATATTAGTAACTTTAAAATCATGATTTTTTTTGTTATATTGAGTTCAAAATTAGATTCCAGAATTAAAACATCGCATTCACACTATAAAATTTCAATAAATTTGACTAAAATTTATTAAAAAATATTCTAAATAATAATAAGCAACTTTATGCAAATTATTATTAGTAGAACAAATATAATAAAGTTGCGGGCTTTTGTGGGTTGTTACGGACGTACCCGCTTGTCCAGTGGACTTTGCGGACGAATAATTGTTAAGCTACGAATAAAATATTATAAATTTGCAAGAACCACTAACATAAATTTTATAGAACCGATATATGAATTCACAATAATACCCTTCCCACACTTGCAACTGAGCGTGTACGTCGACCACACGGGGCGACCCGCTGTCGAGCGATGACGCGGCCGCCGGCTCTGCTCGCTACAGGACAGGAGTGGGTCGCCTCCTGCTTTCTATGAGTGATTGGTTTGTTGCACGACCTCCCGGCTAGGTCCACTTCATGTAGCCTGCGCTAGTTTGGTTGCCAGGCCTCGCCCCCCGAGCCAGGCCCATGAACGTGCAGGCGAGCCCCCGCAGCCTGGCCCGACTGGTACGTGGGAATCGAGCTTCGCTGCCAGGCCAGGCTGCGTCTGTCCAGCACGCGGAGCATCCAAAGCGATGCGGTGAGTTCTTGCGCCGCAACTCTCTCTTCTCCTGCTCTCCCCCACCACCTTCTGCTCTCGGCGGCGAGGCCACCCCTTCCCTGTTCGGCTTGTCTATGAGTCCATCCGTGAGGTGGCTGAGTCAGCGTCAGGGTCGTCGGTGGGCGGGAGCAAGGTGGAGATGGGCGTACCAGGTCGGCTAACGGGTGCGGCCTCCGCCACACTCGCTGTCGCCGCCACCGAGTGGCGGATGGTGACGGCCATGCGGAAGGACTTCGAGTGACGTTGCAGACGGCCGACGGACTCTGCATCTCTCCAATCCTGTCAATGCTGCTGCTTGTCGTCGAGGTGGCGGTGAACTATCAAGGCTAGACCTCGAGATCCCCAGACTCCTCTCTATCGATGGGCTCTTCATTTTTATAAACACCGTATCGCCGGCTGGATGCACCTCGTGTACCTCGTGAAGCAGCTGAAATTTCTCATCGCATCGTGCTGCTTCATCCATTTCATCTTCTACCTCGAATGCTTCTGGATCAGGCTCAAGGCATCATATTTGTGCAGCTGGCCGCCGCTAAGGAAGATGATGCAGGCACCGAGGACTTATCCATAGTGCTGGTGCAGATTCATGTGCAACGATAATGAGGTAAACACTATTCCTTAATTATTTCAATTAATTGCGGCAAGTTACGATTTGAAGGACAACGATGAGAGAGAGATTGAGCTCCATCTTTCTCTTTACGTAATTGCTTTTGTTCTTGTCTTCAAAGCAGATTTAGGTCCTCCACCTTTCCCTTGATGTATATGCTAGGATGATCTAACCGTGTGATATAAATGGTGTTGCTCATACATAAAATTCTGATGATATTGTGGCTAATAATAGTGGTTTCAGTGTATCATTCTTTCTTGTGACTTAAATTATTGTGGTTAATATCAGATGATATTTAGAACTTTACATTTTCACCATTGGCGCCACAGTTGGTGCGAAAAGTCTTGGCGCTAGACGTTGGGTGAAAAACGGTGCTAATCTCAGTTGAAGTCTTGGCGCGAGAAATCTTGACGCTAAATGTTGGGTGAAAAACGGTGGTAATCTCACCAATCTGATCCAAAGTAACCGGATCTTTTTTCATTCGCTCTACCAAACAACATGACAACTGACCTAAAAAGGAACACACAAGCAAACCAATCACCGATAGCTGCACTCATAGATCCTGGCTCAGCTCGGCCTGCGTGAGCCTCCCAGCCAGGCTCATGTTGATACCAGCAACCAATCACTCCCTCTGCTGCTCCTGTTCCTCACGTCCGGGGTGGGGGCACTTGTCGAGCTCGTATACGCCCTACATTAAAAGGCCCTCTGTCCTGTCATACTCCATACTTTACACCAAGTACTCCGAATATTGTTTTGGTTTGCCACATAATAGTACTCTAGATTACTGTCAGGGAGTAATTTTGACTTGGACGCGATGATCTGTCTGCTGTTGTCCCATGGACGTTTTGGACGTGTAGTTTTTGTTGGATTTGGTACCTGTAGTACTGGTCAACTTGCTCTTGACCTTTGATGATTGCATGCATGGCTGTGAAAAAGCTGAGACGATTGAACTCTTCCCTTCTTTTTGCGTGTGTGCAGCCAAGTGAGGTTCTGAGGTGATGGTTCGAGCAAAGGTGTTTGAGATGTTTTTGACATCTCCGTGGCTTTGAACACTGAAAAAGTGACCGTGTCTCTCAACGGATGCTGCTGCAGTATCAATTGACTAGTATGAACGGATGTTGGTGTTGTTCTACTACTATCAATAATGTTCTGTGCTGAAGATGATCTGCAAAACTAGATGTGCTTTGCAACGATAAATGAGTCCAGTACAATTCCTAAACGAAAGGAAGGATATGTTTTGGGCTATGATTTCACATTGCTTTGCGTATTGAGCAGGGACGTCAGGCTGTGTTGCCTGACGCAGTGGTTTGACAGCTTCTCCATTTTCTACTGTACTAGCAGAAAATAATTGAGCAGGGACGTCAAATTTCTGCGGATTTCAAGCGTGTCGTCCAGATAAAAACCAGCTGGGTTACACTCGTGTCCCGTACTCAAATGCGAGAGGCGTTTGACTTACGGCTGCAGTTTTGGCGTCACTTAACGCTCATAATGCTAGCAGTACTAGTACATTTCAGCGATGACGGTGATGCATTATTGCCATTAACTTCAAAGCCAACAGAAAATTGCGTCTCACTCCAATTCCACCGCGGAACATGCACGCAGCAGGAAACCCTGTCCTCCGAATAGAGAAAGCGTTCCACGTTTCGCTCGTGCCGGCGCCACCCACAGGACCATGATCTCGCATGCAATGCGAGACTGAAACGCCTCCGCTCATGGCGACCAGACCACGATCTCGCTCGTCAGGCGCGCATCGTCCATTCACGTCGTCGAGACCACGAACTCCTGTAGAGAATGTACTACAGTACTATACAAGACACATCACGTTGTAGTTGTACTACGGTCCTGTGTCCTGCCAGTATTAAATGGGTCATCGCCTCTGCTTCGCCTTTCCTCCGTCTCTCGTCCCGGCTGCGGAACAGTCTCCGGCGAGTTACGACCCTGTCGCGCTCGATTTGCTGCGAATTTACGGCGGGTTTGTTCTTTGTTGTGTTTCGTCAGAATTGATTTACAGAGGCTTTTACTGAAGGTTTGGAACAGAGTAATCAGATCTGGAAGCAGTGAATACTGCTCCAAGACTAAGATGTTTCTCCTATTCATGTTTTGGAGGTAGTAGGTCAGCTACATCCTGCACGCACAAGATAGTTAGATCCAGCTCAAAGAAAAGGAGTGATCAGAACAACTCGCTCCGCTGATCCCGTTCCGGAGCGTGATCACAGCCTGGATGATTGGGGCTCCCCGAAATGGACTGGTAGCTCGAATTCTTAACTGCCAGAGAGAGAGAAATTTCTGATGTGGAGTAGCTATAGATGAACAGGATCAGCGTAGCATCGCCTGAATGCCGTCGCATTGCTTTGTCTGATGATGTACGCCCAACAGCATCTTCCTGCGAAAATAAATCTAAAAACAACGGTAATAAAGGGGTGGATGCCGCCTCAGCTCAGCACTTCCTGCCATAGTGACGTGCTCTTTCTTTGGGTACTCATCATACAGCTAAAAAGCACCAACAAATCCACTCCCAGCGCAACTTGTTTCTTCCTCCTGTCTGTCCTTTAGCACCACGCCACCACCCCTCGTCTTGCTGAAAGCCTGAAACTATAGGAGTATCGCACAACCAAAAAATCCTGGATCATGAGCTCCAATAACCCAAAACCAGGGTAAGATGTAAGAACCATAAAAGTCTGTAGTTCATTCAGAAACAAAGGATTTGATCTTCTAGAAATGGGTAAATACAGGAATTAACAGGATCTTAAATATTTATATTTCAGCTACAAATATAATGGAAATACAAATGATATTACAGGTCTTCCCTCTCGCTAGAGGGGGCAAGGGTCTGCTGATCATATACAGCACCGTGTCGCACGCGATCGCAAGGCTACATAGAACAGGCAATGACGAATGAAACCGTTCGCAATGCAGGGTGCTTTTCCGTTGTTCAAAAGAATCATTACGCCAGGGTGAAAATTAGAAGCTAAAACACTGCTTGTTAGGTTGAATCTCAAGAGTGCTTCCGCTGCAACCTGAACGAACTCTCTGTATATACACAAGCGTCGAGCTTTGGACTGACCTAGCTATGTCAAAGCTCCATTTTCATATGGACTGTTTGCAACGAACCTGATCCACCGTAATTCATATCAGAATTCATCAGCTGTGATATCAACTAAGATGTTGTCTTAATAAAAGATGCCAAATTTAGCCTACCGTTGTAGCTGTTTGAAGAGGTGGCCATTTCCTGACTTTGCCCCATATCCATATGAAGGACACTTTGAAGATCATCTTGCCAGAAACTCCCCACCTGTGATGCATAGAGTTCTCATAATATCACTGCATACAAATATAATTTGAGCTCAGGAGACTGGTGCGCATTTTTACCTGGGAGGTCGAATCACTAACTCCATTAAGAAAAGGATGTTGTGAGTTCATCGGTCGGCAAAATGCTAGGTCTAACGGGTGCATAGAACTCTGGTTGTCAATACCATTGGTTAGGCTGCACCCTAGAGGGTTCCCCTGGTGAGTCTGGTTAATGTATGGCATCGGTGCACCTGATGTCTCCAGTGGAAAATGTGAGTTCTGCAAGGGACCACATGATTGCTGCATCTGGTTATAAAACAGAGTTGGAATGTGAGACAGGATGAATTGCTCCGTAGCCTCAATAATAAGAACAAAATATAATTATATGATCATATATGCTTGTCCTCACATCTTTAGATAGGAGGTTAGGCAGATTATTGAAGTCCAGCTGGGGATTCACAGTGGCCAATTTCATGGACAGAAACTGCAAAAAATAGATTTCAAAGGGAAGAATTCAGATGGTGTATATTGATGCTTGTTCCATTCTGAAGTGGCAAAACAATATGATTGCAGCTGCGAATTGACAGTGCACTTGTACCTCAACTTGCCGTTGCAAGGACTGCACGTAGTTTATGATTTCATCCAGCATGACTGCCTTGCCAACCACCTGAAACGAGTAACATTTCCCATTCCCAATCTGAGCACACCAAACTACTAAAGTGACAGCCAGCTCGGGAATATCAATGATGAGTGGTTTTCTATTACCTTGTTGCAACCCGGCACAAGATCCTGCAGTAGCTTCATCCTTTGGCTGATCTTTTCCCTTCTCACCTGAATTCCCCAACAAGAGGAGAGAAACAGCGCGTAAACATACAGCAAAACGATATGATTGCAAGAACAATGTGATTGAGATCCACAGGAATTGCACCCTCTCTGCGAGGCTGTGGCTGTCTGTTGCCTCGCCGCGCCTGGCCCGGACATGGATGTAGTCCTTAGGCGGCTCGGTAGGCTTCGACGTGCTGTCCTTGCCCTGTTTCTTGCCACCATTCTCGTTGCTGTTCTGCGCAGCCTTCCCCTTGGCGGAATTCTCCTCCGCGCCGTTGCTCTCATCACCGAATTTGCACCGTTTGCCGCTGGATTCCTCCTGCCAGACCCAAAAAAATGAAATCATTTGCTCCATGACAGAACGGCACGCGTTGATTTGGAGCGGCAAACTGAACGGAATTGTGCCCGTACCTTCGCGAGATCTTTGGCGGAGGTGGACACCGGGCCGTCCTTGCCTTTCCCCTTGCCGCTGGCCTTCCATTTCCTTGCATTGCCATCGGAGGGGCCCTTGAGCGTCATGTCCGCGCTGGCCGACGCCGGATCGGACATCGATGACTCGTCCCGACCGTTCCCGAGCTCCAGCTCCTTCAATGCACCAACCGGGCCGGCGTCCGGGAGACCGAACTGACCCGGGACGGCACCAGCGTAGCCGCCAGCGCGGCCGTCAAAACTGGAAAGCCTGGCCGCGCGCTCGGTAAAGCCTGGGTCGGCAAGGAACTGGTCCATGCGGCCCATCGGTGGCATGTTCTCCAGTATTGGCTGGCCGGCGGCTCCGGCGCCACCGACCAGCGGCCGCGGGTAGTGGTGGAACTGACCCATCATGGAGAGGTTGAGCTTGGGAGGCGAGCTGAGAGGAGTGCCACCGTACTGCGGCTGCGGCGAGATCCCGTGGAGAGCGAGCCCGTCAGAAGCCGCAGCGGCCGTCGAGTTGGACGCCGGGGACGAGACCATCGAGCTGAGCGCCGGGTCGAGGCGGTCCCCGTTCCCGGCCGCGGCCATGGACTGATCCCAGTTGAGGTTGAGGAAACACGACGGCGCCGTTGCCGGCGGCATCTGGTCGGGAGGCCCGCAGTTCATCTCCGTCGAGCCGAAGCCCCGCCGGAATGGAGCAAAGATCTGCGGTTTCTGCAACAACCGTCCGCAATCACGCAAGGAACAGGCGAATCCCCGCCCTCGGACCGTAATTCCAACACCAAGAGGACGACGCGCTCCCGCGAGCCGCTGCCCCAATTGAGCAAAGAACGAGGGAGGCAAGCAGCGTAGCTCCCACCAAACCCCACTACGGGGACGGAGATAAGGAAGGAGAAGGTAAAGGCAGGAGCTTTTCGTGTGCGTGACAAAGCAAGCCAAAGTGCCCCCCGGGGAGGGGGGGGGGGGGGGGGGGG